>CM035169.1:136530360-136890360 GCA_020205615.1 Panax quinquefolius
GTCATTAAAGAATTCAACTTCACGTTACGGAGGTAGAACCGGGAAGTTCTTCGTGAAATTCACTATAACAATGGAAATATTATTCAAATCGGCGTGTTTTTGTTCAAGTCAAGTGACATGGGCTAAGAAAGCTCGACATCCGCTTTTAAATAAACGAATAGCTTTATGGCTTGATATAGCGGTGATTGACTTTAATGGTTTGGTTGTTTGAATTCGCATAGTAGGTTGGTTAGGAATATGAAAACTAACAACCTTACGAAAATAATCAATTTTAGCATGATGCGTGGTTAACCAATTAATCCCAAAATCACATCAAATGCAAGAATTTTCAGCGAAAATAAGATTCGGCAGTAATGTGATGGTACCGACTTGAATCATGCAAGATTTAAAAATAGTAGATGTAACGTAAAGTTTCTCTAAGCTGAGTCTCAACAGATAAGTCAAAGTCTAATTTCTCCGGAGTCAAGTTTAAACGTTGAGTACAAGCAGGAGAGATAAAAGAATGGGTAGAACCGGTATCTAATAAGGTATAAACTTCACAAGAGTTTATGATTAGCTTACTCGTGATCACCTCGTTTGGGTTCCTCGCATTTTTGTGCGATTCTGACAAACGCCTTTCCGGAACCACCGACTTTAACTTGTTGGAGATGACCTTTTGAGTCACCATCCCCGTCGAACTTGGTTTGCATGACTAGACAATCTCTAGCGATATGACCTTCATTTCCACAGTTATAACACACCTTAGATTGTTGTGGGCGGCCAATGATGTGTCCCTCTTTCCGCATTTGTAACAAACGATCGGCATTGCTCGTTTTCCTCCCCCAAAGCAGTTGATGTTGGTCTTTGACGTCTTCATGATATCATTGTTGTACCTTCTCCTTTTGAAATCTCCTCCCGATTCGCTCCTTCTATTATCATGGCCACGATTACCACGGAGTGGTTACCGCTTTTTGTCCGAATGCTTTCCTTCCCTCTCGGTTGTCATTGCTCATTCGACCACCGCCCGCCATCGGTATGACCCTGGTTGTGTTCCCTCGGTTGAACATACTCATTATCTCGCTCTAATAATTGAGCTCTGTTTACAACATCTGAATATAAAGCAAATTTATGAGATATAAGATATTGTCTAATCTCGGGCTTTAGACCTCTCAGAAACATCCTCGTCATTCGTTCCTCATTTTCGACCAAATGAGGTGCAAACCTGGATAACTCTGCAAACTTCACCTCGTATTGGGACACCGTCATGTTGTTTTGTTCCAGTCTAATAAACTCCACCTCCTTCATATGACGAATACTTTCAAGAAAGTACTTGTCATTGAATAGTTTTTGAAACATTTCCCAAGACATGTTGAGTGCGGTATTTGGTAGTCAGTACGCCTGAGACTCTCCCGGTGAAGTCGCGCCTCACCGTGGAACATAAATGTGGCGAATGGAACCTTCTGTTCCTCCGTGCATCCCAAGACATCGAATATCTTGGTAATTTGCTTGACCCACGTTTCCGCCTTGATCGGATCCGGCTTTCCCTGAAATTCTGGTGCTCCCAACTCTTTGAACTGCTTGGCTGTAACAAGCCACGCATTGCTAGCATTTCCACCCGTATTTTGTGCACGAGTCTCCCTCGTCTGGTTTTGCATAAACTGCAAAAAGCTTCTAAACATCCCATCATTCATCATTTGTTCGGTAGCGTTGTTTACCGGAGGAATATTACCTTCTTGTTGCATGTTCCCCTAGGTGGTGATCAAAGGTGTCTCCACGGTCTGATTCACTCCATTATTAACGTTCTCAGCTGCCATTCTTAAATACTGCCATAAAACAAGGGTTAATTGTCATGCAACATATTATCCCTATATTCTGACCGACCAATTAAATACCAAATAAACTTAGGTAGGTCATACTAGCGAAGGAATTCCCAGTCTCTCCCCTCCTAGTTCTTGTCTCACATCTCAGCTAGTGATCATATCCCTAAGCTTTGATACCAACTGTGACGCGCCCAAAATAGGTATACATCACCCATTCCGAGTCACCAAATACATGGTACAAAAACAAATACAACTTTAGTAATATAATTGTAAATGCGAGAATCGACAACGCCTATCTGAAGAAGTTTGAATACAAATATTGTATACTAGAGAGTATACAAACTCAAAAGGAGTCCTCATTACAATTATTCAAACATTATTTTACAGAAATAGCGAGGACTGCTAAAACATCTTTCTGGAACCATCACTCCTTACCCCGACTAGTTCCTGCCATGTTCTCACCTCCTAAGAAAAATGGAACAAAAAGGAAAAGGGTGAGCTCAACTAGCCCAGTAAATAATATTATGACTAAGATAATATACAACAAATTATCGTTAGTCTTCAACAGGGAAAAATCTGATAAAATATAATAGACAACAAGTTTTAGATCAACAACTGCAGCAGAATAACAATCCATTAGAAGAGTCAAGTAGAGAAAGAATTTTACTATCTTCTAAGATTTAAAAGTCCATCATCAATATTTTATCCCTGTAACATCAATCAATATACATCTTGAATCAAATATTCATCTGCACACTACTGTGCCAAAGATATTCATTTGTATCACCAGTTGGTCATGTTCATCTCAACACCTGTTCATCTTTGCACTACGGGCCAAAGATATTCATTAGGTAATCATTCATCTTTGCACTACAAACCAAAGATATTCATTTGTATCATCATTTAGGACTGAGGATGATGAAAAATATTTAAAAAAAAACGAATCTAGTGAGATAAAAGATCAAATACTAAGGTGTATTACAGTTTATCCAAGTTTAATAATATTCTGAAATAACCAATTTTGAAGCAGAATTCAAAAATAATGATCAAAACATGGATACAATCAAAGATAGTAACCATAATAGACAACTTGGACAAAAAGAAGAAAATTTCATTTTTCGGTGAATAGTACCGTATTCGTGAAGTTACAAATTTGATAAAAAGTTCATACCAACATTTCAGTATAATGATATTGAAGAAAATATCATTTTAAGAAGAATATAACACCCCTTACCTCAAAATATCAGTACTTCTGATCGGAATATCGGTATAAGGCTGAAGGAAGCTTGCACTGATGAATAGAAACTCACAAAGTATCTAAATACTCACAAAATACACTCAATAATCTAGAGAGAAAGAGAAAAAACTTGTTTCTAGTGTGATTTTTAATTCTAACTTAGCCCTCTATTTATAGGAAAATGTTAATATGAAGAAGGCACTTAACCCGCAACTGATGGCTTTTACTTGCATTATTCCCACCCACCACATTTGAATAAAAATCTCAGCACATTTTCACCAACCAAAAGTGTTATATCAAATTAATACCTTATTATTCACAATAATAAATAAAGGAAATTTGATTTTATTCATTAAAAATTTGGGGTCTTACACCCGAACCCTAACGAATTTTAGTTTCCAAGACCAGTTAAACAATGTCCAATCATTGGGTCTTTGAACCTTTTATCGGTTGAGTTGGTGCAACCATTTAAAATTACCAACTGGCGATTCTAAAAGTCAAATCGTCGACATATATATGTCCGACCTTTTCAAACTTATTTTTTCAAACAAAACTCATCTAAAATGAGAACACCAAAAGACAAGCACAGAAAGGGACAAATAAAAATCACGACGTCGACAAGTGCTTCAAATAATATCTTAAATAATGGGTTGAAATAGTTTAGTGTGTTCTTTTTATATTTTATTGTTTTCTTTTTGTAGTTTATTGACTTCTTTTTGTTGTAAAGTGGAATGATATCCATCATTGAATAGTATAAAGTTGGGTAGTGGACCCTTTTTATGATCAATATATAAGATTATGTAGTTATTACTTTACAATTTTTGGATTTTATGGAATTAAATATGATGTGGTCCACACATTTAACGGATAATGTTTACTTTATGTTTGTGGCTGTGCAGACAATAAGAAATATTTTACAGTCAAATTTTTTCATGGTGGACACTTTGAAGAGAGCCCACATAAACAGAATGTGGGAGGTAATTTTATTTTATTTTTTATTTCGGTCATCCTTATTATATATATATTTACTTGATATAGTTAACATGGGGAAGGAGTTGGGATATCAAGTTGGACACCTAAAGTTCCATTATAAGTCACCTGCAACTGATATGGAGAGGGGATTATGGGTGTTAGAAAATGATGATGATTTTTTAACAATGTGTATGTTTATCCCTCCTAGTAGGCTAACTGAAATATATTTGGAGGTGATTAGACATGTGGGAGCAGAAGATGACTTTGAAGTTGAAGGTGATAATAAAAATGAATGCAGAAATTTGATATCAATTGGGGATTATGAAATATAGTCAACTGATGAAGATTATGTTGATAGTTCTGTGGAAGAATCAACTAAGGATGAAGATGATGATGAAATTGGGGGAAGGGATGAGGGTGATCAGACTGGGGGGACTGAGGATGGGGCAGAGGGTGATCAGACTGGGGGGGCTAAGGATGAAGGTGCAACTGTTACACAGAAAGACAAAGGAAAAGGTTATGAAAAAGGAAAAAAGATTTGCCACTAACAAAGAGAAGGGAAAACAAACTGCAAAAACCCAAACTTCACAAGAAGAAGAACCACATAAACCAAGATTTTCATCCTCTGACTATGATGACTCTGATGTGGAAAAGTTGCCTAGGGTTGATGAGTTTGATCCTGAACCACCTGAACAAGAAGATAAAGGGTATCCAGAATATAGGGAAGGAGACATAGATTAGGATCTTGAGTTTGAGTTGGGAATGACATTTACCAATGTAACTGAAGTGAGGGCAGCAATCAAAAATTATTACATCAAACAAGGAAGGAAGGTGTATTTAAAGAAGAACCTGTCAAATAAGATCCAAGCAAGGTGTGTGGTGTGTGGATCTATGTACATTGTACTTTTATGTTGCAAATGTAAGATCCCCAACTTTTATGAAAAAAGATTAAATTTTCTCGAAATATATTTTTGAATATTATGGTGTGAATTTGATATAATGTTATAATTGTGGGTATTATTTACAAATTTTGCAAAGTAAGCAAGTGGTTATATAATATTCGATTGGTGGCGAATATTCGTTTTAACATGGAATATTAAATTTACCAAGACAATCATTAAGTGGACCCCACAACGAAAGTATTGTCGTAGTTAGAAAATGGCGAATTATCTTTTATAAAAATAACTACGAAAGTTTTACCGTTAAAACCTGTTGAACTACCCTGGGGTGGTAAAAAATACGATGAATCTGGCGTGGTTGCGTAGTAGTAACACGGTATTGATTATTGATGCTTACGTGAGAAGTCACTCGGTTATACTCAATTATTACTACGATAATTCACGCATAATATCTCTCATATTATTGATTCAATTATTATCACAAAGATCATCGCATAATATTTTATATTATTAAATCAATAATTGAGACAACAAAGTTATTCATATTATTATTTGCAATATTAACAATGTCTAGAAAGTTACATCGAGGAGAGGTTTGGTCACCTAATCATAGCGCCAATAGGAGAAATCCTTATCGAAAAGCCCCCTTTTTCCTAGGAATGATCAGGTTGTTAAATATTGTGAGTTATAATATTAATGATGAATAAGTTCGTGTTGATTAAAGATTAAATTGATATTTTCATTGTGTTGTGATTATTAGTGTTAGTGAAAATCGACATCTATTTCGATAATAATGGATGTGTGGAGGTTATATTGACCAATCGGGTAATTAATCGGATAAATAAGCAAATAATTACTATTAATTCACATGCCTATAACTATTTGTTCATATGTGTGTACTATTGATTCACATGCATGTACTATTAGGGGAGGTGGTGCAAGATTGATAATACTTGCATGACTAAATTAAAAATGGAGGTATAGATGAAGATACTATACTGTAACTATTTTTTTCACATGTATAGAACTATTGAGTCACATGATTGTACTATTGATTCACAAGATGTACTATTAGGGGAGGTGGTGCAAGTTTGATAATACTTGCAGGACTAAATTAAAAATGAAAGAAAAGATGAAGGTATTATACTGTAATATTTCGAGCCCCAAAACGTGCAATTATCGAAACTATATTTTCCTATAAATAGAAGCTCATTCTTCTTTCATTCTCACCAATTCACTAAGACTCACAAGAGCAATTATAGAGAGAGAAGCTATAGAGAGAAAGAAGAAGAGAAGTCTGCTACTTCAATATTCCAGTATCCAGTCTTCTTTTGAGGTAAGGGATATTATTTTGTTCAGTATTCATAGAAATAATATTTTCTTCCATACTCTGTAGTATGTGAGTAATATTATTTCATCTCGTATTCCTGATTATACCCTCATTTTGTTAAAGTATTGCTTTTATACTCCGTAAAATTAGTAGAATATCCTTAAAATTTGCGCTTCATCTAGTATCGTTTCACAAGGATATTTTTTGCACATTCTTGTTAAATTTTAAGCTTTTCATGTCGGAGTACTGTCCATGAGTAGTATTCATTTTTACGATACTATTCACAAAGTACTATTCACGGGGTAATATTCACAAAGTACTATTCACGGATATTATTCATAAAGTACTATTCATGAGTACTATTCATAAAGTACTATTCACGGGTACTATTCCTGAAGTACTATTCACGGGGTACTATTCACCCGGGGAATTATTCATGAGAACAATTAATTTCTTTGCTGTCCAAATTATTTTTGATACAATATTATTCTTGAATTTTACTCCACAAAGCAGTATCATGTTGACAATTTGGACAATATTGAATTCTGGATAAATTAAATTATAAATCTTTAATATTTATCATTTGTTTGCTTTTAATTGAATTCTTATATCATTGTCATCATCCTCATGCTTATATTGTGATAAAAGTCATCTGTGGCTTATGTGCATAGATGTACTATCGATTGGTATGATTATAACCAGGGATCATTCGGTATAATCATGACCCGTAATATTTCTAATGATGTGGTAAAAGTCCTCATTGGCCTGTAGTGCATTGATGGACAGTAATTGGTATGATTATAATCAGGAATTATTCAATATAATCATGACCATTGATGATTATATGAATATCCTTGGCCGTGGTGCAAGGATGATTCGATGATGTGGTTTATTTATTAAGCTAAGTCTCAGCGATAATATTGATGAAAAACCTTTTTAAATCATAGAAGATAGTAGATATCATGCTCTACTTGACTCTTCTAATGGATTGCTTGTTCCGTTGCAGTTACACTTGATGTTTATTATATTTTATCAGTTTAACTCTGTTGAAGGCTATCGATAATTTATTTTGCATTATCTTAGTCATAATATTTTTTACTGGGCTAGTTGAGCTCACCCTTTGTTTTCATTTTTCTGTTCAAGAAATGAGAATATAGCTAGGACTAGTCGGGGAACGGAGTGACGGTCTAGATGTTTGCATTAGTAGTCCTCACTATTCAATGAAATAGTGTGATAATAATTGTAATGAGGACTTTATTTGAATTTGGATACTCTCTACGAGACATTATCCGTGTTGAAACTCTCAGCTACGTTTTGTCGTACTGTATAAAAGAAGTTTGTATTTAAATTCTGTACCATGTATTTGGCGACTCAGAATGAGTGATGTATACCTATTTTGGGGGCGTCACAACAAAGGTGCAAAGAGAGCTCACATTTAAAATCACTAGGTTACAAAAAGTGCATACTTTTTGCAGAGAGTGGGATAATTATTGTATAAATGAAATATGGATTGCCAAAAAATAAGAAGATGATCTTTGGATGAATCCAACATGGGGATTAGATCAGTTTCATACTAAAGTAGTTAAAGATTTGTATATTGGGGTATTAAGGAGCCTAACATACAGAGCTAAGAAAAGAGTAATGAAAAATATTGAAGGGGGTGCTGAGGAGGAGTATGGAATGGTTTTGGACTATGCTGTAGAGCTTAGAAGAGTCATGCCAGGGAGTACTTGTGTCTTGAGGATAACAGATCCAGAGCAGGGACAAGACTTAGGCAGATTTTTAAGATTTTATGTTTGCCTACAGCCACTAGAAGAAGGATTTAAATTGGGATGTAGACCACTTGTGGGGCTTGATGGTTGTTTTCTCAAAGGACCATATGAGGGTCAGTTATTAACTGCAGTTGGTGTTGGCCCTAACAATGGGATGTGGCCAGTTGCTTAGGCCATTGTTGAATCTGAGAACACTCAGTCTTGGGTATGGTTTATGAACTTGCTTGTGGAAGATCTTTGGATTGCAAATGATGGAGGTTGGACATTCATTTCAGATAAACAAAAGGTATCTCTCCATTTATATATATTTTATTCCATCAATTATTACATTTATTGCATCTTTCAGCTAAATTACCTTTTTTGTCCCCAAGGTTTGATTAATGCTTTTAATAGCAAAATTCTTAATGGTAGAGTGAAACCAGTAATAGGGTGTGTATAAGGACTTAAATTATATTGCATGAATAAGATTGCTAAAAGGAGGAAAATGATGTTGAAACATAATGGTGTATTGTACCTTAGAATAGCTAAAAAAGTAGAAAAATGGAAAGGTCAGTGTGGGGGTGGATTGTCATTGTGTTCAGGTGGTGGTGGGAGGTTTACAGTGACTATGACTTCTGGGGGTCATTCATTTGTGGTGAATTTGGGGAAAAAATATGTACTTGTAGGAGGTGGGACTTGTCTGGAATACCTTGTGCTCATGTTGTGTCATGCATTAACAAAATAGTAAATGATCCATACAGATATGTACATGAGTGTTTAACTAAGAACATGTATCTAAAGGTTTACACTCACAACATTGAGCCTATACGGCACATATCTGAGTGGGATCCTACTGGGATTAAGCCACCTTTGCCACCAGTTAAACATACTCATATAGGCAGGCCTAAAGTTGTTAGGAGAAAAAGTAATGATATTCCAGATTCAAATCGAGAAGGTACAAGTTTGAAGAGGAAAAGGAACATCATTGAAATGTGGATTTTGCAAGGAATGAGGTCACAATTCAAGAATGTGTCCTCAAGTAAGTTAAGTGTGTGTTTTTATTTATGTGCTTTTTCAAGATCTTATATTGGGTTTAATACATTTCTGTTTGTCAGTTTTTAGAAACTAAATAAGCAGCCATATGTGATTTCACAATCTTCACAAGATCCACAAAGTCAATCCTCTCAACCTCCTCCAAAGGCTAAGAGGGATAAGAAGGTTCAAAAGACTTCTCAGGCTCATACGCAAGCTTCTCAACCTCCACCAATGACAACAACACATGAGTCTACAATACAGTCAGGTGGAATGAATGTTGATCAAGAGTAAGCAGGAGGTTCTACAAAGTGGCAAGATGGAATCCATTATGAGAGTAGCCAAAGAAATGACTCAGATGATATATTACAACCCAAAGAATACATATGCAAAGGAAAATAATGTACAACACTAAGAGACCTATAAGATGCAGCAAGATCCAAAAAAGAGAAGATCCAGTTTAGGAAACCAACTAGTAGAGGGCCTACTGCAGATAAATAGTGTTGGGATAGGATTTTTTGAATCTTTTTTATTCTTTTTTGGGGTACTAAGCTTATGAATGATTGATGTATGTATCTAGTTTAGCGTCTTTTTTGGGGCCTACTTCAGATAATTGCTCCTAAGCTTATGAATTATTAATGTATGTATGTTGCCTAGGGCCAAAAAGGTGTGGCTAGGATTGTAAATTGTAGTGTATGATGCATTTTGTTAATAGGCCAGTTAAGACAACTGTTTTGAAATAACTCTGATTTGTGGCATGTATTGGGAATTAATTACTTAATTGAATGGCAATAGAAGTTCTCGAAACTTTATAATAGCTTGGTTTTTTATTTTGATTATAACATTTTCTACCATTGTGTGGTTATTATATTTGTTGGGCAATTGCAGTGTATGTTGCAGCATGGTTTGTGTAAGACCCCAACTTTTATGAATAAAGATTAATTTTTCTCGAAATATATTTTTGAATATTATGGTGTGGATTTGATATAATGTTATAGTTGTGGGTATTATTTACAAATTTTTCAAAGTAAGCAAGTGGTTATATAATATTCGATTGGTCGGGGAATATTCGTTTTAACATGGAATATTCGTACGACGACATAATCATTGGTGGACCCCACAATGGAAGTATTGTCGTAGTTAGAAAAAGACAGAATTATCTTTTTATAAAAATAACTACGAAAAGTTTTACCGTTAAAACTGTTGAACTACCCGGTGGTAAAAGTACGAATATGGCATTGGTTGTATAAGTAGTAGCACGGTATTGATTATTGATGCTTACGTGAGAAGTCACTCGATTATACTCAATTATTATTACTGAGAATTAACGCATCATATCTCAAATATTATTGTCATAGTATCATCTGCATAATATTTATTATTATTAAATCAATACTTGAGACGACAAAGTTATTCATATTATTATTTGCAATATCGACAATGTGCAGAAGTTCATCGAGGAGAGGTTTGGTCACCTAATTACGCCAATAATAGAAGAAATCCTTATCTGAAAGCCCCTGCTCACAGGAGCGACTGATTGTTAAATATTGTGAGTTATAATATTAATGATGAATAAGTTTGTGTTGATTAAAGATGAAATTGATAGTTCGATTGTGTTGGGATTATTAATGTTAGTGAAAATCGACATTTATTTCGATAATAATTGATGTCTGAAGGTTATATTGACCAATCGGGTAATTAATCGGATAAATGATCAATTAATTGCTATTATTTCACATGCTTATAACTATTTATTCACATGTGTGTACTATTGATTCACATTCATGTACTATTAGGGGAGGTGGTGCAAGATTGATAATACTTGCATGACTAAATTAAAAATGGAGGTATAGATGAAGATACTATACTGTAATTAGTTTTTTCACATGATTATACTATTAAGTTACATGAATGAACTATTAATTCACATTATTTACTATTAGGGGAGATGGTGCAAGTTTGATAATACTTGCAGGACTAAATTAAAAATGAAGAAAAAGAGAAAGGTATTATACTGTAATATTTCGATCCCCAAAACGTGCAATTATCGAAACTATATTTTCCTATAAATAGAAGCTCATTCTTCTTTCATTCTCACCAATTCACTAAGTCTCACAAGAGCAATTATTATAGAGAGAAAGAAGAAGAGAAGTCTGCTACCTCACTATTCTAGTATCCAGTTTCTTCTAAGGTAAGGGGTATTATTTCTTTCATATTCATGAAGAGAGTTATTTTCTTTCAATACTCGTAAGGGTTGTTATTCCATTCTTTATTATTCTGTTGGAATAACCTGTCTGTGCGGTCTATCGCATGCTTGGTGAATTCTTTTGTTATTTCATTCTTTATTATTCTGTTGGAATAACCCGTATTCATGCGAGGGTCTATCGCATGCATGATGAATTCTTCTATTATTCCATTCTTTATTATTCATTGGAATAACTCGTCTGCAAGGGTCTATCGCACGCATGCACGGTGAATTATTACGTTATTCCATTCTTTATTATTCTGTTGGAATAACTTTATACTATGTGGACTACCGCATGCATGGTGAATGATCCTTTGTATTCATTCTTTATTAAATTATGGAAATGATCGCTTTACGTGGATTCTGCATGGCGGCAAAAATCCATTTGCGATTTCATATATTCTATTATACTCGATTCGTTAAAGTTTTGGCTTCTATACTCCATGAAATTAGTAGAATATCCCGGATATTTGCGCTTCATCCAAAGATCTTTTCATGGAAATATTCTTCCGAGCATTCTTGAATTTTACTCCACAAAACAAAGATCATATTGACAATTTGGGACGTTATTGATTTCTCGGATAAATTAAATTATAAATCTTAAAAAATTTATCCTTGAACTTATTTTATTGAATTCTTATATCATTGTCATCATCCTCATGTTTATAATATGTTGAAAGTCATCTGTGGCCTGTATGCATAGATGGACTTGGTATGATTATGACCAAGGATTATTCGGTATAATCATGACCGTAATGTTACAAATGATGTGGTAAAAGTCCTCATTGGTCGTTAGTGCTTTGATGAACAGTTATTGGCATGATCATGACCATTGATGAATACACGAATATCATTGGCGTAGTGCGTGGATGGATAATTTGTGGTCGTGATACTAATGAATATCCTTGGCAGTAAATGCAGGGGATGATGTGGTTTATTTATTGTCGAGTCTCAGCGATAAAAGTGATGAAAAATCTTTTAAATCATAGAAGATAATAGATTTTATTCTCTACTGACTCTTCTAATGGATTGCTTGTTCATTGTAGTTAAACTTGATGTTTGTTATATTTTATCGGTTTAACACATTGAAGGCTAACGATAAATTATTCTCGCATTATCTTAGTCATAATATTTCTTCTTTCGGGCTAGTTGAGCTCACCCTTTCTTTCACTTTATTTCTTCGTGAAATAAGAATATACCGGGACGAGTCGAGGAGCGGATTGACCGGTCGGATGGTTGTTTTAGTAGTCCTCACTATTCTATAAAATAGTGTGATAATAAATGTAATGAGGACTCCATTGAGTGTGGATATTGTCTATTTTGGGGGTGTCACAGTTTGTGCATTAATGTAGGGCTTACTATTATAGCAGTATGGTTGGTGCATTAATACAGGGTGCCTATGAAATGCACAAGGTATCATAAATTGCACACCAACCATTTTATAGCATATATCATAAACAATCTGTCAAATTGTAACAATTCACACATAAAACATCAATAATTCTTGGTTTACAACATCCTCATTCAAAGAAATTACCCATAAATTACAACAAATACATTTCCCACAAAATATGCCCAACAATTACATTCCATAAGTATCCTAATTTCTACCACTATAGTGCTAAAAATTACATTCCCAGTAATTGCCCACAAAGCTGCCATTTTTAGTCAAACTACTACCAATACATACATAGCCTAAAAATTTACTTGTCGGGAATTTCATCCTTTATTAAGATAAACATGAAATAAAAAATCACAATCCAAGTTGCAGTCAATAGACCCTTTGCAATCTTTACTCTAATTTTGCACTCCTTCAGTTCATCTTTCAGAGCTTTGATTTCAGCATCCAAATTCTCTAATCTTCTAATTAATCCAGGTATTACTACCCTTGAACGCCCACACATTAGAGTATTAACCCAAGCGAAGAAATTACAACCACCGTGCCCATCTTCACACTAATATGGAAAACCAAGGAATCTTCTACCGGCATTGTTTGAGCTTCTCCAAGTCGTCTTCATCATTGATTTCTTTATGCACCAACAATTTCGATCTATGAGCCCTAATTTTCCCTATGATCGAATTTCCTAGATTTACAATCTAATCGAGCTGCATGTATGCGACTGAATCAATTTGAGCTTTAGTAGTTTATTCCAGCTCGGTAAGTAGAAGAAGATATGGAAAAGACTTAAACACCCCTCCAGTTCCACACATGTGCCTTAGCCAATCATTTTTGACCAGTTAATTGAAGAAAATGTGCCTTTTGTTACGTTAATTGAAGTTTGGGGTGTACTTATACACCTTTTTCAATTTGGGGTGCAAAAGTCAACATGTGTGTAAATTTTGGGATGCAAAATTTCTTTTAGTCAAAATATTTGTTTATAAAAAATAACACTTGTAATTGGAGTATTTGACTATTAATTCTAAATCTCAATCTCTTTTTTATTTTTAAAAATTAAATTTGACATTATTAATCTAAGAGTAATAAAATGACTTGAAATAAAAGATGATTTAGGGGGTGTATGATAAAAACTGAATGAATCTGAATCTAAATGAGTTGAATCTGAATGAAAAAAGTTGTTTGATAATTAACATGTCTGAAACATCTGAATGACAGAATTTTATTATTTTATCCCTCTGAAAAAAATTCAAACTTGTTGTAAATTTATTTAATATTACTTAATATAATAGTTAATATTTTTTTTTTAATTTTTTTACTTTATTCAGCTAGTCATTCAGCCAAAAAAATTTGACTTAGTCATTCAAATTTCAATCATCGATTCAAATTGACCATTCACGATTTTTTTCAAAAAAACACACTTAATGGTCAATTAATTCAAATTATTCGGATATATTACATTCTAAACAAAATGTGACCCTTAATATCATTTCCAACTAGTATCATAATTCTTAATATTTGGAATTACAGATTTGTCGATAAAATTAACCTTTCTTTTTCTAAACTAATTGGTGTATTCTATTATATACTACACCAAAAAGGGCATTTAGTGAAGGATAAATCTTTCACAAGACATAATATATCACTAGGGTATCCTTAACTAAGTAGTAACTAGATTTTTTTGTGAAAGATATATTGTGAATAACTTTTTATTCACAAATTATATTTAGTAATAGAATATTGTTATTTAGTGAAAGAGTGGTTTCCTTCATAAATAATATTTTAAGAAAAATTATTTGAAATTAGTGAATAACTTTATTTACTCACAAATAATATATTGTGAGGAATAAATTTATTTAACGAGATAAGATTTTCTTCACTAACTATAATTAGAGAATCTTTATTCAATTTAGCGAGAAAATATTTTTTTCATTGATGACTAACTAATTAACTAGAGAGAAGATTTTAGTAAGGGCAATAATCCTTCATTAATGTTCGTTTCTCAAGTAAAATCCATCACAAATTATAAATTTGTAAATAAAAAATTAATTGCTAATTAATAATTAAAATCCATTAAAAATAATAATTGATTTTCAAAAGCTTCGTGAAAACAAGCTTTATACCAAGTTGAAGAAATGCGGGTTCTGGCTTGAGGAAGTTGCATTCCTTGGGCACGTGATATCAAATCACAGAATATCTGTTGATCCGGCAAAGATTGAAGCAATTCAAGCTGGGAGAAACCTAAGTCAGTGACCGAAGTACGTAGCTTTTTGGGCCTAGCTTGTTATTATCGGAGATTCGTGGAAGAATTTTCTCGAATCGCTACTCCATTAACTCAGCTGACTCGGAAAGATATAAAATTCGGTTGGAGCGAGGAATATGAGAAGAGTTTTCAAGAACTCAAGAGGAGACTCATTTCAGCACCTATTTTGACAATACCATCTGGTTCAGAGGGATTTGTCATATACAACAATGCTTCAGGCAAAGGGTTATGATGTGTTCTCATGTAACATGGAAAAGTCATAGCCTATGCCTCACGACAACTCAAAGAATATGAGAGGAATTATCCTACTCATGATCTAGAGTTGGCAGCTGTCATTTTTGCGCTTGAGATTTGGAGGCATTACCTGTATGGAGAGAAGGTGGAGATTTATACAGATCATAAAAGCCTTAAATATTTCTTCACTCAAAAGGAACTCAACATGCGGCAACGACGTTGGCTCGAGCTGTTGAAAGATTACGATCATGCCATTTAATACTATCATGGAAAAGCAAACGTGGTAGCTGACACATTGAGTAGAAGATCATATGCAGGTACGAGTGCGATATTGTCAACGTAAAGGCCCATTTCGTACGACTTACAAAGGATGGAGATAGAGTTAAAGATTCTAGGGACCCATGTGATGATGGAAAATATACGAGTAGAACCGACTTTAATTGATAAAGTTAAAGCTACTCAACTTATGGACCTGGAACTGATGCGTATGAGGAAGAAAGTACAATAAGGTGCTATGCCGGAAGCAAGAATCGATGAAGACGGAATACTTCGAGTCAACTCCAGACTTTGCGTTCCTAACGATTCTAACTTGAAGTATAAAATCATGATGGAGACGCATAACACACCGTTTGCAATCCATCCTCGGAGTACCAAAATGTATCATGATCTTCGACATACATTTTCATGGAGCAATATGAAGAGAGAGATAACGAGGTTTATCTCAAGGTGTCTAACTTGTCAACGAGTTAAGGCGGAGCATCAAGTTCCAAAAGGTCCATTGCAACCACTTGAAATTCCAAAATGGAAGTGGGAGCACATTACCATGGATTTCATTACTGGTCTTCCCAAGGTTTCTCAAGGCATAGATGCTATTTGGGTCATTATTGATAGATTGACCAAGTCTGCTCATTTTTCATCGATACGAGAAACTTATACACTTGAATGTTGATGAGTGCGATTCGTACCCGCGATTTAGCCCTTTTTGTTGCTTAATGTTGATGCCTATGTTCAATCTTTTGATTAAGTTGCTTAGTTATTTTACTGTATCCCATTTTAGTTCTTTTCAGGTTTGTCTTAAGCTTTGTTGCTTGTAGAAGTGGAAATGCTATATTTTCTAAACTCAGTGCCCCAGGCGCTTGAGTCGCTTCAAATATTGTAATATCAAGCAAAGCTTCTGACCTTTTGCGCTTTGCTTGACCTGCATGTAGCACCCCAAATGCCATGGCGAGAGCGAGTCACCCGGCCGCCATCTACTTGGTGCCGGCGCCATTAGCCGTTAATCTTTCATAGCAATGAACTCGGTTTAATACACTAACTTGTATTTAAGACCTAGTTTAATGAGAGGACAATATAAATATTTAGCGAAGTTGCCTCATTAAAGGGGGGGATATCAGATACATATCAGGATGAATTTATGACAGCTTTGATTAGTTTCTTTTCTGTCTTATATCTTTTTAGAAGAGAAAGAAGCTTGTAAAGGGAACGAGAGTTATTGCACCAACATTCAGAGTTTGTTTGTGAAGAGTAGATTTGGCGGAAGAACACTTCTTCATACAGGGGTTTTCTTATTCCAAATCTCTTATTCCTTGGATTTATCTGATAATGTGTAGTGTATTAAAAATGTGTGTTAGTACCATAGTTATGAACTAACTCCATTTTTAGGATTGCAATTTAACCTTTTGTTTAGCTTAATCAACTTTCTCTCTTATTTTATAGAATGAATCATTTTGGAATGGGTTGTTGTATTTTGAACTTCTTTGTCGATTGCTTGATAAAGAAATTAGTATTGATAGTGATGGACATTGATGAATGGATATTACTGTCTATCTTTAAATACAACATCACCTGTTATGACCATGCCATTGGAATGTGGGCTTAATGTGCTAATAGGATAGACATATTCTGATTTTCCTTGTGTGACCTTGGGGATGAGCTTAATGACCTTGACCTAGTTAGCATCACCAATAGACATGTTGTGTTCTAGCTGGTTAAGGATGTGCATTTGTCCTTTGACAGAAGCTTTTGCCTATATTTATTGTAAGACCCCAGCTTTTATAAATAAAGATGATTTTTTTTTATAAATATTATTTTTGAATATTATGGAATAAATTTGATATAATGTTATAGTTGTGGGTAATATTTATAAATTTTGCAAAGTAAGCAAGTTGTTATAAAATATTCGTTTGGTGGGGAATATTCTTTTTATCGGAGAATATTCAGACGACTACTCAATCATTAAGTGGACCCCATAATGGAAGTATTGTAGTAGTTAGAAAGCGACAAAATTATTTTTCTATAAAAATAACCGTAGAGGTGTTATTCTCAAAACCGCTGAATTGAACTAGTAAGTAGTAAAGAAATACGATGTCTGGCGTAGTTGTATAGTAAGACACGATATTGATTATTGATGCTTACGTGAGAAGTCACTTAGCTATGCTCAATTATTCACTACTGAGAAATTTGCATCATATCTCTTATATTATTGATTCAATTATTGTCACGATTATCATCTCATATAATATGTTATAGTATTAAATTATTAATTGAGACGACAAGTTATAAATGATTAATAATTGTTGAAAGATTAAATATGTGTTGATTAAAAATAAAATGATTTGTGGTAATATTTATTCAATCCTTGATGTATATAAAGAGTCTGTTATGAGACGTTTGTGGTAAGTTTGATTATTTTATGGGGGGGGGGGGCATATGTCATCATCTAAGAGTCCCTTCGTTAATAGTAATTACCTTTGTGAATAGTAATTACCTTTGTGAATAGTAATTACCTTCGTCAATAGTATTTACCTTCGTCAATAGTAATTACCTTCTTCAATAGTATTTACCTTCGTCAATAGTAATTACCTTCATCAATAGTAATTACCCCTTCGCAAATAGTAGTTGTCCTTCAATATTACCAAGAGTTAATCGCTTCTTGATTGTTCCAAAGGTTAATTACTCCTTCATGAAATAGTAGTTGTCTCTCAATATTACCAAGAGTCATTTTGACCCTTCGTTAAGACCAAGAGCCACCCTCGCTTTTTTCTATAAATAGAAAGCTCATTCCTTCATTATTTCTTTACGAATTCTTTGAAACTCTAGAGAGAAACTATAGAGAGAAAGAAGAAAATATTTTGCTACTTCACTTTTCCAATATTCAAATTTCTTCTAAGGTAGGGAATATTATTTGTTGTACTCGTAAAGGGTGTTATTTTTTTTTATTCATGAAGAGAACTTCATTATTCCATTCTTTATTATTCATTGGAATAACTCGTAAAAGTGGCATACCCTATACATGACTTTGTATATGCGAATACCTATACTTGGTGAAATCCTTATATTATTCCATTCTTATTTATTCATTTGAATAACTCAGTATATCTGGAATCCCCTATACTTGGTGACATTCTTCTATTATTTTATTATTCCGTTGGAACATCACATGCTCATGCTTTACGCCTTGGGATTCGATTTAAATCTTTATTATTCATCTTTATTATTCTATTGGAATATCCATGCATGTGTTTTTACAGGACTGACCGGTTAAAATCTTTATTATTCTGTCTTTTATTATTCTATTGGAATATCTCATGCGTGTGTTTTACAGGACCGGTTCCGCTTTTTTATTATTCTCGTATTTATTATTCATTGGAATAACTCGCATCATCTGGCAATCTGCATGCATGGTGATTTCTTTTGTTATTTCATTTGCTATTATACTCGGTTGGTTAAAATTTTGACTTCTATACTCCATGAATTTAGTGGAATATCCTTGATATTTGCGCTTCATCCAAAGATTTTAATGAAAATATTTTTACGAGCATTCTTGAATTTTACTCTACAAAGCAATATCATGTTGACAATTTGGACGTTATTAGTTCCTGAATAAATTAATTCGTGAACTTGTTTTATTGAATTATTATGTCATTGTCATCATCCTCATGTTATATTATGTCATCTTTGGCTTACGTGCATAGATGAACTTAGTATGATTATGACCAGGGATCATTCGGTATAATCATGGCTTGATATAAATGATGTGACAAAAGTCCTCGATGGTCTACAGAATGCGTTGATGGATAGTTTTGGTATGATTATGACCGGGGGTGATTCGGTATAGTCATGACCATTGATAATTTGATGAAAATCCTTGACCGTGGTACAGGGATGATTAGATATTGTGGTTTATTCATTAAACTGAGTCTTAGTGATAAAAAAAAATGATGAAAACCTTTTAAAACCTAAAAGATAGTAGACTTTATTTTCTACTTGACTCATTTAATGGATTGCATATTCCGCTGCAGTTAAACTGGTTGTCTATTGTATTTATCAGTTTAACATTGTTGAAGACTATTGATAATTTATTCTGCATTATCTTAGTTATAATATTTCTTACTGGGCTAGTTGAGCTCACCCTTTCTTTTCCTCGTTTCTTCGTGAAATGAGAATATAAGTCGGGACGAGTCTGGGAAAAGAGTGATGGTCCGAAGATAGCATTAGTAGTCCTCACTATTACATTAAATAGTGTGACAATAAATGTAATGAGGACTCCTTGAGTATGGATATTGTCTAAATGACAATATTCCTATTAGAACTCTCAGTTTATGTATTGTCGTATGTTACACGACAGATGTATAATTAAATTTGTATTTGAATTTATGTACCATGTAAGTGGCGACCCAAGATGGGTGACATATACCTAATTTTGGGGGCGTCACAGTTGGTATCAGAGCTTAGGGATATGATCCGTGGCTAAGATGCAGTGTTTGGAAATGGCAGCTGAAAATATTCACAATGGAGTGAATGTGACCGTTGTGACACCTTTAATCACTAATCAGGTTAATGCAGTGTCAGACGAGGAACAAATTAGAGATATCCACGTAGTGAATGAAGAACTAATTGTTGCACCGAGCTGAGCTTCTCAGAGAGGTAGCGGTGAGAGTGGGAAGAAGAGGAACCTGAGGAGAATTGGTTAGAAGAAATTTATGATCAAAACTTTGAATTACAAAATCGTGTTCGTGAGCTAGAAGAACAGGTTGAAGAACGGCAAACGGTCGTGGAACAAAAGGATACAACAATTCAAAATTGGGTTACCCGATATGTGATGCTCGAACAAAATCACGCTTTGGCAGGGTGTAAAATATTAAAGTTGGAATCTGAGAATTTAAAAATCAAAGATCAACTGAAAGAAGAAACAACTGAACGAAGGAGAATAGAGGATGCATGGGTAAAAAAGTCGCATAACGCGTTGATAGTGTAGAAAAGACGTCCGATCCAATAAAGCCAAAATAGATGAAATGGAATTTGCTTTTTGACAAAGAATTGGGAGAATTTAACATCGAATTTTAATTACCACGTCGCATAGCGGGCAACCCGAATTCGATATGGATCGAGAATAATGATTCAAATCATGGATCAGAATGTGAAGAAGCACTTAAGGGTGGAATATACCCTATAGTAAAAGTCAAACTTCTGTGTAATTTAAGCGAGAGCGTTTATTTAGAAAACCCGAACAAAGTTATTACGAGATAAATTAATTATAAATTATTACGAAGTCTATACTTTATTCAATACAAGTTCTACCCACTCTTTTATTCTACCTAGTTGTGTTCAATGTTTAAATTTGACTCCGGAAAAATTAGACTTTGATTTATCTATTGAAACTTCGTTGGGAGAAACCTTCGTTACCTCCACTATTTATTAATCTTGTTGTTTCAAATAAACACTTTCACGATCTTATCTCTTTGAAAATACTTGCCTTTTAAGGTAATTTTTGAAAATGATTGATTAACTACTTATTATTCTTTTTGTAAGGTTGTTAGCTTTCATATTCCTAACCAACCTCGTTATCTTAATTCAAAGTAACCAAACCCCAAAGTTAATCACCGTTATATCAAGCCATAAGTAAAGAGCCCCGATCCTTTCGTTGTTGACTTCCTTGTGTGGAATGCACCGAAGCCGGACTTTCAGAAGCGACGTCGTGAATGACGATGACAAATTGATAGGTATCATTGTGAGGTGCTATTCTAGGTTAAAGGATAGAAGTCGTTAGTTGGTATCAATGTAACGTCTTATCCAAGTCTTGGATAAGAGTAGCGATTTTGAATGATATTTCTATCATTAATAAATTTCTTGACGTATTCTTGAAGATTTCCTAGCCTACCCTAGAGCGTGAAATCGAATTTTGTATTGACCCCAAAGACAAAAACCCATTTCTTAAACCTCAAATATTTTTCAACTAAAAGGATGCACATTTACGAGGATTATGATGAAAGTCATAATAAAAGCATTGGACTAATGAAAATCATGGGTATATGAAGTATTAGTAAGTGTTATGATGAGTTATGCGGTTATTATGTGAAAACATGAAAGTTTCTTAGAAATCACAAAGGGTTGAAAAATCGATTTTGGTAAAAACGTAACATGAAATTCAATTGACCATATCTCCTATTATATTTTGAATTTTGAGTGTGGTAAAGTCCTAGAGTTAGATCTATGAGTTTTGTAGCTTATCCAAGTGGAATCCTTGGAAAAGGTGTTGTAGATTTTCGTGTGGACCTGAATTTAGCAAAAGAGTCAAAAGTCGCAAATTACAAAAACGCTATTGCCCGTAAACTTTAGGGCTGTTTTTGGCCACTAAATTTATGTGAAAAATTCTGGCCTTTTGGGACATGAAAATATATGTTATAAAGTACCTCCTGTTCAAAAATGAGCTCATTCTCGACTTAAAATGAACAAGTTATGACCATTTTCAATATTTAGGTTTTTTTTGACGAAAAATGCTATAACTAGAGTTCAATAACTCTGATGACCATGAAATTTAAACTGGAGACTCACATTAACATGTGTAAGGTCCTGCCAAGATTTGGGAATTTTGGAGTTAAACTTGAGGTAGCTAATTTCTTAAGGGATTAATTAGAAATTGATTTTGAAAAATAGTAAATGAATTTTAAAAATTAGAGAAAAATATATTTTCATCATGGGACTATATTATGCTAAATCCCAGAAAAGAAATATTTTGGGACTGATTTGGTATTTTCATGAAAATAGTTTAATTACGAACATATGAGTTAAATATGTTATGTGAAGTAACAAAGTTGAAAATAAGATTTTATGGCTAGAGAATCCTATATAGAGTATATGCATATTTTTTGATGAGGATTTGATAATTGGTGATGATATCTTATGAGTATGGCATTTTGAATGATTAAATGCATTATATGGTAAAGCGTAAACAATTGAGATAAATTGTTTATAAATTTAAGAAATGATTAAAATATTGTTATAATATTAATGATATTAGATTATGAGATTATTAAGTGATTGATAACATGGGGATATTCTTGAATCTCGGATAAATTATATTATAAATGTTTAATATTTATCCTTTATCTCATTTGATTGATTCTTTATATCATTATCCTCACGCTTATATTATGTTGAAAGTCATACATGGCTTTACGTGAATAGATGGACTTGGTATGATTATGACCGAGGATTGATTGGGGTATAATCATAACCGTAATTGAAAACATGATTATCTTTGTCAGTAGTGCATGGATAGTTTGTGGTCGTGATATTAATGAATACACGATTATCTTTGGCCGTAGTCGCATGGATAATTTGTGGTCGTGATACTAATGAATACACGATTATCTTCGGTAGTAGTGCATGGATAATTTGTGGTCGTGATACTAATGAATACACGATTATCTTTGGCCGTAGTGCATGGATAATTTGTGGTCGTGATATCTTAATGAATACACGATTATCTTTCGTCGTAGTGCATGGATAATTCGTGGTCGTGATATTAATGAATATCCTGGCCCGTAGTGCGGGGATGATTCGATGATATGGATTAATTATTAATTTGAGTCTCAAGAATGAAATATTAATTCATGGATGTGGGTAAAAGTCATCTTTGGTCAGTAGTGCATTGATAGACTTGGTATTATTATGACCAAGGATTATTCTGGTATAATCATGGTAGTAATTGAAAACACGAATATCCTTGGCCAAGAAGTAATGGATAATTCGTGGTCGTGATACTATTAAGTCGCGCCTCAAAGCATTATTGGTTTTATGATTGTATATCTTTGGCCCGTAGTGCAAAAGATGAATTATTAATGAATATCTTTGGTAGGATTGCAAAGATGAATTTAATATTTTAACGATAAAGGTATTCAAGGTATCCTCACCTCTTTATCATATCGCACATACCACTAATTTTGAGGGCTTAAATTTCATAAGAAGGGAGGTTGTAAGACCCCGCTTTTATAAATAAAGATGAATTTTTTATAAATATTATTTTTGAATATTATGGAATAAATTTGATATAATGTTATAGTTGTGGGTAATATTTATAAATTTTGCAAAGTAAATGAAGTTGTTATAAAATATTCGTTTGGTGGGGAATATTCTTTTGTGGGGGAATATTCATGACGATTGACTCAATCATTAGTGGACCCCATTAACGGAAGTATTGTCGTAGTTAGAAAACGCACAAAATTATTTTTCTATAAAAATAACGGCAGAGGTGTTATCGTCAAAACTGTTGAACTACCCAGTAGTAAAAGTATAGTAATACGCCAGAGTTGTATAGTAGCACACGATATTGATTATTGATGCTTACGTGAGAAGTCACTTAGCTATGCTCAATTATTGCTACAGTAATTGCTGCATCATATCTCTTATATTATTGATTCAATTATTGTCACAGTATCATCTGTATAATATGTTATAGTATTAAATTATTAATTGAGACGACAAGTTATAAATGATTAATAATTGTTGAAAGATTAAATATGTGTTGATTAAAAATAAAATGATTTGTGGTAATATTTATTCAATCCTTGATGTATATAAAGAGTCTGTTATGAGACGTTTGTGGTAAGTTTGATTATTTTATGGGGGGGCCCATATGTCATCATCTAAGAGTCCCTTCGTCAATAGTAATTACCTTTGTGAATAGTAATTACCTTTGTGAATAGTAATTACCTTCGTCAATAGTATTTACCTTTAATCATTAATAATAGTAATTACCTTCTTCAATAGTATTTACCTTCGTCAATAGTAATTACCTTCGTCAATAGTAATTACCCTTCGCAAATAAATAGTAGTTGTCCTTCAATATTACCAAGAGTTAAGCGCCTCTTCAATTGTTCCAAAGGTTAATTACTCCTTCATGAAATAGTAGTTGTCTCTTCAATATTACCAAGAGTCATTTTGACCCTTCGTTAAGACCAAGAGCCACCCTTAGTTTTTCTATAAATAGAAAGCTCATTCCTTCATTATTTCTTACTTAATTCAATTTGAAACTCTGAGAGAGAAACTATAGAGAAAGAAGAGAAAATATTTTACTACTTCACTTTTCCAATATTCAAATTTCTAAGGTAGGGAATATTATTTGTTGTACTCGTAAGGGTGTTATTTTTTTTTATTCATGAAGAGAACTTCATTATTCCATTCTTTATTATTACATTGGAATAACTTTTCGTAAAAGTGGCATACCCTATACATGAGCTGTGTATATGCGGAATACCTATACTTGGTGAAATCATTATATTATTCCATTCTTATTTATTTCATTGGAATAACTCAGTATACGCTGGAATCCCCTATACTTGGTGACATTCTTCTATTATTTTATTATTCCGTTGGAACATCCATTCATGCTTTTACGTGGGACTGGTTAAAATCTTTATTATTCTGTCTTTATTATTCTATTGGAATATCACTACGTGTGTGTTTTACAGGACACGGTTAAAATCTTTATTATTCTACGTCTTTATTATTCTATTGGAATATCCTGTCTCAGGTGTTTTTTACAGGACCTGGTTAAAATCTTTATTATTCATCTTTATTATTCTATTGGAATACCCATCGTCATGTGTTTTACAGGACCGGTTCCGCTTTTTATTATTCGTATTTATTATTACATTGGAATAACACATCTATCGCCAATCACCGCATGCATGGTGATTTCTTTTGTTATTTCATTTGGTATTATACTCGGTTGGTTAAAATTTTGACTTCTATACTCCATGAATTTAGTGGAATATCCTTGATATTTGCGCTTCATCCAGTATTTTTAATGAAAATATTTTTCTGAGCATTCTTGAATTTTACTCTACAAAGCAATATCATGTTGACAATTGACGTTATTAGTTTCTGAATAAATTAATTCGTGAACTTGTTTTATTGAATTATTATGTCATTCATCATCATCCTCATGTTATATTATGTCATCTTTGGCTTACGTGCATAGATGAACTTAGTATGATTATGACCGAGGATCATTCTAAGATATAATCATGGCTTGATATAAATGATGTGACAAAAGTCCTCGGTGGCTTCTGTAATGCGTTGATGGATAGTTTTTGGTATGATTATGACTGGGGTGATTCGGTATAGTCATGACCATTGATAATTTGATGAAAATCCTTCGACCGTAGTACGTGGATGATTAGATATTGTGGTTTATTCATTAAACCGAGTCTTAGTGATAAAAAATTGATGAAAACCTTTTAAAACCTAAAAGATAGTAGACTTTATTTTCTACTTGACTCTTTTAATGGATCGTGATATTCACCGCAGCTTAAACCTGGTTGTCTATTGTATTTATCGGTTTAACATTGTTGAAGACTATTGATAATTTATTTCGCATTATCTTAGTTATAATATTTCATCGGGCTAGTTGAGCTCACCCTTTCTTTCACTTTATTCTCTGAGGAAATGAGAATATATTTGGGACGAGTCGGGGAAAAGAGTGATGGTCCCGAAGATAGCATTAGTAGTCCTCACTATTCTGTTAAATAGTGTGGCAATAAATGTAATGAGGACTCCTTGAGTATGGATATTGTCTAAATGACAATATTCCTATTAGAACTCTCAGTTTATGTATTGTCGTATGTTACACGACAGATGTATAATTAAATTTGTATTTGAATTTATGTACCATGTAAGTGGCGACCCAAGATGGGTGATGTATACCTAATTTTGGGGGCGTCACATTTATCCTCAGTTGGCCATTCCTTGATTCGTTTGTATCTTAGAGAGTTAGGAGATTAGGCGAAGCCTTAGGGGAGTTGTAATCATATCTTAACTTCCTAGCACAACTACTTCTCTTAATTAGATTTTCTTATTGCAATAGCTTAACCAACCATTTCTTTCTCGTTTAGATAAGATTTGTAATGACTTTACCTTAGTATTTGTTTTCTGTTAAGACTTCGTCCTCGTGGGTTCGACACTCTACTTACATATATTACTTGTGGACCGCGTATACTTGTGCGTGTTTTTCGATTGCTAAATCAACCAACAAGTTTTTGGCGCTGTTGTCGGGGAATTAGAATTAATTATTTTACATTATTAAAACTAAGTCATTACAATCTTACTTTAAACTGAATTTTCTATTTAATTTCGCTTTTCAGGTAGTCCTCATTGTTTATGCCACCTAGGAAGGGACGAAATATAATTCCTCTCGATCCCGAGGTTGAAAGAACATTCAGACGACTGCGGAGAGAAAAACCCGAGGACATACCTGCCCCTATCATTATGGCTGAGGAACTTTAGAAATCTCCGATGGAGTACGCTATGCCTCGTATTGACGATCTCCAAGCGAGCATTCAAAGGCCCGCCATCCAAGCCAATAATTTTGAGATAAAGCCGGGCACTATTCAAATGTGCACCAACATTCAGTTTGGGGGACTGTCGAATGACGACCCCAATGATCACCTGATAAATTTTGTGGAGATCTGTGATACATTTAAATGCAACGGAGTGTCTGATGATGCCATCAGACTCCGGTTGTTTCCATTTACGTTAAGGGACAAAGCCAAGAGCTGGCTTCATTCACTTCCGTCTGGCTCCATCACTACATTGGCCGACTTGGCACAGAAATTTGTGGCAAAATTCTTTCCGCCTGCCAAAACAGCTAGCCTCAAGCATGACATCACATCTTTTGTTCAGTTTGAATCCGAATCCTTGTATGACTCGTGGGAGCGGTTTAAGGATCTGCTGAGGAAATGCCCACACCATGGTCTGCCAGAGTGGCTTCCCATCCAGACCTTTTATAATGGGTTGTCTGGATCTACTCGTTCGAGTATTGATGCCGCATCTAGAGGGGCATTCATGGCCAAACATCACACAATGGATATGGTGGTGGAGACAATGGCGGCCAATAATTACCAATGGCCGAATGATACGCAAGCCCCAAGAAGAGCAGCGGGGGTTTATGAAGTGGACTCTTTCACTTCGTTAGCGGCTCAGGTAGCAGCGCTAACGAAAAGGCTAGACACCATAGGACCTTCAGCGGTTCACAACGTGCAGAGTGTCGTGGTTCAATGTGAATTATGTCAAGGGAGCCACCCAACTTGATCGATTGTACGATAAATGAGTCGGCCTAATTTGTCTCCAACTACGGGCGACAACAAAATACCAGTCTTCCCACTCATTACCACCCAGGTTTAAGAAATCATCCAAACTTCTCATGGGGCAACAACAACAACAACAACAACAGTTCCAACCCCAACCCACCTCAACCTTCATCTACCAGGCAGAATTATGCTAACCCTCCAGGATTCCAACCTCAGACTCAGTTCAACCCACAACCATAGAGCACTCAGCACCAGTTTCACCATCCTCCACCTCAATAGGAAAGGAAACCCAGTTTAGAAGATCTTCTATCTAGGTACATAGCCCAGAACGAAACCAGAAGTAACAATCAAAAGGCCTCCATTAGGAATCTTGAGGTGCAGATGGGACAGTTGGCTACTGCTTTAAACAGTCGCCCACCAGGCGCATTACCTAGTGACACTGATGTCAACCCGAAACGGGAAGGCAAGGAGCAGTGTAAAGCAGTAACCCTCAGAAGTGGGAGAACCACTAAAGTGCAAAGTGGAGAGGGTATTCCTAGGGAAGATAAGGTAGTGCTAGAAGAGGAACCTCCTGTGAAGGAGAGTGCTAAGACAAGTGGGGGGTGAAGAAAGTGGTCAAGATAGACCTCCAACACCATCTCCTCCAACGACTTTGGTCAACCAGCCTCTCTCTCAGTTACCTTTCCCCCAGCGGGCGCAGAAACAGAAAGTGGATAAGCAGTTTTCCAAATTCTTGGAGGTGTACAAAAGACTGCACATAAATATCCCATTTGCTGAGGCATTGGAGGGAATGCCTAGTTACGTCAAGTTCATGAAGGACATTCTATCCAAGAAACGAAAAATGGGGGACTATAAGACGGTGGCACTGACAGAAGAGTGTAGTGCCATCCTTCAAAACAAGCTTCCGCCGAAGCTAAAAGATGCGGGAAGTTTTACAATCCTGTGCACCATTGGGGATCAATTTATTGGGAAGGCTCTATGTGATTTAGGGGCTATCATCAACTTGATGCCCCTCTCCATTTATAAAAAACTGGGCCTCAATGAAGCCAAGCCGACAAGTGTCACCCTTCAATTGGCCGACAGATCTCTGACATACCCGAAGGGAATTGTGGAGGATGTGTTAGTGAAGGTGGACAAGTTCATATTTCTGGCAGATTTCATAGTCCTTGATTTTGAGGAGGATAGGGAGGTCCCGATAATATTGGGAAGGCTGTTCTTGGCAACTGGGAGGACCTTAATTGATGTCCAAAAAGGGGAGCTAACAATGAGAGTTCATGATCAGGAAGTGACTTTCAATGTCTTTTGATCAATGAAGTATCCTAATACACCTGAGGATTGCTTCCAGATAAATACAATTGATAATTCAGTGAAGGGGGTATTCTTAGAAACTTGCATTCAAGACCCTTTGGAAGCTACTTTGACTGGGGCTAGTACTACGGAAGAACCATCACATGTGGAATGTGCCATGTGGCTCGATGAACCTCAAAGATCAAAGTAATTCCACCGCCAGTTTGAGTTTTTGAATGATAATGAGGCATCTACTTCCCAGGCTCAGCCGTTAATCATCGAGCCTCCTGTCCTTGAGCTTAAACCCTTGCCTGCTCACCTGAGGTATGCTTATTTAGGAAATTCATCTTCATTACCTGTGATAATTTCTGCTTCTATAACAAAATGTCAGGAAGAAAAGCTGTGCTTGTGCTCAAGAGGTATAAAACAGCCTTGGGGTGGTCTATTGCTGATATAAAAGGGATCAGCCCAACTCTATGCATGCACAAAATTCTTCTCGATGAAGGTTCAAAGCCATCTATAGAGCATCAGAGACGGCTGAATCCCATTATGAAAGAGGTCGTCCGGAAAGAGATCATTAAGTTGCTAGATGCGGGCATTATCTACCCCATCTCCGATGGCCCTTGGGTTAGTCCAATCCAGTGTGTGCCCAAGAAGGGTGGGATGACAGTTGTGTCCAATGAGAATAACAAACTGATTCTCACAAGGACAGTGACCGGGTGGAGAGTGTGCATGGATTACAGGAAATTGAATAAATCAACGTGTAAGGATCATTTTCCCCTTCCATTCATTGATCAGATGCTTGACCGGTTGGTAGGGCAGGAATAATATTGTTTGCTTGATGGGTACTCGAGGTACAATCAGATTTCCATTGCTCCTGAAGATCAGGGGAAGAAGACATTCACATGTCTTTATGGGACCTTTGCCTTCCGAAAAATGTCTTTCGGGCTATGTAATGCTCCCGCAACATTCCAGCGGTGTATGATGTCAATCTTCTCTGACATGGTTGAAAAGACCTTGGAGGTCTTCATAGACGACTTCTCAATTTTTGGGAGCTCGTTTGACAACTGCTTGACAAATTTAACTGCCGTTCTCCATCGATGTGTCGAAACCAACCTAGTGCTAAATTGGGAGAAGTGTCACTTCATGGTCGAAGAGGGCATTATTTTGGGTCATCGGGTTTCAGTCAGCGGAATTGAGGTTGATAAGGCAAAGATAGATGTGATTAATAACCTTCCACCGCCCACCTCAGTAAAAGGGGTAATGAGTTTCCTCGGGCACGCCGGATTCTACAGAAGGTTTATTCAGGACTTCTCGTGCATCACAAAACCATTGTGCACTCTTCTGGAAAAGGATCAGCCTTTTCAGTTCGATATCGCCTGCCTAAGCGCTTTTGAGTTATTAAAGAAAAGGCTTGTCTCGGCTCCTATTGTGGTAGCTCCAGACTGGACCTATCCTTTTGGTGATGTATGACGCCTTGATGACTTTGCTATATAGAGGCGAGTTTGGGCCAAAGAAAGGAGAAGGTCTTTCACACCATTTATTATGCCAGCAAGACATTGACTGATGCTCAGTTAAATTACACCACTACTGAGAAGGAGTTGTTGGCGGTGGTTTATGCTTTTGACAAGTTCCGTTCCTACCTCATTGGAACGAAGGTGATTGTATATACTGATCACTCGGCCATCAAGTATTTGATAGAAAAGAAGGATGCTAAGCCGAGATTGATAATGTGGGTTCTGCTTCTTCAGGAGTTTGATTTGGAAATCCGAGATAAGAAAAGGACAAAAACCAGGTTGCCGATCACTTGTCGAGATTGGAAAACACCACGCCTTCGAAAGACGCTGAAAAAGCCATAAATGACTTTTTCCCGGACGAGCAATTTTTTGTGGTCAATGGTAAGGTTCCGTGGTATGCGGACTTTGCCAATTATGTTGCTTGTCAAGTTCTTCCCAATAATCTGAGCTATCAACAAAGGAAGAAATTCCTCAAGGAAGCCAAGCAATATCTTTCGGATGAACCCTTCCTATTCAAGCAGTGTTCCGATCAAATTCTGCGTAGATGTTTGCCTAAAGAGGAAGTTGAAGGTGTGCTACATCATTGCCATTCTTCTAACTATGGCGATCATTTCGGAGGCCAACGAACTGCTGCTAAGGTGCTTCAATCGGGATTTTACTGGCCCACCCTATTCAAGGATGCCCACGCTTATGTTATGAACTGCGATAGATGTCAAAGGGTGGGCACCATATCAAGACGGCATGAATTACCCCTGCAAAATATCCTAGAAGTGGAGCTATTTGATGTTTGGGGCATCGACTTCATGGGACCGTTCTCATCCTCCTTCAACAATCTTTATATCCTAGTGGCAGTGGATTATGTTTCAAAGTGGGTGGAAGCAGTTGCCTTGCCGACTAATGATGCTAAGGTGGTGCTTCAGTTCCTAAAGAAGAACATTTTCACCCGTTTTGGCACACCTCGGGCCATCATCAGCGATGAAGGGTCACACTTCTGCAATAATTACTTTGAAGCCCTTCTAGCCAAATATGGGGTAACTCATAAGATCGCCACTGCATACCACCCACAGACCAGCTGTCAAGCTGAAATTTTGAATCGGGAGGTGAAACGTATCTTGGAAAAGATCGTTAACCCAAACCATAAAGACTGGTCTAAGAAGCTTGATGATGCATTATGGGCCTACCGCACAACTTATAAAATGCCTATTGGAATGTCTCCTTATAGGCTTGTTTATGGCAAGGCATGTCATCTCCTAGTTGAATTGGAGCACAATGCTTACTAGGCGATTCAAAAGCTCAACTTTGATCTTGAAGCAGCCGGGGAAAAGCGGCTGTTGCAACTGAATGAATCGGATGAATTTTGTCTGCAAGCGTATGAAAATGCTAAGCTGTACAAGGAAAAGACCAAGAGGTGGCATGACAAGAAAATCCTCGAGAGGCATTTCGAACCGGGCCAGAAGGTTCTTCTTTTCAATTCTCGGCTAAAATTATTTCCGTGAAAGCTTAAGTCTCGATGGTCGGGCCCCTTCACAGCCGCCAAGGTTTATCCGCACGGGGCTATAGAGGTTGAGGACCCAAATTCGGACACAACCTTTAAGGTCAATGGGCAAAGATTGAAGCACTACTGGGGCGGCGCAGTTAACCGGCAGAATACCTCCATTACACTTAGAGACCCGGTGTAAAACGAGATGAAAGTCAAGCCGACGACTCTAAATCAAGCGCTTGATGGGAGGCATCCCCATCTCAGTATCAACAAATTGTTTTATCTGTCTTTTCTTGATATTTCACTCTGTTTAGCAGTTTCTGTAGTCTGTTTAGTTTATGTTTCTTGGTTCATTTCATCCCTCTGTAGTTTATGTTTCAGTTGGTTTGCTGTAGTTTGTGTTTAGCTATTTTAATTGGTTTACTGATATGTGTTCTGTATGCTTATGTGTAGGATTCTTTGAGGTCGTGTGCCATGCGCTAGTGCTTTATTTGATGATCCGCACTTTGCCGCTTATTCATCCGCCTGGCGCGCCATCCACCGCACTCCGGCGCCAGAAAAGTTCCCTACTCACTATTAATTCGCGCCCCGTCGCCAAGTCTTCCTACGCCCCAGCGCCATAAGTTTCTCTTGCTCTCACGCCCAAAGACTACGCAGATTCGAGGTCGCCCGCCGCCACATTCGATTCTTGGTATTAATTAAGGCGTTTTGGTCGCTCTCGTTTCGTTTTTCTCTTATTTCTCTCCGCCAAGCGACACTCTCTGCGCTAGAAATTTCGACCATTCATCCAACAATACGGTAGTTTCTCTACCGTTTGGGCAACCAACCGACTCTACGGTTCATTCTTCGCCGAGGTTCACCTATAAAAATAATAGCAGGTGCGGTGATTTGGCCAAGCTCTTTGCCTTGCATCTTATTACTTTTTTTCCTTCTACAATGGCTTCCAAGCGTCCTAGAACCAGTATTGGTCCTCCTCCTCCTCCCTCTTCCCGCAATCAGATTACCCCGTGGGACCCCGTTAAATTTCCATCCAAAGAAGCGTACAAACGCTACACCCAAAATTTCAAGTGTAGAAGTCTTGTGCCAGAGCGTGGCCTGCATCCTGATGACAAATTGGATGGTCAGATGCATTCCATGATTAGTGCCATGAAGTGGGTACACTTCACCAAACCGCCGGAGTCTGCTGTGGTGGTGGTGGTCAAGGAGTTTTATGCTAATGCCATTCCGGATGGTCCACCGGCTGTGCCTGTTAGGGGAAAGCTTATCACATTCGATGTCAAAGCCATCAATGAAGTGTATGGCACTCCCAATTTCGATAAGAAGGACTACAGGGAGAATGGGATTCGGAGTTATCAATCTGATGACCTTATTAGCAAGCTTTGCAAGCCTGGTACCGTCTGGAAAACTAACAACTACACTGCCGAGCGCACGTCCTTTCTTTCACAGGCTCTCAGTCGTTATGGTAAGGCTTGGTATGCCTTTATCTGTGCAAACCTTCAGCCGACGCGTTATGTGAGTGATGTCACTCGGGAGCGGGCGACTCTCCTCAATGCCATTGTGATGGGGTTAAAAATTGATGTGGGAGCTTTGATCAATGAATCCATCAAGAAGGCCATTAAAAACAAGATTATGTCTAGCCTTCCCCATCTTTCTCTTATTACAAGGCTTTGCAAAATAGCGGGTGTCCAGTGGGAGGCGGAAGATGTTACCCTCTCGCCCATGTCAGTCATCGATCATCAGTTGATTAGTCGTTACGCTGTTTGGGATGGTGCGCCATCGCATCCCCGCGGTGAGGGCTTTTTGCAAGATCTTTGCCGCCGCCTTCACGACCCCGACCCTCATCTCGGCGGGAACCTCGAGTCGGTGCAAAAGCCCCCTTCTACCGATACCATTGATTCAGGGGCCCTTGCTCAGATAATGAATAGCCTAAATTTTATGCATTGCAAGATTGACACGGTTGCCCAGTGGTAGAGCCAGTTTCATCACTATCATGCTGAATTCGCAGATACACTAGCCAATATCTATGCTACTCAAGGTGGCGAGGATGCAGACTTCATGCCATTCCCATTTCCAGCGCCTCCACTCTATGCTCCTTATCCACCGCAGTTCCCGCCGCCGTCTGAAGAGGACCGCGGGTACCAGGCTGCCAATGTGGAGGACGATGATGATGACGACTTGGAGTTGTTCGGTGCTGATGAAGACTTTGGCCTTGGTGGTGATGACGGCGAGGATGCCAATGTTTGACGTTGCAGTGATGGCCAGTGAGGGCACTGGCTCATGTTCAAGTTTGGGGGAGAATTTCTGCTAGTATTTTATTAATATATGAATTGTGTTATGACTATCTCTATTATTGTGTTAAGTTAGTTTTTGGGCTCGATAGCCCCAGACTCTTGTTTAAATTATTATCTATCTATTGTGTTTTTATTGTTAATATCTTTTGGTTTTGGATGCATGCTTTAATTTATCTTGGATGCATGTCTTTGCTTAGTAGTATTTTTATGTTTCTTTTATTATATGCTTTTGGTTGTATATCTTTTGTTTGGGGAATATCTTGACTAAGTCAGGTATTGTCTTGCCTTAAGCCTATTTGTTTTGGGTCTTTCACTGATTTAATTGGTATACTCTTGCCATGTGATATGGCTTTGCCCTATGATGATAAGGGCACTCTATAGTTTAAATTTTGCCTTATTATATTTTGACTTGCCCTAGCCTTGTTTCGGTAATTGTCCATATTTTGGGTGAGGATAGTTAGCGTTAAGTGTTGTTTTTGGCCTTAGGCGGACCGTCCTGCATTTATATATCTTTTTCCTTGGTTTGTGGCAATAGTTATGCGGTTTTGGGGTCTGTGTTAGTAACTCGAGACTGTCTTGGATCCATCTATTTAGTGAGCACTGGCCTATTATCTCTCTAGTAGTTTTCCATGGGTGATTGTCATCTTTTGCATTGATAATAGTGTACTCTAGTTTATGATCTGTAATTTCAAGTTCTTAAAGGTTTAGGTGCTTTAGCATTCTCGGCTCTATTGTTTTGAAAATATATATATATATATATTTCTATTTGTGTCCTACGGTGGGTTGAGATGGAGCGTGGAAACGCACTCGCCCATAAACGTAGGCTCGTGAAATCTATTTTGGACTTATGTTGTTTACATTGCATTTGTGCTTGAGTTATTAGATTCTTAGGGGTGTTTTACACCTAGTGCCCTAAAGTCTTCTGGCTTGGGAGTCATTGATCAAAAGCTTGCTAATGAGCACTCTGTTTTGCCTCAAAGTAATCAAGTTCTGTCTAACTTAAATTTTTCTTAGCTATTCTAGAACTTTCGAGCCTTTCATGTTTCTGCGTCTTGTCTTTATCTCTTGTTATGTGCATGAGTTGCTTGGGTGCTTATTGGTTAACACGGTCGACAGTATGATCTTCATTTGGGTTAAGGCTATTTTAGATATGTGGTCTGCACACACACACACTAAGTGGATCAATTACAGTCTTTTGTTTTTGCTTTAGACCCGTGGCCCTAAATCGCATTCTTGTTGCCCTGTTCTTATGAAAATGTGTATAGTTGTCTGATAGTTTGCTTGAGGGCAAGCAAGCGCTTAAGTTTAGGGGTATTTGATGAGTGGGATTCGTACCCGCAATTTAGCCCATTTTGTTGCTTAATGTTGATGCCTATGTTAAATCTTTTAATTAAGTTGCTTAGTTATTTTACTGTATCCCGTTTTAGTTCTTTTCAGGTTTGTATTAAGCTTTGTTGCTTGTAAAGTGGCACCGTGAGCATAAACTTCATGGCCACAGAGTCGTGCCTCAAAGACCAACATCAAGCAAAGCTTCTGACCTTTTGCGCTTTGCTTGACTGCGTGTTATGCCCAAAGCCGCCGTGGCTAACGCCAGAGTCGCTACCGACGCCATCTATTTACGCCTAGTGCCACCAATGGTGCCCGGCGCCATTAAGTTTAATAATGCTCGCAAGCGAGGCGACTCGATTTGACACTAACTTGTATTTAAGACCTAGTTCAATGGGAGGTGTGACGCCCCCAAAATAGGTATACATCACCCATTCTGAGTTGTCAATACATGGTACAGAAACAACTACAACTTTATTATTACAACGAAGAAAGCTGTGAGTTTGAATACAAATATTATCTTCTACAAACAATATCTATACTCAAATAAATCCTCATCACATTTATTGATACATTATTTTACAAAAATGGTGAGGACTACTAAACAACTCTCTCTAGAACTTTCATTCCATACCCGACTGCATTTCGCTTATATTCTCTCCTCCCGAGAAGAAAAATGGAACAAAAAGGAAAAGGGTGAGCTCAACTAGCCCAAAGAAAGAATATTATGACTAAGATAATATACAAAAAATTATCATTAGTCTTCAACAGGGAAAAAATCTAATAGACAACAAGTTTTAAATCAATATTCGAAGCGGAAATAATAATTCATTAGAAGAGTTAAGTAGAGAATGCAACTACTATCTTCTATGTATGAATTTTAAAGTTCATCGTCTATCTTTTATCCCCAGTAACATCAATCGATATATATCCGAATCAAATATTCATCTTTGCACTACAGGCCAAAGATATTCATCAGTTGGTCATGTTCATCTAAACACCTGTTCATCTTTGCACTACAGGCCAAAGATATTCTTCAGAAATCATTCATCTTTTCACTACAGGCCAAAGATATTCCATAATAACATCATTTAAGGATCAAGATGATGAAAATATTTTTAAAGAAAGCGAATCGGTGAAACAAAATGATGAGGATTAAGGATTAAGGATTTGTACTTTGTTTTATCCACGTCAAAATACCTCAAAAATAATCACAAGTGGTGTAAAATTCAAGAATGATCAAAACATGGATACAATCAAAGCTAGTATCCGAATAGATATTTTGGACGAAAAGAAAATTTTTCATTTTTCGATGAATAGTCTTTAGTATTCGTGAATAAGTGTCGATATCGTGAATAAGGTCGTATACATGAATAGTAACTCAGACACCAAAAGTTCCAAATTTGATAAAAACTTCAGATCAATATTTCAACATAATGATATTGAAGAAATAATATCATTATGAAAAAATAATATCCCTTACCTCGAAAGACAAGACTTTAGTTGAAACAGGATATAGGTTATGACTTGAACTTGACCAGATAGCAATACTCAAAGTATACTCAAAATACTCACAAGAATACGCTCGATAATATAGAGAGAAAACTTCGTTTACGGTGTGATTTTCAATTCTAACCTAAGCACCCTATTTATAGAAATTGCTTAGAACACCAAAGCGTAAAATTTAATAAAATATTAATATATATTTATTAAATTCTTACGTACACTTTTTATCAACTGAATTCAGCATTCAACACAAGTAGCCCACCTCACAAAACTTTTAAAAAACGTTTTTCTTATTTAACATAATTAAAACTTCAAAAATTAACTATTTCAGAGCTTCGGAACTTCAATAATTCATAATAAATAGCCCTTTTGTCAGAAAATTCGAATCTCGCGACTTTTTATAGGAAATTCAATTCTCTACAACTTTGCAGAAGAAAGGTTTTCCAAATTCCAAACAAAAATTGACCGAAATCTACAAACGGACGATTTTACAAGCTATAATCAAATTTCAGTCAATAAATGGGGTCCACCAACATGTTTAACATGTTTTAAACATTTATTGCAACAAAAATACTCTTCCTCCTCGTATACTCATATATCCCACATTCGTTGTAAAAATATCACCATTATTATATTATTAAAATATAATAATATATTTAAATGAATTATTTTATCAGAAAAAGATAAAATTTCAATTTTCAACAATTGTCACATTAAAATTTTTCTCCATCTATATCCACATAAAATCAATATTTTCCTCATCATATGAATCAATAATTAATTATTCACAAATAATATTACAAAATCACAATATTGACAACTGTGTAGTTCCTGTGAAGAGGGGCTTTCAATAAGAATTTCTCTCATCTTTGCGCGCACAATTAGGTGACCAAACCTCTCCTTAGAGGCGTAACTTTCTAGACATTGCCAATAATGTTATCTAATAATATTATTCGGATAATATGAATTATCGCTTCGATAATGAAAAAAATCGTGTAATGACAATTATTAAAACAACAACAATATCAACGCAACAATTATTAAATCAATAAAATATTGAGCAAAGAATATCAGTAACCATTATTGAGTAGTGCCTTCTTACATAAGAATCAATAATGGTGTAGTGCGATACAGGTAATCTTCTTGTGTTTTTAACCAATAGAGTATTTTAACAAGATTATTGTAATAACTACGCTAAGTTATTTTTAAACCACTTATATTTTTCGATTTCTTCATCCAATCGCTTTCACATGGGGCCCACAAAATCTACTTGCCAGTTATGCGAATATTCCCCGACAGAAAAGAATATTCCACGACCAAACGAATATTCCCCGACAACAATGAATATTTTATAACCACTTGCTTATTTTGAAATATTTGCGTATTTTACCCATAACTATTCACATTAATCAAATCAACCCTTACTATTTCAAAATAATAAATAGAGAAAATTAAATTTCATTAATAATAAGTTGGGGTCTTACAGGAGGACAATATAAATACTTAATGGTTTGCTTAGCATTAAAGAGGGGGGGGGGGGATATCAGATACATATCAGGATGAATTTATGACAGCTTTGATTAGTTTCTTTTCTTTCTTTTATCTTTTTAGAAGAGAAAGAAGCTTGTAAAGGGAACGAGAGTTATTGCACCAACATTTAGAGTTTATTTGTGAAGAGTAGATTTGGCGGAAGAACACTTCTTCATACAGGGGTTTTCTTATTCCAAATCTCCTATTCCTTGGATTTATCTGATAATGTGTAGTGTATTAAAAATGTGAGTTAGTACCATAGTTATGAACTAACTCCATTTTTAGGATTGCAATGTAACCTTTTGTTTAGCTTAATCAACTTTCTCTCTTATTTTATAGAATGAATCATTTTGGAATGGGTTGTTGTATTTTGAACTTACTGTCTGATTGCTTGATAAAGAAATTAGTATTGATAGTGATGGACATTGATGAATGGATATTACTGTCTATCTTTAAATACAACATCACTGTTATGACCATGACATTGGAATGTGGGCTTAATGTGCTAATAGGATGTACATATTCTTATTTGCCTTGTGTGACCTTGGGGATGAGCTTAATGACCTTGACCTAGTTAGCATCACCAATGGACATGTTGTGTTCTAATTTGGTTAGGGATGTGCATTTGTCCTTGACGGAAGCTTTTTGCCTATATTTATCCTCGGTTGGCCATTCTTTGATTCGTTTGTATCTTAGAGAGTTAGGAGATTAGGCGAAGGCTTAGGGGAGTTGTAATCCTATCTTAACTTCCTAGCACAACTACTTCTCTTAATTAGATTTTCTTATTGCAATAGCTTAACCAACCATTTCTTTCACTCGTTTAGATAAGATTTGTAACGACTTTACCTTAGTATTTGTTTTCTATTAAGACTTCGTCCTCGTGGGTTCGACACTCTACTTACATATATTACTTGTGGACCGCGTATACTTGCGCGTGTTTTTCGATTGCTAAATCAACCAACAAACGTCTTGCTCGTATATACATAAACAAGATTGTAAGATTGCATGGTATGCCAGTATCCATAGTTTCTGATCGAGACCCAAGATTCACTTCAAGATTTTAGGTTAAATTTCAAAAAGCTATGGGCACGGATTTGTGATTTAGTTCGGCTTATCATCCTCAAACGGACGGATAGTCGGAGAGGACTATTCAAACTCTTGAAGATTTATTAAGACTCTGTGTCCTTGACTTCAAAGGAAGTTGGGACAAGTTCTTACTATTGGTGGAGTTTTCCTACAACAACAGTTATCAAGCATGTATTGGCATGGCTCTATTAGAGGCGTTGTATGGAAGAAAGTGTCATTCTCTAGTATGCTGGGATGAGGTGGGTGAAGCAACATTGTTAGGACCGGAGTTGGTACATATGACTATAAAAAATATTCAAACGATCCGACAACGTATAAAAACCTCACAAGATCGACAAAAGAGTTATGTTGATATTCATCGAAAAGACGCGGAATTCAATTTTGTAGATCATGTGTTGTTACGTGTTGCTCCACGGAAAGGAGTTACGAGATTTGGAAAAAGAGGAAAACTCAATCCTCGATTCATTGGCCCATTTTTAATCCTCGATTGAGTAGGAACTGTGGCCTATAGACTCGCCTTACCGCCAAGTATGTCTCGTGTTCATAACGTTTTTCACATATCTATGTTACATAAATATGTGAAAGACCCGAACCACATTATTGAATTAGAACCAAACGAGATAGTGGAATATTTAACGTATGAAGAGGTATGTAAGACCCCAACTTATTATTAATGAAATTTAATTTTCTCTATTTATTATTTTGAAATAGTAAGGGTTGATTTGATTAATGTGAATAGTTATGGGTAAAATACGCAAATATTTCAAAATAAGCAAGTGGTTATAAAATATTCATTGTTGTCGGGGAATATTCATTTGGTCGTGGAATATTCTCATTGTCGGGGAATATTAAATGACGCTGTGCTAAAGATTTTGTGGGCCCCAAACTGAAAGCGATTGGATGAAGAAAAGCATAAATATAAGTGGTTTAAAAATAAGCTGGCGTAGTTATTTACAGATTATCTTTGTTAAAATACTCTTGTGGTTAAAACACAAGAAGATTACACGGTATTGCACCAATTATTGATTTTTACGTAAGAAGGCACTACTCAATAATGGTTACGATAATTCTTTATTCAAAGATTTTATTGATTTAATAATTCTTTGCGTTGATATCATTGTTGTTTCAATAATTGTCATTACAAAGTATTTTCATTATCGAAGCAATAATTCATATTATCCGAATAATATTATTAGATAACATTATTGGCAATGTCTAGAAAGTTCTGTAAGGAGAGGTTTGGTCACCTAATTGCGGCGCCAAGAAGGAGAAATTCTTATTCGAAAGCCCCTCTTTCCTGGGAGGCGCTTGGTTATCAATATGTGATTACGTAATATTATTTGTGAATAATTAATTATTGATTCATATGATGAGGAAAATATTGATTTTATGTGGATATAGATGGAGAAAAATTTTAATGTGACAATTGTTGAAAATTGAAATTTTATCTTTTTCTCGATAAAATAATTCATTTAAATATATTATTATATTTTAATAATATAATAATGATGATATTTTTACAACGAATGTGGGATATATGAGTATACTGAGGAGGAAGAGTATTTTTGTTGCAATAAATGTTTAAAACATGTTAAACATGCTAAATTGGACCCCATTTATTGATCGAAATTTGATTATAGCTTTGTAAAATCGTCTGTTTGTGGATTTCGGTCAATTTTTGTTTGAAATTTGGAAAAACTTTCTTCTGCAATGTTGTAGAGAATTGAATTTCCTATAAAAAGTCGCGAGATTCGAATTTTCTGATAAAAGGGCTATTTATTATGAATTATTGAAGTTCCGAAGCTCCGAAATAGTTAATTTTTGAAGTTTTAATTATGTTAAATAAGAAAACGTTTTTAAAAGTTTTGTGAGGTGCTACTTGTGTTGAATGCTGAATTAGGTTGATAAAAAAAGTGTGCGTAAGAATTTAATAAATATATATTAATATTTTATTAAATTTTCGCTTTAATTGTTCTAAGTAATTTCTATAAATAGGGTGCTTAGGTTAGAATTGAAAATCACACCAGAAACTGAAGTTTTCTCTCTCTATATTATCGAGCGTATTCTTGTGAGTATTTTGAGTATACTTTGAGTATTGCTATACGGTGCAAGTTCAAGTCATAACCTATATCCGGTGTTTCAACTAGAAATCTTGTCTCTTTCGAGGTAGGGATATTATTTTTTCTTAATGATATTATTTCTTCAATATCATTATGTTGAAATATTGATCTGAAGTTTTTATCAAATTTGGAACTTTTGGTGTCTGAGTTACTATTCATGTATACTGCAGACTATTCACGATATCGACATTATTCATTTATCATTTACATTATTCATCGAAAAATGAAAAATTTTATTTTCGTCCAAAATATCTATTCGGATACTAGCTTTGATTGTATCCATGTTTTGATCATTCTTGAATTTTACACCACCGTGATTATTTTTGAGGTATTTTGGACGTGGATAAAACAAAGTACTAATCCTTAATCCTTAATCCTTGTCATTTTGTTTCATTGGATTCGTTTCTTTAAAAATATTTTTCATCATCTTCTACCTTAAATGATGTTATTATGGAATATCTTTGCCCAGTAGTGCAAAGATGAATGATTTCAAGAAGAATATCTTTGGCCCAGTAGTGCAAAGATGAACAGTGTTTAGATGAACATGAATTAATCGATGAATATCTTCGCCTCAGTAGTGCAAAGATGAATATTTGATTCCAAATATATATTGATTGATGTTACAGGATAAAAGATGAGCGATGAACTTTAAAATTCATACATAGAAGATAGTAGTTGCATTCTTTACTTAACTCTTCTAATGAATTATTATTTCACAAACTGTAATATTGATTTAAAACTTGTTGTCTATTGTATTCTATTAGATTTTTTCCTCGTTGAAGACTAATGATAATTTGTTGTATATTATCTTAGTCATAATATTCTTTATTGGGCTAGTTGAGCTCACCCTTTTCCTTTTTGTTCCATTTTTCTTCTCGGGAGGCGAGAATATAGCGAGTACGTAGTGGGTATGGAATGAAAGTTCTAGAGAGAGTTGTTTAGTAGTCCTCACCATTTTTGTAAAATAATGTATCAATAAATGTGATGAGGATTTATTTGAGTATAGATATTCATTCAGAAGATAATATTTGTATTCAAACTCACAGCTTTCTTGTTGTAATAATAAAGTTGTAGTTGTTTTACGTACCATGTATTGACAACTCGAATGGGTGATGTATACCTATTTTGGGGGCATCACGGTTGGTATCGAGCTATAAGTAAAGAGCCCCGAGCCTCTCATTGGTGACTTCTGTTGATGGGGATGCACCGGAAGCCATAATCTCCGTAGGGACCTTGGATTCATGCAAGTGGCAAACCGATAGGTATCAATGTGAGGTGTCGACACAAGTTGGTGTCCAAAGTTACAGTTGGTATCGAAGCTTAGGATATGATCTCTCCGGCGGAGATCGGAATAGAACTAGGAGGGAGGCGAGTAAATCCTTCGCTAGTGTGTCCTACCTAAGCTTATTTGTTAGTTGGTCAAGATATAGGGATATTATGTGATATATTGATTTCCTTAATTAACCCTTATTTTATGGATGATTTGAGAATGTCGACCGAGAATATTAACAATGGAAATGAGGCGTGGAGACGCTCAGCACTCACCAACGAGGAGAACGTGCAACAGTCGGGCAATGTTCCTCTTGTGAACAACACCACCGGAAAGATGATGAATGAGGGATGTTTAGAAGCTTTTTGCAGCTTCATGCAAAAAAGGGCGAGGGAGACTCGTGTTCAAAATGAGGAAGAAATGATAGCAATTCACGGGTTATTCTACCAAGCAATTCAAAGAGTTGGGACCACTGAATTTAAGGAAAGCGAGATCCGATCATGGCGGAAACATGGGTCAAGCAAATTACCAAGATATTCGATGTCTTGGGATGCACGGAGGAGGAATGAAGGTTCCATTCGCCACCTTTTATGTTTTCATGGCGAAAGCGGACATTCATCGGTGGGAGTCGTGAAGTGCACTCCATCCGACTACACTCAAAGATGTCTTGGGAGACATTTCAGAACTATTTAATGACAAATACTTTCCTAAAAGTGTTCGTCGTATATGAAGGAAGTGGAGTTCATCGATTAGAGCAAAACAACATGAGCGGTGTCTCGAAGACGAGGCAAAGTTTGCAGAGTTATCCGAGTTTGCACCTCATTTGGTGGAGAATGAGGAACGTATGACGCGGATGTTTTTGAGAGGTTTGAAACCCTAAGATATGACAATATCTCATTTCTCATAAATTTTCTCTATTCGAGATGTTGTTAACAGGGCTCAATTGTTAGAGCGAGATAACGAGTATGTTCAACCGAGGGACCATAACTTTGGATCGTACTCAGAGATAGCGATCAGCGAATAATGATAACCAAATGGAGAAAGAAAAGACGGACAAAAATGGTAACCACACAGGTGGTAATCATGGCCATGAAAAAGAAGAAGCGAGTTAGGAGGAGATTTTAAAAAGAGGAGATTTAACAACGATTATGTGAAGACGACAAAGTTAAGCAAAGAATGGTTCTAAGGGAGGAGAACGACCACCCATTATATGCTACAAATGCGAGAAAAGAGGGACATATCGGTCAAACCGCCCACGATTCAAGGTATGCTATAATTGTGGAAAGGAAGGACATATCGCTTTCGAGATCAGACGCAGAATGCGAAACCTAGTTCAATGGGGACGGTGACTCAAAAGATCATCCCGAGAAAAGTCAAAGTCGGTTGCCGGAAGAAGCGTTTGTTGTGATCGGTCATAATGCGAGGAACCCAAACGAGGTGATCACGGTAAGCTATTTATAAATTCTCACAAGTTTATACCTTACTTGATCACCGGCATACCCATTCATTTATCTCTCCCGCATGTGCTCAACGCTTAAACTTGACTCAAGAAATTAGACTTTGACATATCTCGTGGAAACTCCATTAGGAGAAACTTTCATCACATCCCATCGCTTATAAATCTTGTTTGATTCAAGTTGGCACCATCACCTTACACCGTGACCTTATCTCTTTAAAGATACTTGCTTTTGATGTGATTTTAGGGATTGATTGGTTAACTACTCATCATGCCAAAATTGATTGTTTTCGTAAGGTTGTTAGTTTTCATATTCCTAACCAACATGTTTATTTAATTCAAGCAACTAAACCATTAAAATCAATCATCGTCATATCTAATCATAAAGCTATTCGTTTATTGAAAAAGCGGATGTCAAGCTTTCTTAGCCCATGTTATGGATTTGAATAAAGACACGTCAAATTTGAATAATATTCTGTTGTTATCGACTTTCCGGACGTATTTCAAGAACTTCCCGCCTACCCCGTAACGTGAAGTTGAATTCTTTATTGATCTTGAACTGAGTACAAAGCCCATTTCTAAAACCCCATATCGAATGGCTCTATTGAACTTCAGAGTTAAAGGTCCAACTACGTGAATTGTTGGACATCGATTTCATTAAATCCTAGTACATCTCCTTGGGGTGCTCTGTTTTATTCGTAAAAAGAAGAAATACGGAGTATGCGACTTTGTATCGACTATCGAGAATTGAACCATGTCACCATCAAGAATAGGTATCCTCTACCTCGTATTGATGACTTGTTTGACCCCGATTTTGTAAGGGCACAATTCTTTTCAAAATCGATCTTCATTACGGATATCATCATTTGAAGATTAAAACCGAGGATATTCCAAAGACGCCTTCGAGAACTCCAGATGGGCATTATGAATTCTTAGTCGTGTCTTTCAGATCGACTAATGCTCCGCTGGCTTTCATGGATATGATGAACCGAGTATTCAAGGAATATTTGGATCAGTTTGTTGTTGTCTTTATTGATGACATCCTCATATATTCCAAAAGTCGTGAAGATCATGAGCACCATTTGAAGCTGGTACTCCAAAGGCTTCGTGAAAACAAACTATATGCTAAATTGAAGAAATGCGAGTTCTGGCTTGAGGAAGTAGCATTTCTTGGGCACGTGGTGTCAAAACATGGAGTATCCGTGGACCTGGCGAAGATTAAAGCAATACAAAGTTGGGAGCAACCGAAGTCGATGACCAAAGTACGTAGCTTTCGGGTCTAATTGGTTATTATCTGAGATTCGTGGAAGGGTTTTTCTAATCGCTACTCCATTAACCCAAAAGCCTAACTCCGGAAGGATACAAAATTCGTTTGGAGTGAAGAATGCGAGAAGAGTTTCCAAGAGCTTAAGAGGAGACTTATTTCTAAGACTGTTCTAACAATACCATCTGGTTCGGATGGATTTGTTATCTCTGATGATGCTTGTGCAAAGGGTTAGGATGTGTTCTCATGCAACGTGGGAAAGTCATAGCCTATGCCTCGCGATAACTTAAAGAGTATGAGAGGAATTATCCTACTCATGATCTAGAGTTGAATGACGCAATCGTTTGCCGCTTAAAGATTTGGAGGCACTATCTATATGGGGAGAAAGTGGAGATATATTGCACCATAAAAGCCTTAAATATTTCTTCACTCAAAAAGAACTCAACATGCGGCAGCGACGTTGGCTCGAGCTATTGAAAGACTACGACCACACTATTCAATACCATCCTGGAAAAGCGAACGTGGTAGCTGACGCGTTGAGTAGAAGATCATATGCGGGAATGAGTGCGATGATGTCAAGTATACGCATAGAGCCAACTTTAATAGAAAAAGTTAAGGTTGCTCAAGCCAAGACCCGAGAACGATGCGTATAAAGAAGAAAGTACAAGAAGGAGCTATTCCGGAAGCGAGAATTGATGAAGAAGGAATACTTCGAGTCCACTCTAGACTTTGTGTTCCTAACGACTCTGATTTGAAGTACAAGATTATGATGGAGGCACACAATACACCATTTGCAATCCATCCTGGAAGTACTAAAATGTATCGTGATCTTCGACATTCATTTTGGTGGAACAATATGAAGAGAGAGATTGCAAAGTTTATCTCAATGTGTTTAACTTGTCAACGTGTAAAGGCGGAGCATCTAGTACCTAAGGGTCCGTTGCAACCACTTGAGATTCTGAAATGGAAGTGGGAACACATTACCATGGATTTCGTTACGGGTCTTCCTACGGTTTCTCAAGTCATCAATGCTATTTGGGTTATTGTTGATAGATTAACCAAGTCTGCTCATTTCTTGCTGATACGGGAGACTTATTCCCTTGAACATCTTGCTAGTATATACGTGAATGAGATTGTGAGGTTGCATGGCATGCCAGTATCCATAGTTTCGGATCGTGACCCAAGATTCACTTCAAGATTTTGGGTTAGCTTGCAAAAAGCTATGGGCACGGATTTGCGATTTAGTTCAGCATACCATCCCCAAACCGGACGGACAATCGAGAGGACTATTCAAACTCTTGAAGATCTATTAAGACTCTGTGTCCTAGACTTCAAGGCGGTTGGGATAAGTATTTACCATTGGTGGAATTCTCCTACAACAACAAAGCTTATCGTAAGTATAGTGTGGCTCCATTTGAAGCATTATATGGACGAAAGTGTCGCTCTCCAATATGTTGGGATGAGGTGGGTGAAGCAACATTGTTGGGACCCGAGTTAGTACGTATGACTACCAAAAAGATCCAAATGATTCGACAACGTATACAAACAGCACAAGATTGACAAAAGAGTTATGCAGATCTTCATCGAAAGGACGTGGAATTTAGTATAGGGGATCATGTATTGTTGCGAGTTGCTCCATGGAAGGGAGTTACAAGATTTGGGAACGATTTATTGGTCCATTTCAAATTCTTGACCGAGTAGGAAATGTAGCCTATAGACTCGCGTTACCTCCGAGTATGTCTCGTGTTCATAATGTGTTTCACATATCTGTACTTCGTAATTATGTGTGAAAGACCGAACCACGTTATAGAATTAGAACCCATTTAAATAAGCCAAGAATTAACGTATGAGGAGGTACCTGCCAAGATCTTGGATAGGAAGGAGCATGTCCTACGCCAAGAAAGGTCATACCACAAGTTAAAGTTTTGTGGAGGAATCATGCTTTATAGAGGAAATGACACGGGAATTGAAAACGGAAATGAAAGCGAGGTATCCTCACCTTTTCAAACACCAGTACATACGCCAATTTCGAGGACGAAATTTCATAAGGAGGGAGGTTGTAAGACCCCAACTTATTATTAATGAAATTTAATTTTCTATTTATTATTTTGAAATAGTAAGGGTTGATTTGATTAATGTGAATAGTTATGGGTAAAATACGCAAATATTTCAAAATAAGCAAGTGGTTATAAAATATTCATCATTGTTGTGGGAATATTCGTTTGGTCGTGGAATATTCTTCTTTGTTGGGAATATTAAATGCACGGTAGCGAAGATTTTGTGGGCCCCATAACTGAAAGCGATTGGATGAAGAAAACGACAAATATAAGTGGTTTAAAAATAACGGCGTAGTTATTACTAATTAATTTGTTAAAATACTCGGTGGTTAAAACACAAGAAGACATGCAGTATTGCACCAATTATCGATTCTTATGTAAGAAGGCACTACTCAATAATGGTTACGATAATTCGCTCAAAGATTTTATTGATTTAATAATCTTCTGCGTTGATATTGTCATTGTTTCAATAATTGTCATTACACAAGTATTTTTCATTATCGAAGCAATAATTCATATTATCTGAATAATATTATTAGATAACATTATTGGCAATGTATACAGAAAGTTACGCTTCAAGGAGAGGTTTGGTCACCTAATTGTGCGCCAAGAAGGAGAAATTCTTATTCGAAAGCCCCTCTTTCCCAGGAACCGCTGGTTGTCAATATTGTGATTCGTAATATTATTTGTGAATAATTAATTATTGATTCATATGATGAGGAAAATATTGATTTTATGTGGATATAGATGGAGAAAAATTTTAATGTGACAATTGTTGAAAATTGAAATTTTATCTTTTTCCGATAAAATAATTCATTTAAATATATTATTATATTTTAATAATATAATAATGGTGATATTTTTACAACGAATGTGGGATATATGAGTATCTGTGCGGAGGAAGAGTATTTTTGTTGCAATAAATGTTTAAAACATGTTAAACATGTTGGTTTAAAACATGTTAAACATGTTTTTTAAAAGTTTTGTGAGGTGGGCTACTTGTGTTGAATGCTGAATTCAGTTGATAAAAAGTGTACGTAAGAATTTAATAAATATATATTAATATTTTATTAAATTTTTACGCTTTCAGTGTTCTAAGCAATTTCCTATAAATAGGGTGCTTAGGTTAGAATTGAAAATCACACCAGAAACTAAAGTTTTCTCTCTCTATATTATCGAGCGTATTCTTGTGAGTATTTAGAGTATACTTTGAGTATTGCTATATGACGGTGCAAGTTCAAGTCATAACCTATATCCAGTGGTTTCAACTAGAAATAATTGTCTTCGAGGTAAGGGATATTATTTTTTCGTAATGATATTATTTCTTCAATATCATTATGTTAAAATATTGATCCGAAGTTTTATCAAATTTGGAACTTTTGGTGTCTGAGTTACTATTCATGTATACAAGACTATTCACGATATCTGACACTATTCACGAATCACGACACTATTCATCGAAAAATGAAAAATTTTATTTTCGTCCAAAATATCTATTACGGATACTAGCTTTGATTGTATCCATGTTTTGATCATTCTTGAATTTTACACCACATCGTGATTATTTTTGAGGTATTTTTTGGACGTGGATAAAACAAAGTACTAATCCTTAATCCTTAATCCTTGTCATTTTGTTTCTTTGGATTCGTTTCTTTTAAAAATATTTTTCATCATCTTGATCTTAAATGATGTTATTATGGAATATCTTTGGCTTCAGTAGTAGCAAAGATGAATGATTTCAAGAATATCTTTGGCCCGTAGTGCAAAAGATGAGCAGTGTTTAGATGAACATGACTAACTCGATGAATATCTTTGGCTCAGAGTGTAAAGATGAATATTTGATTCCAAATATATATTGATTGATGTTACTGGGGGATAAAAGATAGAGCGATGAACTTTAAAATTCATATATAGAAGATAGTAGTTGCATTCTCTACTTAACTCTTCTAATGAATTATTATTTCATTGCGAATATTGATTTAAAACTTGTTGTCTATTGTATTCTATTAGATTTTTTTCCTGTTGAAGACTAATGATAATTTGTTGTATATTATCTTAGTCATAATATTCTTCTTCGGGCTAGTTGAGCTCACCTTTTCCTTTTTGTTCCATTTTTTTCTCGGGAGGCGAGAATATAAGCGAGTTTAGCCTGGGTATGGAATGAAAGTTCTAGAGAGAGTTGTTTAGTAGTCCTCACCATTTTTGTAAAATAATGTATCAATAAATGTGATGAGGATTTATTTGAGTATAGATATTGTCTAGAAGATAATATTTGTATTCAAACTCACAGTTTTACTGTTGTAATAATAAAGTTGTAGTTGTTTCTGTACCATGTATTGACAACTCAGAATGGGTGATGTATACCTATTTTGGGGGCGTCACAAGGTACCTGTTAAAATCTTGGATAATAAGGATCATATTCTACACTCCAAGGTTATACCTCAAGTCAAAGTTTTGTGGAGAAACCACGATGTGGAGAAAATGACCTGGGAGTTAGAATCTAAAATGAAATCAAGGTATCCTCACCTCTTCGTCATACCAGGTATGTACCCTAATTTCGAGGGCGAATTTTTATAAGAAGGGGAGGTTGTAAGACCCCAACTTTTATGAATAAAGATGAATTTTTCTATAAATATCATTTTTGAATATTAAGGTGTGAGTTTGTTATAATGTTATAGTTGTGGGTAATATTTATAAATTTCGCAAAGTAAGCAAGTTGTTATATAATATTCGATTGGTCGGGGAATATTTGTTTTAACAAGGAATATTCGTACGACGACACAATCATTGGTGGACCCCACAATGGAAGTATTGTCGTAGTTAAAAAATGACAAAATTATCTTTTTATAAAAATAACGGCGAAAGTTTTACCGTTAAACTGTTGAACTACCCGGTAGTAAAAGTACAGTAATACGCGTGGTTGCATAGTAACACACGGTATTGATTATTGATGCTTATGTGATAAGTCATTCAGTTATACTCAATTATTACTACATTAATTGTTGCATCATATCTCTCATATTATTGATTCAATTATTGTCACAGTATCATCTGCATAATATGTTATATTATTAAATCAAAAATTGAGATGACAAAGTTATTCATATTATTATTTGCAATATTGACAATGTCTAGAAGTTTTATCAAGGAGAGGTTAGGTCATCTAATTGCTCGCCAATAGGGAGAAATCCTTATTGGAAAGCCCCCTCTTTCTTAGGAACGACCTGGTTGTTAAATATTGTGAGTTATAATATTAATGATGAATAAGTTCGTGTTGATTAAAGATGAAATTGATAGTTATATTGTATGGGAATTATTAGTGTTAGTGGAAATCGACATTTATTTCGATAATAATTGATGTCTGGAGGTTATATATATTGACCAATCGGGTAATTAATCGGATAAATAAGCAATTAATTGCTATTAATTCACATGCTTATAACTATTTATTCACATGTGTGTACTATTGATTCATATGCATGTACTATTAGGGGAGGTGGTGCAAGATTGATAATACTTGCATGACTAAATTAAAAATAGAGGTATAGATGAAGGTACTATACAGTAACTATTTTTTTCACATGTATAGAACTATTGAGTCACATGATTGTACTATTGATTCATATGATGTACTATTAGGGAAGGTATTGCAAGTTTGATAATACTTGCAGGACTAAATTAAAAATGAAGGAAAAAATGAAGGTATTATACTGTAATATTTTAACCCCAAAACGTGTTATTATCGAAACTATATTTTCCTATAAATAGAAGCTCATTCTTCTTTCATTCTCACCAATTCACTAAGACTCATAAGAGCAATTATAGAGAGAGAAGCTATAGAGAGAAAGAAGAAGAGAAGTCTGCTACATCACTATTCCAGTATCCAGTCTTCTTCTGAGGTAAGAGATATTTTTTTTAGTATTCGTAGAAATAATATTTTCTTCCATACTTTGTAGTATGTGAGTAATATTATTTCGTTTCGTATTCCTAATCCTATACTCATTCTGTTAAAGTATTGCTTCTATTATCCGTGAAATTAGAAGAATATCCTTGATATTTGGTCTTCATCCAGTATCTTTCCATGGAAATATTATTATGAGCTTTCTTGATAATTATTAATCTTTTCATGTCGGAATACTATTCATGAGTTACAATTTACGGTTACTATTCACCCCGTTACTATTCACTCAAATATTATTCACTCGGGTATTCGGGGCACTTTTCATACCGAAGTACTTACTATTCACGAGTTACTATTCATGGGTTACTATTCACCCGGTTACTATTCACACGAATATTATTCACTCGAGTATTAGGGGCACTTTTCATGTCGGGGTACTATTCCTGAAGTACTATTCACATGATACTATTCACGGGGTACTATTCATAGAAGATAGTAGATATCATGCTCTACTTGACTCTTCTAATGGATTGCTTGTTCCGCTGCAGTTAAACTTGTTGTCTATTATATTCTATCAGTTTAACATTGTTAAAGGCTAATGATAACTTATTCTGCATTATCTTCGTCATAATATTTATTACTGGGCTAGTTGAGCTCACCCTTTTGCTTTCATTGTTCTCTTCAGGAAATGAGAACGTAGCCGGTACTAGTCGGGGAACGGAGTAATGGTCCGAGATGGTGTTATAGTAGTCCTCACTATTCTATAAAATAGTGTGACAATAAACGTAATGAGGACTCCATTTGAGTTTGGATATTGTCTAGAAGACAATATTCGTGTAAAAACTCTCAGCTCATGTTGTATAATTAAGTTTGTATTTGTATTCAGTACCATGTATTTGGCGACCCAAGATGGGTGATGTATACCTATTTTGGGGGTGTCACAATGTTAACTTGTAAAGTCAAGACATGTATATCTTTCGAAAGCAAAGAACGTCGTAGTGATGATGCCACTAATGCTCGCAAAAACCTCTAGGTATAACAGGAAGAATCTGCCTAAAATCTCCCCCAAGAACAATAGTAATACCTCCAAATGGTTGTTAGTTATCACGAATGTCTTGTAAGGTCCGAATAACTGCTTCAACACAATGACGATGTTGCATTGGAACCTCATCCCATATAATTAGTCTAGCCTTCCGAAATAATTCCGAGTGTGATGATTTCTTCGTGAATCCACAAACTGAATTTTCTAATATGTTAAGTGGAATGTAGAATGTTGAATGTGTAGTACATCCCCCATGTAACAACCCAGAAGCAATTCCAGAGGATGCTAATGTAATTACTATATCGCATAAGGAATGACATTTTTTGGCAATTATATTGTAGAGAAAAGTCTTTCCAGTTCATGCGCCCCCACTCAAAAAGAAGGTTGTTCTTCTATTTTCATAAACAGATGAAATGATTGCATTATAATCCATACGCTGACCTTCATTCAGTAGATCAATGTTTTGCTGGACATTTATTTGATCAACTACAATATGTAACTACCTATGTTCCCATATAAGTCGATTGCCAACGATAATTCTCCAATTAGCATATCGCAGTGGCATTAATGGGAAATCTGATAAGCTCTTCCTTGACTCTTGAAGCAAATGATTAATAAGGTATAAACCATAATCATAAATTTGAGCATTAGTAAGAACATCAATGCCATAACATGCATGCACTTATTTTGCGTGATAAATCATCACAAATATGCATAGAAAATTGGTTCCACAACACTACTGGATTTAAAGGAGAGCATTGCGTCAAGATAATAGAAAACAATCTTCTTAATTGAGACCCTGTTCTCATTATTGATGCTTCTCTAAGACATTGAATCCACTCTTCATCGCCTTCTAAAAGGCCTTTTGTAATACATGTTGCCTTATATGTGGGGTGTACAACATTATCAACTGTTCTTAAACATTGAAAAAATTGAGGTCCCTCTACAACTGTCAACAGAAGACGAAGATAAAACCTTTCACCTTTATTTGGACTGGCAAAATACATTCTTCTGATTGCAAATCCCCTTTGTCTCTCTGTCCAGAGCTGTTCTTTCTTTTGCCAAACAAAATGCTTTGGAAATTGTTTGTATGTGAGAGTTCGAGCTAAATCATTAGTAGAGCAACATGCGAAAAATCCTGTTAGAGTTGTCTGTTGATCCTCTGCTTTGTTCAATATTGCAGCTATTGGTTCAGAAGGGTTATAGCAGACGTGATGTTTTCCCTCTAGGTTAACTACCAGATGTATAACTGGAGGGGCATGGTCCATGAAACATGCAAGTTTTAACTATTTCATATAGAAGTGGATCAAAAATTGGATCGAGGAATTCGGCACAAACAACTCGATTTACTTGTTCACGTGTTCGTATTTTATCATGCCCTTGAAGAAATATTAGCAAGTGTATGTGTGGCAACCCACGCTTTTGGAATTTAATCATGAAAACACGTGCCACCTTTGCACCGAATATTTTCTTCTTATCAATTTCCATCATCAAAGCTTGTCGCTTCAACTCAAATACACGGGCTACCAAGTCTGGGTAGCCAATTGACGTTTGATGTGGTAATAGTGCATCTTTTATCTCAGGCCAATTCAAATTTTTCGTCATAGTTAAGAAAATATCATGGTGTTGGTTATACCGAGTTATGGCCATAGAATATTGGAAGATTTCAAACATTTGCCTTGGACTCTCATAAAAAGAAGAAGGCAAAACTACTCGTTTACCAATTTGATTAGCCTCTAACCCATCAGAAACTACGTCGACCAGATCTTGGTATAGATCAAATTGAAATTTTTGTTGGTCGAGCCTATAATATGTTAATCGATTCTGTTATGTTGCCACCCATGCATCTACAATAAACTCTTGAAATAAACTTCCGCCCCTCAAGATAGTTGAATACTCAGTATGTCTTTTAAACAAACGATACCCATAATATTGCAATTAAGTAAGTCTTTTTGATGAAACTTTACCTTCATTGACATCCCACTGCTTAAAATTTGGTTCCCATCCAAGCTCACCATACGGAAACAATAATACGTAATGTAGTGGTAAATAAGCTGGATGACATTCATTTATCTGCATCAACTTGTCACTCCCTCTTAACCGTACAATAATATCCCTCATTGCAAAGAATTCAACACCATCTCCAAGTAATATGACAGCAACCTCCTCTGACGTGGGTAAATAATGAGTTCGACGGTCTTTTGTTGCACTATAATGAAGGTAAGCTGGGATGTCGTGATTGTTCAGATGTTCCCTGCTTAAAATTACAACTACATGTCTAAACTTATTCGAAAATGAGTTGTATCTCAAAAGACTATCCTGGATTGTTCTCAGGACATCCTCTTGCAGCTTCGGGTTTCTTCGAGAACGATATTCTAAAGCAACAGTGGCATCGTGAATATACAACTGTGCATAGACTGGATCCTGACCGGCTTGAGGTTGTAGTAACCCTATCCGATGTCACAATTCCCCATGGATTGTAAATGTGTTGGGACCCCTTCTAGGAACCACTCTATCATCCATATGTACACCTAAGCTCGTAAAAGCATTAGCCGCATTGTACAGTCGGGTATAACTTCAAAATGACTTTGACTGATCATCATTGCCATCATATAATGATTGAATTTCTGGAGGAGGTGTTAATGGTTATGGAAGTCGAATCTTTCCTTGCAAATAACATGTTCCGAAGAAAGGGCGGTAAACAGATGAATTTGATAACTTTTTGGCTTTCCAATGCAATGCTGAGCAGTGAGGACACTGTACATTCATTTTATCGAGGTAGTGTCTCCCTAAAATAGGATGCGGCTGAGGGGCTATATTTGTAGGTAATGCCTCCTCTTGTACGCAACCTTCATTAAGGATTGACTGAATAATTGGTAATAACCTAGAAAATAAATGAATTTGTTTCAAAATAGTTCATATATATCGTAACACTCCTTATGGTATATAGTTATAAATAATTTTCATTGAACTAATCTAAAAGTTGGTGATGTAGGCATGGAAGATGATATAATGCTACGGGAGTCATGTATATGCTCCATATTATTAGGTGGAAGAAGGATTTCTTCACCCCTTGAATTTGAGTTAGTTGAATGTAACCTTTTAGGTGGTAAAATCGAAACATGAGGAATTCGATTAAAATCTGATGGAGCAGGTTTTAACAATGACGGATGCTGATAAAAATGATTCTTGATCGAGATACAAACTCGTTCATAAGATGCGCGTTTGGATGGCCTGGGGATCAAACCAGGGAAAAATCTTAGTTGAAATGGATATGGTTGAGATTGTATTATTTTTGCTTGCTTCTCTCTTTCACGACGCATGCTCTGAGCAATATATATTGGACGCACATCACTAATATCCCTTTCTCGTCTTTTACGTTAAGGAATTGGAGCTTCGTAAAGGATATTTTTATTGAATCGCTACAAATAACAATAGATATCTAAGTGTAAAGCTAAGATGTCGTAGGGTTTTTTAAGAAAAAAAATAATGTTTTCTATTTATTCGGATTAGGGTGCATATATTCAGTTTGCTTGGTTTTGTATTTCACACGCAAGCGCTATGCAATATGCATTGCTCGCCACTTTCTGTTTAATGTCTTTTACGTTGAGGAAGTGTAGTTTCATAAAGGATATTATAATTGAAACCCTAAAAAGATGGATAACTATAAACCTAAGAAGGCATAATGTCGTTAATAAATTAAGTTCAAATATTTTGTTTATATAGCTTTGTGTAACAAATCTTTGTAACTACTAACGTAAATTTCTGGAATATTGTATACTTACCACATGAAAATTTGGAGCTTGATTTTCTTTTTTCTTTTCCTTTTTGATTCTCCTTCCCTTTTTCTTTTGCTCGAAGTTTTCTTTGATTTTCCTAATAGCGTACAAATATAAGATGTTTTGTCTTGGAAAATAAAGTATGAGATTAAGAAAAGAAAAGGCAATCTTATCTTTCCTTACACATAATCTTCAATTCAGATTCTTCTCGAATGACAATGCCAATATTTTTTTTCGGTAATGTTCTCTCTATTAAAGAAAGGAAAAAAGAAGGTTAAATCTAGAAAGTATAAAAAAACTATTAAAAAGAATGTTTGCTATAAAAGAAGAAAATAATTTTACCGTGCATTGCAAATGATAATCCTCCTATCCCAAATTGAAAGACACGTTAGAAATTTCATGAAGGAATAGTAATTGTTCAATTTTTATTCAGACTGAAAAAGAAACTTACATATCCAAACACGGTATAAGTAGGTCTTCTAGTTGGCCTCTACACAGCCACCCTATCAAAGCTCTCAGAATTAATTTTTAGTCTAGTCTACCCAACCCCTATTAGAAGTGTCAGACCTCTGCCCCATAGTTGCCCTTTCCCTGGTTCTTGGAGGCAAGTCATTGACTATTAACTGATCCACTCAGCCTAACTAAACTAACTTATCAACTGAACAATCTTCACAAAACTCTGTTCTTTATCTCCACATTGGGCTACCGAAAATGGCTGAAGAAGGGGTTGGATTTAGGTTTTGCGTTTGGGCTTAATACACATGTCTAATGTAGTAATGACCTATTACACTTGGAGATAAGTTTGCGAGCATACATAGAAAATTTATTAGGGCCCAAAATATATAACTTGGACTCTCAATAAATAAAAAGATTCATGAGTTTGATCTACCACATTCACTTAAGCTAGCAAATTTAATTAGCACACATTATTAACAATAATGGTTCCATGAAATTTATGGTTGTGCCCCATTTCGTTGATGTTCATAAATTTTCGCTTTCACCCAAAATAAACACACAATTGACGGTAGAATAAATTTTCGTTTCTACCATTTCAAGCTTGTCATTTCCCTTCAATGAACACACAAAGATTCAACAATTTCATTACACTCAACAATCTCACACACAATGAGTTAAATATACTTTTTCCCACTCTACTAGGGGTCGATTTACAAATGCATCATCGAACTGATTTTTTTTACGGTCAACTCATTGAATTATATATTATTTATAAAAAGTGATATTGTCGTCTATGTCTGTTAACCATTTAACAGAAAAATGATGTGGCAATACGTGGCAGGAGAGAGAAGTTGAGTTGGATAACTAATTAAATTAAATTATACTTAATTCTATAACAAATAGTTAAACAAAATATAAATCAAATTAATATACATAACAAATAATTAAATTAAATTAATTAATTAATAATAAAAATAAATTAATGAATAATTTTCACAAATGTATTTATATAAATTAACAAAATATAAATCAAATTAATATATATAACAAATAATTAAATTAATTAATAATAAAATAAATTAATGAATAATTTTTATAAATGTATTTATATAAATTAAATATATATAAATACCCCCCCCCCCAATAACTACCCACCAACAACCCTTAAAAACTTGTACTAAGAGCATTCACAACAGTTTTTTTATCTTTATCCCTACTCTGCAGTGTTATTGGGTCATTCTGCAAAATAGGGATTAAATTTTTTCACCATGTAACCAACAGGTTCCTTATATTATTCCTTATATAATGAAATTTAAAATTTAAAAGTTCCAACAGTCAAAACATCAAATTACTAATAATCTTATAATTTATAAAAGAGAGTATAATTTATCAATTATATTCCACCGTAAAATAATTTTTATTTATTTTAAATTTTAAGTAATTTATGGAGTGAGTATTGAATGAATTATAATTGTAAATGTACATAAGATCACTATTAACTTTTAAAAGTTAATTTGTGATATTTTTAAATTTAAATTTAATATGATTCATTTAAATTTTGAAAATAATAAAGTTTATAATTAATAGTAATTTTATAATATTTAGAATTATATTGAAATAAATTAAATAAATTTATATCAATTTTAAATCGAATACGCTTGAAATTAATTATTTTTTAAAAGTCAATATTAAGTTTATAATTTGAAAATGAAGTAGTAAAAAAATGTCAAGATATGTATGATTGATGAGTTGTCCACTTAAATGAGGGTGTAAAATGTCATTTTGTATATATAGAGAACAATCTTTTGATTCCCTCACACTGGGGAGTAAAATTCTATATAGGGATTAAAATAGAGAGTTAAATAAGGATAAGAAAACTTTTAGATAATGATTTATTGATATATTCTTTAAAATTAGAGATAGAGAATTAATTAGAAAAACTGTTATTAATGCTCTACTAGCAGAACAAATAGCGTATGTATGAGTAAAAAAAATGTTCCTATACTGCAAAGCAGCATATATCTTGAAATTGAACCAAACATCATTACAACAGCTTTTGGAGCATATACGGTTCCAACCTTCGATTGCTAGCACAGAAAATATTAAAGGAAAAAATAAAGGGTTTGGTTGGTGGACCCCATTTTCATCACCTTCTGTTGGGGTTAAATGCTTTCAAAGTCACTATACTATATAAATTTTACTGAATAGGTCATTTGAACTTTTTTTTTCTACGATCAACTTTAGTTTCTTAACAAAAGTTTAATATTCCATTAAAGATGTTGACTTTGGATTGAAAATTATCACGTAAAAGGCTAACGACGTGGCAATTTTTTTTTGATGTACATGAGATCATCCCCACGTGGCTTTCATGATGTGGAAATGGAGGAGAATTTACAAATGTAATAATATAAATGTACATAAAACGCAATTTTTTTAATAAAAAATTTTAAAAAATGCAGTTTTTTATGATAAAAATAAAAAAAAAATGCAGTTTTTTTTAAATAAAAATTATTATTATTATTTTTATTTTAAAAAAAAAACTAAACAACGCTCTCTCTCTCCTTCTCCGTCACAACAACGCAGTTTGGTTTTAAAAAAATAAAACATGCTTTTTTTAATAAAAATAATTATTTTTAAAATAAAAAAAAATTTTTTTAATAAAAATAAAAAATAGAGTTTTTAATAAAAAATAAAAAAAGTAAAGTTTTTTTAATAAAAGATAATAAATAAAAAAACACAGTTTTTTTATAATAAAAAAACACAATTTTTAAAAAAAATAAAATAAAATGCAGTTTTTTTTAATAAAAATTTATTTTAATTAAAAATGCAGTTTTTAAATAAAAATAAAATAAAACTGTTTTTTAAATAAAATAAAAAAAAACAGTTTTTTAAAAAATAAATAAAATGGAGTTTTTTTAATTAAAAAAACAGTTTCATTTTATTTTATTTAAAAAACTGCGTTTTTTTTTAATTAAAAATAAAATTTTATTTAAAAATTTATTTTTTTAAAAAAACTGTGCTTTTTTTTATTTTTATTAAAAAAACTCTGTTTTTTATATTTTTATTAAAAAATTGTGTTTTTTTTATATTAAAAATAATTATTTTTATTTAAAAAAACTGTGTTTATTTTTTTAAAACCAAACTGCGTTGTTGTGACGGAGAAGGAGAGAGAGAGCGTTGTTTGTTTTTTTTTTAAAATAAAAATAATTATTTATTTTTTATTAAAAAAAATTACGTTTTTTTAATTTTTCTTATAAAAAACTGCGTTTTTAAAAAATTTTATTAAAAAAATTGCGTTTTATGTACATCTGTAAATTCTCCTCTATTTCCACATCATGAAAGTCACATGGGATGACCGTACACATCAAAAAAAATTGCCACGCCAAGAAATTTTACGTGGCAATTTCCATTCAAAGTCAACATCTTTAACTAAATATTAAACTTTTGTTAAGTAAAAAAAAGTTCAAGAGATGATTGTAAGAAAAAAGTTCAGTGACCCATTTGTTAGTCGACCTATAGTACAGTGACTTAGAAAGCATTTAACCCCCTCCTGTTGTCTCTCTTCTCTATAGCGACGGTCGACGACCGTCACCATAAAAACCGTCGCTAACAATATAGTGACGGTCCTTATCTATACCTATGGTCTGACCGTCCCTAGAAAACACACAAACGCACTTGAAGGTGTTTACCGACAGTCAGTACATATCTATAGCGACGATCCTAACCGTCGTTATAAAAGTTTTGACGCGAATGTATGGGTTCTATAGCGACGGCCCGACCATCGCTACATGAATTTTTGGCCCAAAAGTTTGGGTGCTATAGCAACGGCCCTAACCATTGCTATATCATTTCCAAATTTTTTTTTAAAAAAATTAGTTATTATTTTGCAATATTTCTTTATTTCTTTTACCCATTAAGAAGCATAGTTACAATCAAACCACACCATACAATCTAAATATAACATTTACAACTAAAAGAACAAAAAAAAAAATATCATTTAAAATTACAAATTAATGTATAATGTCACCTACAAATACATAACCATCCAAAATAGTGTTACTATATATCAAAACAGTACACAACCAGTAACACAACTAACATATTTCCAGCAGCACGAGACACGTCACAGGTCCTCTATAGGATTATTCGATCCACTAATATCACCATTATCTCCTTTTGTCGATCGATCCTACAAATTAATTACCAAGCGAACTTGTTAATCCATACAAAGAGAGTGAGAGAGCATCAATTTTAATTAGTATAGGTGAGTGAGAGAGCAACACTTGATTGTTGGAATGAGCATTCGGAACTAACGATTTCTTGAGCAATTCTGCAATGATTGATTGCAATTCATCAACTTTTCTTGCAGTGTCATCTTCTTTTTCCCGCACTATTTTCAACTCAACTTTCAATTCTTGATTTTCACATTGTACATCATTATTCGTGTCATGAGGCCCCCAAGTGTTTCTAGCCCTGGCACCAACTCCACCTTGTCGAAGTCTACCATGTTGCTCCAAGCATCTGTGCAAGGATATCATTTCGTCCCGTAGATTGTAGATTGTGTATTAGTGCTTCCGCCAGCCACTGCTTGAGTCTCCTTTAACCCAATAATTTTTTGCTATGAAAATATACAAGGCAAAATATACATTGATATATATATATATATATATATATATATATATATATTATTCATCGCAGAAGTACATAGAGATAGTTACTAGGATGATTTTGATTTCTGGTTATGGAATTCCTAAATTATCAAAAATTGAACATTACTGCATTATATCCAATAAAAGGAACAAGAACTAGCATGGTTTTTGAACTATAGAAACTAGAAAGTAGAAGACAAAAACATTAAGCACGAAACACCAACAAAAACAGAATATCAAGATCTGTTTGTGATTGCTTTTTGTTTGATTATGGTTTCAATCTTTTAGGTTTATTCAATATAAAGGGATTTTGTATTCTTAAATGGGCTAAAGTTGTTTATGTTGCACAGTAAAATGAATTTTTATCAAGCGAGGGGATTCCGGTAGCTCCATTTCCAAATGGATGGAAAGGAAAAGTTGGGCTTTACGCAGTTGGTTTCACAAAGAAAGGTCTATCTGGTGCATCTTTAGATGCCATGAGTTGCACAAGACATTGGCAAAATCTGGAAAGAAGAAACAAATCATAAGAAGCATTCTGTAACAGTGTTTGCTCATAGAAGAAGTAAATCACAGTTCTAATATCCTGGAGGACTCTAATTCTTTGTTTATTTCTTTCCTTTTGTACTTTATGTTCTGGTGTTGGAAGTTGGTAGGATAAGCTAATCAGCAATAAGTTTGTGTAGAAATGTTACAAGAAAAGAGACATAAAACTAAGAGTAGCCCTCTCCAGATTAAGCCCCAAGTCTAAGATGATTTTGGGAAATTTCAGATGAGGCTTTCTATTTTTGTGCTTTAGGATTTTGTATATTCAATAATCAATGTGTAATAGAAAAGGTTCTCTACTATATACATATATAATACAAAAATATGGATCCGGTTAGCATGAAGTTATTTTGTTGGTAGAAGTTAGTCGATCTACTAATGAATCTTGACACACATACAACCTCGCCTCGCAAGGTTTAAGATTCTATTGCAAGTAATTAATTAACTTTACCCGAAAATAAACTTCATACTAACCACTTCCCAAAAATATACAGACGATTTCTTAATAGGCTAGACACAATGAAATGAACAGTAAATAATTGTAATTTCGTGGGCAATATTCCACGCATAAAGCTAAAGTGATATTGGGAAAGGTATATTTCTCATCTAAACAACAATCATTTTTTCTCTGTGCCTATTCATGAATGGATCAAAACTAATTCCAATCAATCCCAACTCACAAATAATCTCTGGTCTCTTTCTTTTATTTATGTCCTATGGACTGTTTGGAAAAATACAAGCACGGAAACAACCCGATATGTTTCAAATATGCTTACATTTTAAATACCTAGGAAATTAACCAAATAGCATGTATATATATATATATATATATATATATATATATATATATATATAAAACCGGTACGACTTATAAAATATATTGAACACCATACACCAACCCAATAAGTTAGAAACTCAAGCAGTATAAAATATTGAACACCATGGATCCAAATAATTAATTAGTTACACACCTGATCATCAGCTGTTAGCATGGATAGATAGAGGTATTTTGTTTTTGTTCCCCCTCATAAAGTGTAGAGTTAAGCGATATTATAATAGACTTTAAACATAATCGACCATATACCAGTTTACAATGAAAGTACTATCACATATGTTTCAAATTAATATATCAAAACACATTCGAGGATTGATAAATACATACCACATTCGAGGATGCTCCCGATAGAATTGACTTATCACTTTGAGTGTGGGACTCTATATACATATCGGCTCGATCAATCTCTTTATTATTTTTTTGGTACTACAAATAAAACACATAGTAGTATATAATTCAGGAAATACTCTATTCATATAAGTCTAATAATACATTATTAAAGAAAAAAAATATTGAAATAACATCAAATATTACCAATTCATGCTTCTTTTTCGGAATTGATTTAGTGCCCAACGTATGACCTACCAACAATTTTTTCCGATTTTCACAATTTTTTGTTGCTATTTGATGCATTGCATGCATTTATAAATTAATAATAAAATATAACAATAACTAATAAGAACTGATAATACAAAAAATTAGAATAAACACAACCCGTGCATCATCAGTTAGCCAATAATCAACCAACGCAGTCCATTGATTAGGATTTACTCGATCATTTTTGATAGCATTTGCTATAGATTTTGCACGGTCACCAGACACAAAATTATAACTCTTTAAGTCAGACTTCCAATCTCTCCACCTATTGTTCATGACAGCCATCGGTTTTCTTTTAGCATTGGGTGATGTGGTAAATCGTTTCTACAACAAACAAATTTACGCATAGATTAATTTACGCATATATGTTGGAGTACTTATTAAAAAAAACTCTCCATTGCGAGCAAGAAACCCGAGAAAGGTTGTTAATTTATTGGCGGCTCCGCCAATAGGTTGACCATTTGCATCGTAAATTACTTTCTTGGGTGCATCGATTGGTCCATGTTTCCTCTTAGGTCGAGAACCTAAAAGAGAGAAAGAATAAGATGTATGAACTAAACAAAACTGAAATAATGTATGCTTTATATATGTAATACTCTGTCCCAATATGAGAATCATTTAGACCTTTAACACTTTTGTTTATGCATGTGAATAATATTTGCCTAGACACTCTTGTTTGTATGCATCATATGCTTCAACTCCCACCTCAAATAATAATTTCAAATCATCCATAAGTGGATCCAAATAAACGTCGATGTCATTACCTGGTTGTTTTGGTCCAGAAATCAACATTGTTAACATCATGAACTTTATCTTGTTTTGGTCCAAAAATCAACATTGTTAACATCATGAACTTTCTCTTCATACACAACCAAGGTGGAAGGTTGTAAATCATGCGATTAAGACCTACCAACAATCGTATCTCATCGCTTTGAGAAGCTGTGGTGGATTGATTCCATCAGTCGAGATGCCTAATCGGATATTTCTAGGATCCTCAGCAAATTTTAGGTATCTTTCATCCACTGCTTTCCATGCTTGTGAGTCTGCAGGATGTCAAATTTTTCGCCATTTCATTTTATAGGAAAACCCTTTTCAACCTTTTCAACCTTGGAATGATAGAAAAATACCACAACACCTTTGTTGGAACACCCTCGCTCAGCTTTAACGTTTCTTTATCCTTTTTCCATCTTGATTTCTCACAAGTCGGACATACTATTGCATTCTCGTGTTCCTTCCTATAAAGTACGCAATCATTAGAACATGCCTGTATTTTCACATACTCCATCCCTAACACATTCAGATATTTCTTAGCTTCATATGTAGAACAAAGCAGTTCGTTATCCTTAGGAAGCATGTCTTTCAACAAAACCAAAAGCTCGGTGAAAAAATTGTCTGATACCCCATGCTTTGCTTTCAAGTTTTATAACTTGATTAATGCCTCCAACTTTGTATGTAAGACCCCAACTTTTTATAAATAAAATTAAATTTTCTCTATTTATTATTTTGAGATAATAAGTTGTTAATTTTATATAATGTTTTGGTTATGGGTGAAATGTGCAAATTTTGCAAAATAAGCAAGTGGTTATAAAATATTCATTGTTGTCGGGGAATATTCGTTTGGTCGTGTAATATTCTTGCTGTCGGGAAATATTTGTACGACAGTAGCAGACCATTTCAGGGCCCCCATAACTAAAAAACTATGGGATGAAGAAAATGACAAATTTGAGTTTTATAAATAACTGGCGTAGTTGTTATCGTTAACAATTGTTGGAATACTCGATGGTTAAAATACAAGAATACGCTGTGGTCGCATGTTGCGGTACGTAGCACCAGTATTGCATGCAAGTATTTTGATTATTGATTCTTACGTAAGAAGGCACTACTCAATAATTGTTACAATAATTATCGCTTAATATTTTATTTTATTGATTCAATAATTGCTACGTTGATATTTTATATTATTGTTGTTCAATAATTCTCACCGCACATGAGATTTCCCATTATCAGATCAATAATTCATATTATTTGAATAATATTATTAGATAGCATTATTGGCAATGTCTAAGGAAGTTCTGTCTAGGAAAAGGGTTTGGTCACCTAATTGCGCGCCAGTAAGGATAAATCCTTATCGGAAAGCCCCCACTTTCCTGGGAAAGACCTGATTGTCATTATTGTGATTCTGTAATATTATTTGTGAATAATTAATTATTAATTTATATGATAATGAAATATTTATTTTATGTGGATATAAATGAAGAAATTAATGCTGAGGTGTTTTATCAGTATTTTGTCGGGATAGAGGTATTAAAAATCATCCGTATGTGGATTTCGGTCATTTTCTGTTTGGAATTTGGAAAAAGTTTCTTCTACAAAGTTGTAGAGAATTAAATTTCCTATGGAATGGACATAAAATTCGTATTTTTATGATAAAAGGTCTATTTATTATGAATTATTGAAGTTTTGAAAATAAATGTTTTTTAATTAAAAATATGGGTGGGCCCCACTTTTGTTTTTGGTGGAAAAATGCTTAATTTGGTGGGCCCGACTAGTGTTGTGCTGAATTTGGTCAAGAAGGTGTGCATAGGAAATTTTTAAAGAATATTAATATTTTATTAATTTAGTCTGCTTTGGCGTTCTGGCATTTTCCTATATATAGAGTGCTTAGTTAGAATTGAAAATCACACCAGAATTAGAAGTTTTCTCTCTCTATAATATCGAGCGTATTTTTGTGAGTATTTAGATATCTTGAGTGTTGCTATTCAGTGCAAGTTTTCTTCAGCATTATGTCCAATATTTCAGCCAAAAGTACTATTCTTTTGAGCTAAGGGATGTTATTTTCTTCTTAAATAATATTATTTCTTTCAATATAATTATACCGAAATATTGGTATGAATTTTATTGTGAAATTTTTACCTTTTCATGTCGAGGTTACTATTCACGTATACGGCATTATTCACGAATACGGTACTATTCATGAGTATTATTCACGAAGTATGATTTTTCTTGTGGAATTTTAGCCTTATCGTGTCGGGGTTATTATTCACGTATACGACACTATTTACAGAAAAAATTAAATTTTCTTTTCTTTGTCCAAGTTGTCTATTATGGTTACTATCTTTGATTGTATCCATGTTTTGATCTTTATTCTTGAATTTTACTTCACAATTGGTTATTATGGAATATTTTTGAACTTGGATAAACCAAAGTACGAATCCCTAATCTTTGTCCTTTTGTCTCACTGGATTCGTTTTCTTTAAGATATTTTTCATCATCTTCAGTCCTAAATGATGATATAACTGAATATCTTTGGCCTGTAGTGCAAAGATGAATGATTACATAATGAATATCTTTGGCCCGTAGTGCAAAGATGGACATGTGTTGAGATGAACATGACCAACTGGTGATACAAATGAATATCTTTGGCCCGTAGTGCAAAGATGAATATTTGATTCAAGATGTATATTAATTGATGTCACAGGGATAAAATATTGATGATGGACTTTTAAATCATAGAAGATAGTAGACTTCATTATGTACTTTACTCTTCTAATGAATTGTTGTTTCCGCTGCAGTTGTTGATCTAAAGCTTGTTGTCTATTATATTCTATCAGATTTTTCCCTGTTGAGGACTAAGTGTGACGCCCCCAAAATTAGGTATACATCACCCATCTTGGGTCGACACTTACATGGTACAGAATTTAAAAACAACTTATTAACATAACTGTCGTGTACAATACGACATAAACTGTGAGTTTAAATACAAATATCGTCTACTAGATATTATACAAACTCAAACAAAAAGTCCTCATTACAGCTATTATCACACTATTTTACAGAATAGTGAGGACTACTAATGCTATCTTCAGGACCATCACTCGTTTCCCCGACTCGTCCCAGCTATATTATCATTTCCTGAAGAGAACAGTGAAAGAAAGGGTGAGCTCAACTAGCCCAGTAAGAAATATTATGACTAAGATAATGCAGAATAAATTATCAATAGTCTTCAATAATGTTAAACTGATAAAATACAATAGACAACCAGTTTAAGCTGCGCAATGAATACGCAATCCATTAAAAGAGTCAAGTAGAAAATAAAGTCTACTATCTTTTAGGTTTAAAAGGTTTTTCATCATTGTTTATAAATGAGACTCAAACTTTTAATAAATATTTCACATCATCGAATCACCCCCGCACTTTCGCCAAGGATATTCTTTAGTATCACGACCACAATTATTCATGCACCACGCCAAGAATATTTGTGTATTCATTAATGGTCATGATCATGCCAACAATCATCCATCAATGCACTACTACTAATCGAGGATTTTTATCACATCATTTGTAACATTACTCGGCCATGATTACAACCGAATAGTCTCTCGGTCATAATCATACCAAGTCCATCTATGCACCATGTGCCACGAGATGACTTTCAAAAAAATATAAACATGAGGATGATGACAATGATATAAGAATTCAATAAAACAAGTTCAAGAATTATTTTATCCAGAATTATTAACGCCCAAATTGTCAACATGATCTTGTTTTGTAGAGTAAAATTCAAGAATGATCGTAAGAATATTTCCATGAAAAGATATTGGATGAAACGCAAATATCAAGGATATTCTACTAATTTCATGGAGTATAGAAGTCAAAGTTTTAACCAATGGGTATAATAAAGAATGGAATAACAAAAGAAATCACCATGCATGCGATAGAATCGCATGAAAGTTATTCCAATGAATAATAAATAATGTAACGTGTCGGTGAAATTCACACCCATGGGATGTTCCAACAGAATAATAAAGATGGAACTGCGGATCCGGTGTAAAACACACGTATAGGATATTCCAACAGAATAATAAAAGCGGAACCGGTGTCCTGTAAAACACATGCATGTGATGTTCCAACAGAATAATAAAGATTTTAACCAGTAGGTGTAAAACACATGCATGTGATGTTCCACAGAATAATAATAAAAAGACGGAACCAGTCCTGGGGTGTAAAACACATGCAGACAGGATGTTCCAAATGTAATAATAGAAGAATGTCACCAAGTATAGGGTAAACCACTTATACAAAAGTTATTCCAATGTAATAATAAGCAATGGAATAACAACAGTTCTCTTCATGAATAAGAAAGAATAACACCCCTTACATTTGGTAGGAGATTGAATCTTATGAAAAGCAGTAGTAACAAAAAATACTTCTTCTTTTTCTCTTATTCTCTCTATACTTTTCTCTCTATAGCTTGAATGAATTGTGAAAATAATGAAGCCCTAGGCCTCTATTTATAGAAGATTTCTAGCTTAGCACCCGCCGTATGTATGAAAAGGCAAGTGGCTCATTGATTTAATGGTTCGACGCTTTGAATGTGAAACGACAAGTGGTGGTTGACGTCGGTAAAGGTAATTACTATTAACGAAGGTAAATACTATCGACGGAAGGTAAATACTATTCACAAGGGTAATTACTATATTGACGAAGGTAATTACTTATTGACGAAGGTAAATACTATTCACAAGGGTAATTACTATCGACGAAGGTAATTACTATCGACGAAGGTAAATACTATTGATGAAGAGACTCTTAGATGATGATATACGAGCCCCCATAAAAAATAATAAAACTTACCACAAATCATTTTTTTTTTTCATCAACACATATTTAATCTTTCAACAATTATTAATCATTTATAACTTGTCGTCTCAATTATTGATTTAATACTATAACATATTATATGAGATGATCTCGTGACAATAATTGAATCAATAATATAAGAGATATGACGCAAAGAATTATCTTGTAGTAATAATCGAGCATAGTGAGTGACTTCTCACGTAAGCATCAATAATCAATACTTAGTGTCTTCTTATGCAACTCACGGCAGATTCTTCGTATTTTTACCAACGGGTAGTTCAATAGTTTAAACGGTAACACCTCCGTAGTTATTTTTATAAAATATTTTTGTCGCTTTTCTCAATCAATAATAATTCTATTGTGGGGTCCACCAATGATTGAGCCATTGTATTTAATATTCCCTAACAAAAAGAATATTCCCGACCAAACGAATATTTTATAACAACTTGCATACTTTGCAAAATTTATAAATATTACCCACAACTATAACATTATATCAAATTTATTCCATAATATTCAAAAATAATATTTATAGAAAAATTCATCTTTATTTATAAAAGCTGGGGTCTTACACTAAGGATAATTTGTTGTACATTATCTTAGTCATAATATTCTTTACTGGGCTAGTTGAGCTCACCATTTTCCTTTTTGTTCCATTTTTCTCAGGAGGCGAGAATATAGCGGGAACTAGTCGGGGTGTGGAGTGATGTTTCAAGGAAGTTGTTTTAGTAGTCCTCACTATTTTATAAAATAGTGTATTAATAATTGTAAAAAGGACTTATTTGAGTGTGGATATTATCTAGAAGACAATATTTGTATTTAAACTCACAGTATATGTGTTATCGTATTTTCACGACAATTGTATTAATGAAGTTGTAGTTGTTTTTTGTACCATGTATTTGGCGACTCAGAATGGGTTGTGTATTCCAATTTTGGGGGCGTTACAGTTGGTATCAGAGCTTAGGGATATGGTCTCTGGCGGAGATCGGGGAATAGAACTAGGAGGGTAGAGACGAGTAAATCCTTCGCTAGTGTGTCCTATCTAAGCTTATTTGTTTGGTCGGTCAAAATATAGGGATATTATGTGGTATGTCAATTTTTTTAATTAACCCTTGTTTTGTGGCAGTATTTGAGAATGACAACTGAAAATGTTAACAATGGAGTGAATGAGACCGTGGAGACACCTTTAATCTCCAACAAGGAGAACATGCAACAAAACGACAATGTTCCTCCTGTAAACAACACCACTGATCAAACGATGAATGATGGGATATTTAGAACTTTTTGCAGTTCATGCAAAATCAGACGAGGGCTCGTGTACAAAATATGGGTGGAAATAATAGCAACGTGCGGCTTGTCACAGCCAAGCAGTTCAAAGAGTTGGGACCACCAGAGTTTTTGGAAAAGCCAGATCCGATTAAGGCGGAAATGTGGGTTAAGCAAATTATCAAGATATTTGATGTCTTGGGATGCACAGAGGAACAGAAGGTTCAATTCGCTGAGGCAGATTACTGGTGGGAATCTGTGACGCCCCCAAAATAGGTATACATCACCCATCTTGGGTCGCCAAATACATGGTACAAAAAACAACTACAACTTCATTATTACAATTATCGTGCAAAATACGACAACCCATATACTGTGAGTTTAAATACAAATATTGTCTTCTAGACAATATCCACACTCAAATAAGTCCTCATTACAATTATTGATACATTATTTTACAAAATAGTGAGGACTACTAAAACAACTGCCTTGAAACATCATTCCACACCTCGACTAGTTCTCACTATATTCTCGCCTCCTAAGAAGAAAAATAGAACAAAAAAGGAAAAGGGTGAGCTCAACTAGCCCAGTAAAGAATATTATGACTAAGATAATGTACAACAAATTATCCTTAGTCCTCAACAGGAAAAAATCTGATAGAATATAATAGACAATAAGTTTTAGATCAAGATTCACAGCGGAAATAATAATTCACTAGAAGAGTTAAGTAGAGAATGAAAGTTTTAGATCAAGATTCACAACGAAAATAATAATTCATTAGAAGAGTTAAGTAGAGAATGAAATCTACTATCTTTTATGATTTAGAAGTTCATCATCAATATTTTATCCATGTAACATCAATCAATATACATCTTGATTCAAATATTCATCTTTGCACTACAAGCCAAAGATATTCATTTGTATCACCAGTTGGTCATGTTCATCTCAACACCTGTCCATCTTTGCAATATGTGCCAAAGATATTCATTAGGTAATCATTCATCTTTCCACTACAGGCCAAAGATATTCAGTTATATCATCATTTAGGACTGAGGATAATGAAAAATATCTTAAAGAAAACGAATCCAGTGAGATAAAAGGACAAATATTAGGGATTCGTACTTTGGTTTATCAAAGTTCAAAAATACTCCATAATAATCAATTGTGGGGCAAAATTCAAGAATGAAGATCAAACATGGATACAATCAAAGATAGTAACCACAATAGACAACTTGGACAAAGAAAAGAAAATTTAATTTTTTCGTGAATAGTGTTGTATACGTGAATAGTAACCCGGACACGAAAAGGTAGACCTTTCACAAGAAAAATTATACTTCGTGAATAGTACCGTATTCATGAATAGTGTTGTATACGTGGATAGTGTCGTATATGTGAATAGTAACCTCAACATGAAAAGGTAAAAATTTTATAATAAAATTCATACCAATATTTTGGTATAATGATATTGAAAGAAATAAAATCATTTACGAAGAAAATAACATCCCTTACCTCAAAAGAATAGTACTTCTGACCGAAATATCGAATATAATGTTGAAGAAAACTTGCACAAAAAAAACTACACTCAAAGTATCCTTATACTCAAGAAAATATTCACAATACTTTAGAATATAATTTTTGAATTTGAAATGGTATGTTGAGGAATGAGGGATTACCCCCTATTTATAGTGTAATCCTCGAAGGAAAAAAAATCAACAGGTTGCCTAACTTTGCCCATTTTTTCTTTGCCTAATCTTTTCCATTCAAAGCCTAACTTCATTCATTTTCCATATGGGTGGGGGCCACCCTTTGAAATATGGCTTTGCAGGAAGAGTTTGAAAAGGAATTGCTCATTTTGAGGGCCCACACTTGGAAAATGCTTTGTATGAGATATGAAATGCAGGAGCTATGAAATAGTCATCCACCAAAAAGACAAAACATACATATGCAGGAAAAATTCTTCTGCCCACCAACTTAGAAAAGCATTCAAAAATTAATTCACATCCGTCCCTTTTTATCACATGCATATATATATATATATATATATATATTATTTAAACAATAATTATATATTATAATAATATATTTAAATAAATTTTTTATCGGAGAAGATAATTGTAATTCTAGAGAAAAATATGCCAAACTTTCAACAAATATCTCATACTGAATTCCTTCATTTATATAAAAAAATTGAACCAATATCCACCACATAATAATTAATATTATAAGCTCACAATATCAACAACCAGATCATTCCTAGGAAAGAGGGAGCTTTTCGATAAGGATTTATCCTTATTGGCGCGCAATTAGATGACCAAACCCCTTTCCTCGACAGAATTATCTAGACATTGTCAATAATGTTAACTAATAATATGAATAGTTGTGTCGCGTCAATTATTAATTTAATAATATAAAATATTATGCAGATGAAACTGTGACAATAATTGAATCAATAATATAAGAAACTGTGCAACAATTACTGTGGCAATTATTGAATAAAACTGAGTGACTTCTTACGTAAGAATCAATAATCCAAAAATACTGTGCAATACCATGTGCTACTGTGCAACCACGCGTATTATTGTATTTTAACCACCAGGTATTCCAATAGTGTTAACGGTAACAACTACGCCGTTATTTATAAAAACTCAAACTTGTCGTTTTCTTCATCCGACTGTTTTCTGTTATGGGGCCCATAAATGGTTGCGTCGTCGTACGAATATTCTCCGACAAAAAGAATATTCCACGGCCAAACGAATATTCCCCGACAATAATGAATATTTTATAATCACTTGCTTATTTTGCAAAATTTGCACATTTTATCCATAACTAACCACATTAATCAAATCCACCCCTTACTATTTCAAAATAATTAATAGAGGAAATTCAATTTTATTTATAAAAAGTTGGGGTCTTACAACCTCCCCTCCTTATGAAATCTGGTCCTCGAAATTAACGTACGTACCCAGTGTTTCGAAAAGGTGAGGATGCCTCACTTTCATTTCTGATTCCAACTCCCAGGTCATTTTCTCAATAGCATGGTTCATCCATAAAACTTTGACTTATGGTATAACATTTGTGCGTAGGACATGCTCTTTCTTATCTAAGAACTTGACAGGTACCTCCTCGTACGTTAAATCTTCGGCTATCTCGTCTGGTTCTAACTTAATAATGTGGTTTGGGTCTTTCACATATTTACGAAGCATAGATATGTGAAAACATTATGAACACGAGACATACTCGGAGGGAATGCGAGTCTATAGGCCACATTTCCTATTCGATCAAGAATCTCAAATGGACCAACAAATCATGGATTAGGCTTTCCTCTCTTCCGAATTTTGTAACTCCATTCCATGGAGCAATACGCAACAATACATGATCCCCAATATTAAATTTCACATCCTTTCGATGAAGATCCGCATAACTCTTTTGTCGATCATGTGCCGTTTGTATACATTTTCGAATCATTTGGATCTTATCTGTAGTCATGGATACTAATTCTGGTCCCAACAACGTTGCTTCACCCACCTCGTTCTAACATACTGGAGAACGACACTTTTGTCCATACAACGCTTCGAATGGAGCCATGCCTATGGTTGCTTGATAACTATTGTTGTTGGAGAATTCCACCAATGGCAAGTACTTATCCCAACTTCCTTTGAAATCTAGGACACAGAGTCTTAATAGATTTTCAAGAGTTTGAATAGTCCTTTCTGATTGCCCATCCGTTTGAGGATGGTATGCCAAACTGAATCGTAAATCTGTACCCATAGGCTTCCTGCAAACTAACACAAAATTGTGAAGTGAATCTTGGGTCACGATCCGAAACTATGGATTCTGGCATACAATGCAATCTCACAATCTCATTCACGTACATACGAGCAAGACGTTCAAGGGAATAAGTATCCCGTATTGGCAAAAAATGAACAGACTTGGTTAATCTATCAACAATAACTCAAATCGCATCTATGCCTTGAGAAACCTTGGGAAGACCCGTAAAAAAATCCATGGTAATGTGTTCCCACTTCCATTTCGGAATTTCAAGTGATTGCAATGGACCTTTTGGCACTTGATGCTCCGCCTTTACACATTGACATGTTAAAAACCTCGAGATAAACTCTGCGACCTCTCTCTTCATATTGCTCCACCAAAATGAATGTCAAAGATCATGATACATTTTGGTACTCACATGAGGGATTGCAAATGGTGTGTTGTGTGCCTCCATCATGATTCTATGCTTCAAGTCAGAATCGTTAGGAATGCAAAGTCTGGAGTTGACTCAAAGTATTCCTTCTTCATCGATTCTTGTTTCTGGAATAACACCTTCTTGTACTTTCTTCTTCATACGCATCAGCTCTGGGTCTATGGCTTGAGCACCTTTAACTTTATTAATTAAAGTCGGTTCTACTTGTATGTTTGATATCATCACATGGGTACTTGGAGCCTTTAACTCTATCTCCATCCTTTGTAAGTCGTACAAAATGGGTCTTTGTGTTAACAACATCACACTCGTACCCGCAACAAAATCTTTCATGCCTGCTGAAGCATTCACATATAAATAAAAAAAAAATGATTCATACATTGGCATCTTCAACAAAATATCTCTTTGTTTATGCACCTATCCATTTCTCTTTCACATCGTACAAACTTATGAGCCATTCATTTTGATACAAATCATATTCTTTCATCAGGATTTCCCTACACTCTTTAAACTCGCTGATGGACAATAAATTATATACAATTGTTCAAATCTTCTTTGAACAATGGGTGTTCCACATAAACATGATGCATTTTTTTTTGGAAATTTATTGCTAATATGTTAAGAACACAATAAATAATGAGTGGATGGGAGTACCCTACCAATAGCTAGCATTGTTCACGACTTTTTCTTGGTCAATGATGATGGTTACAAGAGTTTTGTAGTCCATGGCTTCGAGCCATGTCTCTAAGACCTAAATGAAAGTGTCATTTATCTCATCCCTTAACAGTGCAAATCCAAATAAAATAGAATGATAATGGTGGTTAACCCCGGTAAATGGAACAAATGGCATATTATACATATTTGTCATATACATAGTGTCAAATGTAATCACGTCTCCGAAACGTTGATACATAAACATTGATCGGGCGTCTACCCATAAAATATAAGTTATACGATTGTCTTCGCCTGGTTTGACACGAAAAAAGAATTTACTCGCACTGTCAGAACAATTTTTTTTCAAATAAATGACTGCATCTTGTGCATTATTTTCATCCTCCGAGTCACGCCTTAAATTCCTAACTACATTACGAACATCCTTGTCACTAAAATCTACGTTTTGCATCCCAAACCCATTGTGCTCAAAACGTTCATCATCCTACTTGTTCTAATACCCACATTATTTAAGGTATCAATTAATTTTCTTGCTACCGACGTAATATTTCTATGTATCTCAATCAAATCTACTTTAGTAGGTGTCACTAAATGATGACTGTGATCCAACTCAATAGTCGAAATACGCCAATTATCTTCTTTCTTAACGTGGACAACATACATTCTAGCTTTGCATAATGTTTCGGCCTATTGAGTCTCGTTGTCTTCTTTTCTTAACGTTAACATATTCATCATCTAATGAACTTTTTACAGCAGTTGGTCCTTTTTACATACATATAACCTGGACGTTAAATCATTACTATGAGCATGTTTATGACTCCTAGCAATCCTAATCTCAAATCCATTTTTTTGTGCATAGGATCTATAAATATTTTCAGCTTCTTCCAACTTAGAAAATAATTGACCAACATAAGGAACCATTACATGATCATTAACATACTCTGAAGCATTTGTACAATCTAAATTAGTAAGAGATTCAGAAAAACTAGATAAAAATATCTTTGTAGCAGGCATGAAAGTCATTGATGAAGACTTACCAGAAATTGATTGCACAAATAACTGATTTCTTCTAATCGTAGTAAAGCAAATTCTCTCAAAAACTAAATTTCTGCAGTTGTTTAGCACATATGGATGCGAATGGAGTAAAATGTTAGATGTCCTAAAGCTTCATATTGGTCGTAGGAGGGACTAGCGTCCAGTCAAAATGCTGCCATTTTGACTGGCCGCTAGTCACTCTTGCGGCCAGTTTAAAATTAAGAACATTTAAGGGATTTAGCCTGGCTGTAGGACAGAGTAGCACCAGACGCAAGAGGGAGTCATAGCCGGGCCCAAACCTTTTTAAATCTAAGTCCTTAGATTTTTTTTTGGATGGTCGAATATGGATTAACTGTAATAGTGACTATAGCTAATGCAAGTTATGGAGCACTTTCCATATATATATATATATATATATATATATATATATATATATAATTTTTTATTTTCAAGATGGGTGAAAGCACATAGAACTTAATTAATTTGACTCTAAGAACTCAATCCCTTATGTCCTTGCACACCACCTAATTGTTAGAGCATGAGATGAGTACTGCTAGACTGATCAATCCTATTACTAGCTAGTCTACCAGTTCAACAACACATGCAAATGTAACAAATCTACCAAAACAAATCCATGTTACAAGTACTTTAAAATAAGCTGAAAAATCCCAGCAACTAAATCAAAAGTATAATCTAGTAAACTGAAAACCGTCATAATATCACAGCGATGTGCTCAACAAGGAAAGTAGGAAACTAATAAGATCATATCCCAAAAGAAAATTAATATCCTCGCAGTTTTAACGAATAATTTGCCTCTCGAACTCACCGATCCAATTCGTCGCAACCTAAAGCCTTCTTTATCTTCTGAGTAGCCGCTCGGGTAACAGCTTTGATAGTTGCAACTGACTGCTCGACTATCAGATTTGAGGGATCGCGGATTAGTACTTGGTAAACCATTGTCGCAAGTGCACAGTTGGAGCCCATAATATTACTGGTGCTGATGTGGCTGCTTGCAGGGCCGAAATAACCGTCACGAGAGACTAGGAAGCCTGACGGAAGTATTTGTATGTTAGGTGAGTGGTCCTGGCCAGTGCTTATTTCCCTGTTTAGGATTTCTAGGTCAATTGGGGCATAAACCTGTAAGGATCCCAAAGGACCAATGTAGGTTTCTTGAAGCATAGCATAATTGGGCTCACCAGGCATCTGAGGCTGCAAAAGAAAAACAAGTATGTTACCATTTCGCAAATGAAAATAATATTTCCAAATAACTTTTTGAAAAATGTCGTTACAGATATACAGCTACTGATTGATGTGAAAATATCAAAAAATCACGTGAAAATATTAGTTTCCTTTGGCAAATACAGAAATCAACAAAGGAAACTAGAAACATGAACACAATATCTTTACGTTAAAAACCCAAATTTTAAAAAAATCACAGGAAAAATAAAACTATCAAAATGTGAAAAGTACAATCTATGAGGAAAAACTCTAACACCCAAAACCTGATTCTTTAAATCGATTCTCTCTCTTAAGGCGGTAAGAAACTAAGAAAGAAGAAAGAAAAAATACCGAAATCCCATCCACAATAACACTGCCAAGAAAAAAATATAATGAACCCAAATAATATAATGCGTTGTTTAGGTAAACGAGACAATTTTTCATAAATAAATCTGTGAATAACAATTACTTTTGTCCACATTATCTACAAATAAAATAGTGAAGTAATAACCTGGAGGATTGATATGCAATTTCCAGGTTGAGTTCCACATGATATATTCATCGTCTCTTGCAAAGATTTTCCACCGGAGAGCACATCCCACTTTTAAAAAAAACCATAAAAAAGTAAAACACTACACTTGCTAATTTCACTCGACATGAATGAAAAGTTTATATTAATATTAAAATCAAATGAAAAAAGTTAATATTAAAATTAAAAATACAAATAAGTATCAATACATTTCCTATTTGAAAGCTGATAAATCTACAACAGAAAATGATATTGCCACATGAAAACTGTCGCTATAGATCTTATAACGACGGTTTTCACTGTCGCTATACATTTATAGCGACGCTTTTCATGTGAAAATAACAAATAAATGTCGTCGAAATATCAATTTTCTATTTTTACCTCTGGTCGCCTTTCTTTGTCCATCAAGAAATTAAAGACTGTTTGAAATGGTTGCGGGAGCCAGAACGACTCCGTAGCTGTGGCAATAATACCGTCAGGTTGGCCTTGGATGCTATTGTGAACAGAAATTTGAACACCGCTGTCACTCGAGTTAGATACGTCTGGGAATTCAACTTCACTATTCATAGCCAAGGAGTCGCAAAAAATTTTAATCATTCTTTGTGCAAGGCTCATTATGGATCTCCTACCTTCAGAGCTTAACCCTGAACATAAAAAAAAGGAAAAAAAATTGAGTAAAACCTAGGCTTGAGGGAAATCAATGTTAAATTAAAATGGGTACTTATATATGACCACAAATTCGTGTCGATATTAGATATCAGGAGGATGTAAAAAATGACATATATTCATGTTCTATTTTATAGCTTATAGTTTCACGTTAATCGCAATTCATAATCTACATAAAATTATTCCACATATAAATTATTTTTCAATTAAAATCATTAAACATGGAAATAGGGAAGGAAAAAAGAAGTAGAAGAAGCAAGCAAAGAGAAAGTAGGGAAATTTTTTGATACTAGAAATATCACCTCCAAGCGTTTGGTTTGGTTCGAGTTGGATCATTGAGCATGCAAATCTTTCGCAAGTTCTCTGAAGAGCGGCAAGCCATCTTTCAGCTCCATAAGCTGATTCATGATTAACATAATCTTTATAGAGTGGGTGTGTTGTGACATTTTCCTTGAAATTGGTATGTTCCATCCAAGTAACCTATTTAATGTGAAAAAAGAAAATGAATTGGTAGTTAAAAGTACTATTAATATTGTCAAAACAGAAATGATGTTTCCAGAATAAAAATGTATTTAGTGACACTTTTATACTTGATCTAACGACACCAATTATTCGGACAATATTATTTTTATTCTGGCAAAATTTACCGCCTATTTTTTTTAGTTTAATTTTGTTATTATGAAAAATACATTCAAGTTTCTTTTCATTCCCTCCACATCCTCCCACTTTTTATGGGCAAAGTTTTGAGACAAAAGTAACCTCAACTTTATCTGCAAATTCCTCCCCTTCGCCTCTTAAAAAAAACTCATAAATAAGTGATTTGGAAGGAAAGATGCAACATTCCTTTCCCATCCATTTCCTTATATTCCCCCTCAAATTAACACTCAAAAACAATGCATGTGCAAGTATATTCACCTTGGACCAGCCATTGGACATGTCTTGAATCATGCAACCAGAAGGAAGCCTCCAACACCAGCTTGGAGAGGGATTCTGATTCGCCTTGAAGAAATAGTCATGTGTTACATCCGCGATCACCCAAACACCCTCACCGATTTGTTGACAATAACGGACGAAGTAAAGTTCTCGACCCGCCACAAGGTGAGACAAAATATGCATTTTGGCATACATCTGCAGCAAGACATCAACTCATTGTTTAATTAATATTTGCAAAATGCTAGCTAACCGGACATAAGTTGTCTAGTTTAGCTAGACAAAACTTTATATGGTTGTCGGTACAATCTGTAAAACTTTGCAAAACTATCGGTAAAACCTGTAAAGCTGTAATTGTTTACGTAGAGTAAAGATTTAAATACACTTTAAATCTTAAAGTTTTTTGTTTTTTATAACTTAAACCCTAATATTTTAACTTAATTTAAGCCATTAAGCCTTCATGTCTCTAAATTTCTAAAAATTAAACATTTTGGTCACTGAATTTAGCATTTTTTTATCGGAATAAGTCACTTGACTCAAAATGAAAGAGAAATTGTCTTTTAATTGTATATATCACTTATATTGGCTCCACTTTTTCCTTTTTGTTTTCTTTTTCCTCGCATATTTTATGTGCTCTCAAAGATATTTAAGGTTTTCTATTAATGTGGGCAATTAAGTTTATTAAGGGTATATATCTTTTATATTGGTTTCAATTTTTTCTATACTTATTCTTCATCACATGCACACTAATCACGTGCTTACAATTATTACACATCAGTGGCCAAAAAATTTAATTTATAAAAATTTAAAAATATTAGAGTTCAACGTCTTAAAGTTGAAACATTAAAATTTAAGTTGTAAAAAGGAAAATCTTTGTTTAAAGTGTATTTAAAATTAAACTAAATAACTACTGTTTAGTTACCTAGTCATGTTTACTCTTAATATTTTTGTTCTCTATAGTAAATTAACCTTCTAGGAAAAGAAAATATGTACCAATTTTAGACATCCATTCCTTATTTCTGCTGTTCCACAATCGAATTCTTGGATCGTCTCTGCTTTGATAAGGATCGTAGGAAAGAATTCCGCCCATTTACCCTGCAAGGCATCAATTTATAACCTCAAATCTGAATTTAAAAACGAAATGAAATAGTTCAACTTGGAAAAGTTTATCAAATCTAATTACCGCGTCCAAAATAACGTCCACCAACTGTTTCCCAGACATCCTCACAAAACCATCTTCTTTCGAGGATTCAAACGAATTATCGTTGAAATTTTCGAGGCCAGGCTTGGGAAAAATCCTTACGTAGCTGTTATGGTCAAGAACATATCTCCCTGCAGGGTTCTTTACCCACAGAGGCTCATTGAATTTCAAGAGCCTGGTTGCTTCATCTATGGCATTTGCAGCAATTCCAAGCATTATTGATTTGTCGTGGCCTTGAAAATATTGAAGCTGGTTAGTTAATGTGGCCTGGCCAGAATTTCTGGACACAAGATTAGGGACAGGAAGTGGTCGTGGAGCAGAGAGCTGTCTTCGCAAGTGAAAAATCTGCAATACAGTAGGCCAAAAAAAGTCATGGAAATGAAATACTCCCTCCGTCCACTATAAGATGGCATAAGTTGCAATTTATTTATATGTTATTTAGTAGTAAATAAGTATATAAAGATTAAAGGGTAAACACATCATTTTTATCACAAATTTTGTGAGACCACAAGGTTAAATTTTGTGAGACAAGTTTTGGAAGTTTCCTATTCTCTTTTCTCTACTTTATTTTTCTTAATATATGGTTTAACCTAGAGGAGGATTGCATACATATTTATTTAAATATACCTTTTTACTTCACCAACTTTAAATGACGGATTTTAAGGAGAAGCGATTTTGGTTCGTCGCATATATCGTAGAACCGTCGTGCTTTAGCTTTTTAACGTCGAATCGTCGTCATAACATATAAACCGTTTATCTGTTCTATAGCGACGGACCAAACCGTCGTCCGATTCATCGCTAAAGGTGATGATCATGGTATGTAAAATAAAAGGGTATGCATCAGAAATAGACTGATGGTTTAACTGCTTAAGTACACAAAAATCTTACTCCCACTGTTCCCACAATTATTGCAACACAAATTTTTGTACAAATTTTAAGAAGCTTTCAAAATCTCATTTGCTTAGGTTAAGAATACTTCAAAAATACGAACCACAAAACTTTTAGTGAATGGAGGGACCTACTATATAAAATTATGAAATGTTTCATTATTTAAATTATATGTCATATTCAATTTTTGATTTATTTTAATTTTAATTAGATGATTGAACTATTGATTGATTTTTTTCAATTTCATTCAATTGAGGCTGTCACGTCAGAAATTGTTGACGTGACTATTTGGGTGGGGCAGAATTCAACTAACGTGTGTAAAAAAATAGTTTTTTATTTTGAGATTAAAATACATTTGTGATATACTAAAGGACAAACTCGTCACATCATTTTGTATCAAACATTTATACTAATCAAAAACAAGTGCTTAAAACACAATAGAACCGCAAAAAAAAACCCACCAAACAAATCCTTCCAATCCTCCAATGCAACAAAATCCCCAATAAAAACCCATTATACTAAAAATGCACATGATCAACAATCAAAAGTCCAGGTGACCAAATAACCAATACCCAGATCATAATCCTCTCTCTCACCCCCAAATTTCAAGTCAACCGATAAACTCCATAGATCAAAGTAATGACCGAGACAATTACAGTGAGTCTTTGAAAAATAATGACTGAAGTTGAGTTCTAATTGAGACCCTTGTGGAGATCTTTATGGGGTCGATTAATTTGGCGAAAAAAATAGAAAATGCTCGAAATAAGCTAAGAATGACAGGTAATCGAGAGTCCATGGGCTGGTTTCGTCGGAGTACCAATGGGAAACAGAGAGGGAGTGGGTGAGGACTAGTCAGTGGTAGTGGACCTCGAAATCTGTGCTACAGTAGGAAAGGATGAGGAGGATCTTGAAGAAGGTGGCGAGGAGAGTGAAAAAGATGAGTTCTTTGAGATTGTTAGTGGTAGATTTTGTGGTATTGTGCTGGGTTTGGGTTGGGTTGAATGTTGTTCTCTTCTTTTATGGCTTCTAGACAGAAGGAGAGTGAGGTTGAGAAATTTTGATTCTGAGACCTCAATTTGGTGCTTTATGGCTTCTAGACTGATGGGGAAGTGAGGTTGAGAAATTTTTTTTTATTCTGAGACAGGGATTTTTGATCGAATTTGGGGCTTTCATATTTAAATAATAAAGTTGACAAGACTATGGGTAGAGAGTGAGTCTCTTTGATCGATTCTGATGGTTTTTAGCTTTTGAAGCTAAATTAATCAAAATTTTTATTAGTATTACTGTTTGATAGAAAGTGTATTATGACAAATTTTTTTGCAATTTGGTACAATTTTTAAATTATATCACATAAATATATAATTTTTTAATTTAAATAATTCATTAATTTAATTAACCCATCTTCAAATAAAACTAAAATTATTAATTCATCTTGATCTACCTCCTCTCCGTTATTTTCCCTAATCGAGGATTTTGGTATCAAAACAAGAAATTCTCAAAATGAGAAAAAAATAATCGATTTGGCTTGATTTTTACACGGATTTCATGGTGGCTTGGTTTGTTGTTTACGATTTCATTGCTCGATGGCGTTAATCAAGTCGGATAAACCGAGATCCGATTAAGTAGACTAGATCCGGCGTTAGTGATAGAGGAGGAGGTGGTTAATTATAGGCATAGTATGGCGGAATGCGATGGATGGAACGTGGCGGTGGTTGTGAGCGGAGGTTTATGGATGATGGTGGTGTTTATGGATGATCGATGGTTGTGATTGGAGGTTTATGGATGATCGGAGGTTTATGGATGATGGTGGTGGTTATAGATGATGGTGGCGGTGGTTATGGATGATGGTAGCGGTGGTTGTGATGATGAAATTGAAAAATTTGTGATCGGAGGTTATGATTTTAAAAATCGATTTTGGGTTCTAATTTTGGGTTCTGATTTTGGGTGGTTCTGGATAATTTTAGGTTATGGGTTCTGATGTTGGGTTGTTAATAATAATAATAATAATAATAATAATCTCTCTTTTCAAAATATTAGATAATTTTATATTTTAAAATGAACTTAAAATATTTAAAAATTAAAAAAGTAATATGAAGTTAGTAATTTATATAAATATATTTGTAAAATTATACATTAATGTATTTATTATTAATTAAAATTATTTGTTATGTACATTAATTTGAATTTTGGTTAACTATAGAATTGACAATTGATGTGTTTTTAAATGTTGAATATTTAAGCATCGATGTGTCCAGTGAAACATATTTAAGCGTTAACTTTTAACACTTTGTATTTAAATAATAAAGTTGACAAGACTATGGGTAGATTGGTCATTTAAGTTCATAAAAGTTGCTCAAAAAGGAAATTTTGTAATTTTTTTGGGACATTCTAAAAAGGAATATGTTTCAATAAATATAAGACGGGGAGAGTATATTTTTTTAAGCAAAACCCTGGAATAAGAACAGGGAATCATTGATAAATGAATTGAACTACAAAAATATTAGTGTCGAGGTGATATATCCTCACTACTAAATTAAAACTCAAAACTCGAAAACATATATATAAATTTCTAAGAAATATACAAACTTTGTTCTCAAGAGTAATTGGGAGTGTATCAAGGATGCTCTTATATGCACATCCTATATTGATAGTTACACACCTAAATATACCAAGGTGACTAATATACCCTTAATAAATGAAAAGGCAATTCATATATTTATTATTCCCCTTATTTACCCTTGATTAAAGATTTTTATTAGGATCAAGTCATACAAACCTCACTTTTAAACATATCTACAATTTAGTATTTCTAATTAGAATATTGAACGATTTGATGTTTCCATTAGGCTTGATCTTAATAAAAATATTAACTTTTTGTGCAAATTTGGGAAATAGTGATTGTGAAAATTGAATTCCCATTATGAAGGGTATCTTAGTCGCGTTTTTATAATTGGGTATGCATATATATAGTCCGCTTCTTATGCGGGTTGTTCACATACGGATCATCTTTAGCGACTATTAAAATTGTCGCTAAACTCGTCGTCATAGGGTCTGAACGGGGCTATAGCGTACGGTTCTGAGCTATCGCAACGGTTCAGACCCTATAGCGACGAGTTTAACAACGGTTTTGTCCGTCGCTAAAAGTGGTCCGCATGCGGACCACCCGCATATATATATATATACGGAGAGAAGTTTAAAGCGAAGCTTAAAAGTGAGCAAAAGTTTAACAAGTGCGTCTTTTGTCTATGGCGACGTTTCGGCCGCCAAAGACTACATGGCTATGACGACATGATCGAACCGTCTCCATAGACACCAAAGCATTTCTCTCTCGCATTTGGTTATATAGGTTCGCTTTTTAGGCCAGACCAGATATATATATATATATATTATATATATATATATATATATCGGTTTCTCAATGAATGGAAAAAGAACTAAAAACAAACCAGGTTATAGTGACGTTTTTCCGTCATTATATAGCATAAAAAACCCGACTTTTTATAATATAGCGACGAAAAAAAAATCGTCATTATAATGGATTCGATCTTATTCATTCTCTTGGGTCATTTGAATATATCTATATATATATATATATACACACACAATATTCTATAATTTAAAGAGAGAAAAGATTGTCTACCGTACTATATGGGGTTCACTATGGGCTAAAATATAAACTATTTGATACTCTCTTCTCTATTTTACGTTTTTTAATTTGCTCCAAAAGTGTACTTTTATTTTCTTTGGGACGAAGGAATCAATACCTGTTCAACCAAAAATCTCATTTCATTTTTTTTATTCAAAAGAGAAAGAGTTTTGTTCCTTTTGGTGGTTGTTAAATGACACAATATATTCAAGTTTACGATCATAGTTCTATTAACCTTAGTATGCACACTTTTGCAAGGCAAGAACTTTTTTCTATTTCTTATTTTATTATTTATTTAAATAAAAAATTATCATATATAATATGTAAAACTAATTAACAATTTATAGTAACCCGCGGCTAATATATTAGTTAAAATTTTGAGTTTGAAAATTTTCAAATGACTTTTTATAATTATTATTTTTGAAATTTAATGAGTATATAAAATTAGGAAATTGATATTTTTGCACAAGAAAAGTTGATAGTTCCACAATACTCCCTTCGTGTGAATATTAAATGGAACCCACGTATCTGATTAAGACTTTGTAAAAATATTAAAATTCCCTTATGAAAATAACAAGAACTCTATTATTAACTCACAATCTTATAATAACCAAATCTTGTATTCTACATAAAAAATAATCTTGTTGGAGGAGAAGATATGTATTTTTAATACTTTGGTATATCCTATAGAAGATGGAACTCTATTACCTCTTAAGTTTTTGGATAATGTTTTTAAAGTTTATATATATAACTAGGATCTTGTCTGGGAGTCCGGATAGGCTTAAAATACGGATTTAAATATTATTTTTTTTGCTTTTTTTTTAAAACAACTAAATTTTTTTTTAATATTTTATGAAACTGAAATTTTTCCATAATACAATGTTTTTGGCGTGATTTGGATACCTATACCAAAAAATATATGTACAGTCAGACATGTTTTGTTATATGTATCCAAATTACACTCAAAACACTGTATTATGTAAAAATTCAAGTTTCATAAATTTTTTTTATTTTTTTTAGTTGTTTTAAAAAAAAAGCAAAAAAAAAAGAGGTCCGGATTTTGGTCCGATCAGGACACGATCCAACATATATATATATATATATATATATATATATATATATATATATATATATATATATATCTGGTTGGATCTTAAGCTCACCTTTATTCAACTCACCCGAGCTCACCCTTCTTTAGCGACGGACGTGACGGTTCGATCATCTAACTGTAGTAAATACATACTTTTAATGACGTTATATGTTGTGTCGCTCGCTAAAAGTATAGACGACGATTTATAATTAATCGAACCGTCGTCCGAAAATCGTCATTCAAAGTGAGCTAGTGAGTTCAAAATAAGTAGAATGACTTAAGATCCGGACTATATATATATATATATATATATATATATATATATATATATATATCCTACATCCTACATACCCCTTTTTTAGCGGACGGATGGGATGACGGTTCTATCTGTCGCTATAACGTTCGATTCGTCGCTATATGTTGTCCGTCGCTAAAAACTAAAACGACTATTCTCTGATATAGTGACAGACCGATCCGTCGCCCGATCCGTCGCTAAAGAGATGAACATGGTATGTAAAATAAAGAGGTGAACTCTTAAAATGGACTATATATATATATATATATATATATATATATATATATATGGGATCCAATCCACGATAATCGGTCGTCAGATCACTATTCATGGCAACTAAATTGCAACACCATGTAGCGACTTGCTTCACTCACTTTGATTCTACTTGCACCGCTACACCATGTAGCTGATTTATTATTATTATTATAATATTAAAAAAAATAAGACCGCTTTGCAATTTCATTCATTTTGATTCACTTGCTTCACTTGTTTTCATTCCCTGATTCACTTGCTTTGATTCAATTGCTTTGCTTTTGTTTGGTCACTTTATTAAGCACCGTTACACCATGTAGCGGCTTACAAATTGAGTATATTATTTTATTTTACATTCCTTCCATTGTCACAACAATAAGTCACTTGTTGTTAGAAATTAAGGTTTCTTTTTAAAAAAATAATCCGACTTTAATAATAATAATAATAATAATAAATTCAGATAATAATAATAATAATAAAGTCAGATAATAATAATAATAATAATAATAATAATAATAATAATAATAATAATAATAATAAAGCTGCGATATGGTGTAGCAGTGCAAGTAGAACCAAAGTGAGTGAAGCAAACCGCTACATAGTGTTGCAACTTGATTGCCATGATTAGTAATCTGACAATCGGTTGCCATGGATTGGATCCATATATATATATATATATATAACTCAACAAGAATATCTATTTCCTAGTCACATTTGACCAACCAAAATTATCCAGTTGACCAAGCGAATATGGATATTTTTATATAGTACTCCCTTCGTCCCATGATAAAAGTCCCGTTGGACTTTTCACGCATATTAAGAAAGAGGAATGAAATGACAAAATTGTCAATAATAATATGTCATTAATCATTTCCAATGTAGGTGAGAGAGTGACTCTATAGCTTTTCAATTCAAAATATTTTCACCACACAACTAATTATACTTATTTAATATGGAGAGAGAATTAGAATAAGAAAAATATAAAATATTTAATGCTAATGGTATAATAGAAAAAATTGCGTAAAAGTTTGGTTATTAAAGGAAAGTGGACATTTAACCTGGGACTGCCCAAAATAGTAATAAAGACTTTTATCCTGGGACGAATGGAGAAACATGGAATAAAAAAATTAAGTAATATTTGCAAATGGGATTGTTTTTCTTGAATAGAGCTAATAATATTATTAAATTTAGAATGCCAAATTGAACTAGAACTAACCTTTAGATGCAGTTTAGCATTTTGAACCTTTAGTTTGGTCAAACGAGCTCGGTTGTTATCTTCCATATCAATGGACGATAAGCACTTTCTGCACAGTGAATTTTCTATTGCCTTGCTCAGGTAAAAATTCTCCTGCCGAATCTTATCGTTTTCTATCTCAAGAGTGTTTTTAGAAGCTCTCTCATGTACTACCTGAAACATTAAATTAAGGAAGAATACTCAAATCACTTATGAGAGATATACATACACAATAGAATAAGGAAATTGATATTTTCACATGAAAAATGTCGCTATAGATCCTATAGCGACGATTTTTACCGTCGCTAATACATTTATAGCGACACTTTTTATGTAAAAATATCAAAAATTCATGTAGAAATATTACTTTCCTAGAATAATAGGGTGATGTATCTCATGTATAATGTATCCACACATACACGTCGATAATATTTAATATTAACATAAATTTATTGTCATATGCAGCAATACTCTAAACAATATCAAAAATAATAATAATTAAGTACTCCCTCCTATAAATATTCTATCCTTTCAAAATATAAGATTATTATTAATTTTTTTGAAATCAACTTAAGAAATTTTCAAACTCTAAATTAACATGGATTACTTTAATCTTAGTCTATACAATGATGAATATTGTAGACTATCTAAAAGATATTATTTATTATAAAATTTATTGGTTCATAATTTTAAGTAAAACATCTAAATTTTGAATTTAAAAATATTTTAAATTAATTTTTAAAAGTCTATAATAATCTTATAATGGAGGAAGTTTATGATAATAAAAGGCTACTTTTTGTGGGGGAAAAAATATAATCAAATGGAATAGAAAAATTATCAAGAGTACCTTTAGTTGTGTCCTTCTATTCTGAAACCAAAACTTAACTTTTTCAGGCTCTATGCCCAATTCCTCGCCTAGTTGACATTGCTGCTCATGGTCTGGGTGGCTGCTGTCCTTGAAAAACCTGTGTATATATGCATAAAAAAAATAATCCATTAGCGCAGACACACACACACACACACACACACATATATATATATATATATATATATATATAGGGAAATGATCCATAGCAAATACTTGTTATGGAGAAAAATTGGGCAAATAGCATCATATCCGTCAAAATTCTATAAATCGAGGGCCTTGATTAAAAAATAACTTCTGCTTTACGCTTATCTTGGGTTAAATACAGCATCGCTAGAAATACTATACTCACATCACGCTAGTTCGTCTAGCATAATATAAAAAAAAAAAAAAATTCCCCCCCCCACTCTTGAAGCCCTCTTCCCTCCCGACTTTTGAAGCCCTCCCCTCCTCCTCCCCTCCCTCCCTCCCCATATTAATAATAACAACATCAATATTAATCCCACAAACTATAATAATATCGCTTCTTCTTCTTTAATGCCTTCGATACTGCCAACATCCTATTTCTTGAGTACTCGACCCTTTCAACTCCTCCATGGCCATGGCCATGCCACCGCTCCAATTTTTGATTTCAGAGTGGTTGATCCTCCTAGGAGGCCTCATTCCGGTATATGATTTATGTTACAAGCATCACATATTCAGTAAGTAATTCTTTAATTAATTATAACATCATCATCGACATCGTCATCAATTGCTTCAGGGCAATCAGTCAGTAATCACATATAGGGAAGAGGGAGGGGAGGGGAGGGGAGGGGAGGTAATCGCAGGGAGGAGGGAAGAGGGCTTCAAAAGTCAGGGAGGGAAGAGGGGAGGAGAGAAGAGGGCTTCAAAAGTCAGGGAGGAAAGAGGGCTTCAAGAGTCGGGGGGAGTGGTTCCGCTAATTTTTTTTTATACTACGTTAGACGAACTAGCGTATGTGAGTATAGTATTTCTAGCTTACGCTAGACGAACTGGCGTAAGGGCGGAGTTTTTAATCTGCGCCCTTGATTTATAGAATGGACGGATATGATGCTATTTGTCAATTTTCCTCCATAGCAGTATTTGCTATGGATCATTATATATATATATATATATATATATATATATATATATATATATATATATATATATGCTAAGCGATAAGATAGAATAAATAAATACGGGACCCTTTTTTAATTTTTATCTGTCTCATGTATTTACATACGTAAATATTTATTATTGACATAAATTTCTCGTCACATTTAGCAAGACACATATTTCTTGTAACATTATTTGAGCAAACTTAGCTTTGACTCTCCGTGAAGAAATGTACGATACAAATTTAAAAAAGAAAATTTTATTTGCCACTAATATTGGCATAAGGGTTTAAAAAATTAAATGTTGCACAGTCTGTTTCTCCTATGAACGACTAGAGATGGATTTGTACAAATAGTGTCATAGCAAATATTTTTTGTGAAAAATAAAGATTGAAAAAGAACTAGCTAGCATTATTTTTAATGAAAAATAAATATTGAAATTTGATTTCCTGATAAAAAAATAAATTGTTAACCATATAAAGTATATGTTTGATTACACGGCGTTTGGACAATTTCAAAGTTTATAAGGAATTAAAAAAAAAATCGTCTAATAATAACTTATTTAACTAACAAACACAGTGTTTGGTTCAAATACAACACACCAAAAATAATTTAACCAAACAAAACCGGAGTAGATTGAACCAAAAAATATATGACAAGATGGAATAATCAGAAGGATTAATCAAATGGACAAAAAAAATACTTTAATTAAGTACTAATAGTCTTACTCCTCTAATCTGCGAGTCTGTGCACGAGTGAAGCGCTGGTACGGAGTATTTCCAAGTGACCTATTAGTTGACGAGGATCTAGTGTTACTGCTAGAGCCTTCGGCGTTCATCTTCTTGAATTTCTCAAAAATAAAGTTTCTAATATCAAAATGCAGTGTGTTTGTGTGTGCATATATAAGCTGCTTTTTTTACTACTGTACTATTAGCTTTTATAGGGACCAATGGATTCACTTATTAAGGGAAAAGATTAAATCTTTGCTGGCCAAATTAATACCCTTTGACTATAATATATTAAATTTTTTTAAGACTTAATGATGTTATTAAACCATTAATATTTCTCATTGTATAGATATTACAGTTCAGAGTGAATATAAAATTGGCCCACTAAAAAAAAAATTAAGAGACTAAGGCTTTGTTTGTTTGTAAAGATTATAATCATATGATTATATTTTCATGGATTATAATCTCAAGACTATTAATCCTATAATTAAATAGTTTTAGTCACATGATAATTTTAAAAAAATTCAATGTTATGTTTGTTTTGTCTAGAATTATTTAAAGGATTGGATAAAAATTTACCGTTTGGACTATCATATATGCCCTTACTACTAATAACAAGGATATAATATTTTCATTAGTTTAAGTATATAGATAGACAAGATAAAATACATTAGTCTTTTTTAACAAAGTTATTGATTAATTTTGTTAACAAATTTTTAGTCTGGTAGAGATTATAATATCTAGTTGAACATGATATTAAATAGTTCTCCCTTCCAAGTCATTTTATTATTTTGATTAATAGCCCTCAAGTCTATTTTTAAAAACAAATAAAAAACTTGAAATTAATAGTTCAATCCCAAATATAATTATTGCTAACAAACATAGCGTAAGTTAAATCTTTGCTGGCCAAATTAATACCCTTTGACTATAATATATTATTCCTATAAATAAAGGATAAAAGTCCTTATTACTATTTTGGGTAGTCTCATGTTAAATGTCCACTTTCCTTTAATAATCAAATTTTACACAATTTTTCTTATTATACCCTTAGCATTAAATATCTCATATTTTTCTTATTCTAATTCTCTCTCCATATTCAATAAGTATAATTAGTTATGTGTTGAAAATATTTTGAATTGAAAAGCTAGAAAGTCACTCTCTCACCTACATTGAAAATGATTAATGACATATTATTATGGGTAATTTTGTTATTTTTTTTTTTTTTTTAATATACGTGAAAAATTCACCAGGACTTTTATCCTGGGACAGAGGGAGTAATTTTTTAGGACTTAATGAGGTTATTAAACCATTAATGCTTCTCATTATTTACATATTACAGTTCAGAGTGAAAATAAAATTGGCCCACAAAAAAAATAAGATACTAAGTTTTCAATACCCCAGCATGTTGTGAACATTTTTATGCTACGTTTGGATTGAAGGAATGGAATGAGTTGGAATGAGTTATTTCATACTCTCCTTCCCTTAAAGAATAAAATTCAAAAATTTGGGAGGAATAAGAATGGTTCAATACATTCCAATCGCAACCAAACACAATTTTTTTCATTCCATAGAAATGAGTCATTTCATTCCTACCTTTATTACTCCAATCCAAATGTAGCATAGAGAATATGTATAGGCTAACTCTTTTCCCGACTTATCAATCCGGTCTTTTTTAATTCATTTGCCTTGCACTATGTTTCTGAGTTAATTTCGGACATAAATGGAAAAAACAGAAATCCTAATTTACAATAAAAATGAATTTTTTTTTTTCATATTGTTACTAAAAAATTTAGAAAAGAAAAGGGTTTAAATATTAAATTTTACATTTAGATTACTAGTTTAACTTTATATTAATTTTTGTGTGTTTGTAATGTATAGGTTATGATAGAGCTTATAAAATTTGCTTATATTATTTAGTTTTTTTTGTTAAATCCGTTCATTTTTTGATGGAAAACTTTGGTAAAAAAAAGTAATCGAGTTCAATAATTGGACAAAAAGCTTAAGTTTGTCAGTTCAATATTAGAGCAGAAAAAATGGACAAAATTTTAAGCTTTCAATCAGGAATTGATATTTTCACAACCAAAAGTGATAGTTTCACAATGTCTCTCTCATACATTAATAATAAATAGGTCTCACACTTGTATGAGAAATCTTGTAGAAATATTAATTTTTACTTATCCCTTTTGAATAATCTGATTACCAATATTTTAGTTTTCATAATCTGATCATCATAAAGATGTTAAGTTTTAATTAATTAATTGAGTAGTTAGTCTCTTAATGTTTAAATAATCTGATGATGTGTATAGGTACGTATTATATCATGCATGTGTAGTAGCTAATATTGCAGTTCCTATTTATATTTTTGGGTTTATGTGTCTTTTACAAAGGGAATAGATATAGATCTTATAGAGATATTTTTGAATTACACTGCTGTAGCTGATTTAATCAAATATGGATATGTATTAGAGATAGAGAACAGAGATATACAAGATTGAAGTAGGATTCTATTTGACACTAGGTGTTTTTTTTTACCAAATATTTATTTATTTATTAATACTAGTCAATTATGTCTCCAGTTTGATTATACTCCTTAATCCAAAAATTAGAATCTCTCTTTGATTTTTTGACACACATAGTATTAAATTTGTTTAGATTAAATTATTTTTTCCAAATTTAAAATTTTTAATTCTATAATGCATTATTAAAAACTATCATTTTTACACTACAGATACTTTTTTTACAGTTTTGACACCAGCTCTAACTTACTACTCATCACTTTTTATAATATTATTATATTTTTGTTAAGTAAGTCATCAATAATCTTAAAAGATATATTGGTAAAAAATTAGGGTTATTTTCACAAGTAAAAAGTGATATTTTTTACTTGATATACTCTTTCTTTTAAGGAGAAATTGTGGATATAGGCTTATATAGCTCTTCTTAATTTATCAATTCTTGTAGAACCTTAATCTTAATGTATTTCTACAGATATTCTTAAAAAAATATATTGTCACAGCTAAACAAAATTCTTCAATCCGCACCTGTTTAACATCATCATTTAAGTTTTCGTTAATATATTAATTTCAAAATGTATTAATTTGTCCAGCAAATGTTCTCATCTTTACTAAATTAGTGAATCCGTTCACATGTGCTCTATAAAAGTAAAGGATTTTGACACTAGGCAGTTCAAAGTGAAAATTTATGAAAACAAGTTATATTGATTTAGCAAATAATTGTATTTTATATAATTTTTGTTATACAAGTATCATATAATTGTAACCATCTGCTATATGTATATATAACTTATTTTTATAATCTGTTCAAATAGACTGTCCATTTTAATCTTTGTAAAATCAAGATCCAAAAATATTAACACTACAATAAACCATATTCTATACAAATATGTGTGTATATATATATATATATATATATATATAAACTGATAAAGATATAAATATATAAATAGATAACACTAAATCTAGTTGAGAAAATCATTGGATTTTCATATTCATTTGTATTTTCTGTAATTATCTATAATTATGTCTTTTGATTTTTATGTAGTTACTCAATTTGATTTGTTTCCTTCTCTTTTGCTTTTGTATGTCATAATTCTTCAATTCTTCTTTGACTTTAAATCTCTTAATGGTATTAGAGCCATATAATCCTACAGCAAGTTCTTCATTCCTTTGAATCAACTCACCATTCCATGGCCAATGAAAATAGCCAAATCACCATCCATAATGCCCAAGAACCCACAAAACACTTTACCATGATTATTATTAATAACTCTATCAAACTCACTCCCATCAATTATCTCTCTGGAAAAAACAAATGGAAGTCATTCTCATTGACTATGACTTGCAGAAATTTATTGATGGACCTCATCCTGCTCCCCTAGCCAAGATCATCACCAATGGTGTCACCTCAGTCAATCCCGAATATCAAACATGGCGTCGTCAAAACAAACTTATCTTTGCGACGCTTTTTGGTACTCTCTCACCTTCCTTATTCCTCTCATCACCCAATCTCAAACATCCCATGAAGTATAGCAAACTCTAACCAATATCTATACTCGACCCTCTCGTGGTCATATCAAGCAAATCAAAGACCATCTCAAACACACCACTAAAGGCTCCCAATCAATTTTCGACTACATGCAATCCATTAAAACCCGAGCCGATGAACTTGTTGCTCTTGGTAAGCCTCTTGACCATGAAGACTTGATTGTGAAAGTCCTTGAGGGTCTTGACGATAATTATCAATCCGTCATTGATGTTGTAAATGGTCGCGATGCCCTAATCTCCTTCGATGAACTGCATGAAAAACTCATCAACAAAGAATTGTCTCTCTGCCACAAGATCAGTCCCCCAATCGTCCGACATCTGTTGATTCAACCAATGTTCGCTACACTCAAAATTCTAATACCAATCGCTCTCTACAACACTCCTGGTTAACGTCCTCTAAAGGGACCGCTGGTGGTCCTCCCAATAACAAGTGTGACAGTCGTTCCCCCGTTCAACCATTCCTTGGTCACTGTCAGTGGTGCATTACTCAAGGCCATATCGTTTCACGATGCCCTCTCTTTCGACAACAGTTCCCACATGTACAACCACCTCCTCGACTTGGCAATTAATCACACTCTTATCCATCGGACCCCTGCCAACCTCAAGCTCATGTTGCAACCACTAATCCTTCCACACCACCACATGACTCTTTGAAAATGGTGTATCCCATTATGTCACCACGAACCTTAGTAATCTCGCCCTTCACAATCCTTATGACGGCACATATAACATCATAATTGGCGATGACTTTGGCTTCCAATATCTCACACCGGTTCTGCCTCTCTTTCCACTCTCTCTCGTTCGTTTACTTTATCTAATATTTTATGTGTTCCCACCATGAAACGAAATCACATCTCTATTTCTCAAATTTTCACATCTAATAACACTTCTATTGAATTCTCACCTACTTCTTTTCTTGTGATGGATCTTCCCACGGGAGCAATCCTTTTGCAGGGTCGGACTATTGATGGTGTGTATGAAGGGCCAATCTCCACTCCACAATCTCTTTTACCAGCTTTTTCAAGTGTCAAAACCACTTCGTCCGAGTGACATCATAGACTAGGTCACCCGTCTTTATCTATCTTAAAGCATATTATATTATCCTTTCAATTAAAAGTATCTCGTCCTTTCAATATCAACTTCAATTGTAATTTATGTCAATGCAATAAAAGTCACAAATTACCTTTCTCTATCTCTACTCTTACCATTTAACAACTCTTGAAGTAATATTTACTGATATATAGATCTCTCCCGTTTACTCAGTTGATAATTTTAAATACTATGTCATTTTTTTGATCACTTCACAATATATATATATATATATATGACTTTATCCCCTCAAACGCAAATCAGATACACGTGATGTTTTTGTTCGCTTAAGTCATTAGTTAAGAATCATTTCAAGCGTAAAATCATCACCTTATACTCTCACAATAGGGGGGGATACCAAACATTATCATCCTTCTTAACTACTAATGGTGTCTCTCACCTTACCTATCCTCCTCATACACTTGAACACAATGGGTACCCGGTATGTTTTCCTTTTCTACTACAATCTACTTCATCAACCGTCTTCTTACTCCGACTCTTGACTTACTCTCACCCTACCCCAACCTATTTGACACTCGTCCCAACTACTCCAAACTTCACAGCTTTAGTTGTCTTTATTATCCATGGCTTCGCCCATATTCAACTCACAAACTCGCCCCTCGTTCCTCTCCATGTGTGTTTGTTGGTTCCTCCCCTGCTCAAAGTGCTTAATTATCTATGTCTTGATCCCTCCATCTCTCGCCTTTACACTTCTCGTAACGTCCATTTCATCGAGTCTATTTTTTCCTTCGTCACCACTCACACCTTCTTTCCTCATTCAACTCCATCCACCATGTCTGAGTGGTTCTCTATGTCACTTTCGGTCATGGACACATCATTACTGACATCCAAGTATACACCTTCTATCATTCCACCCTCACACAACTCCCCAAGCCCACCCCTCCGTAGCCTCAGTAGTTGGCACCGTGACGCCCGACATCCAGTGCAGTAGTGTCATAGACACAACTCATAACACTGCAGCACTAGAAGACCAGTGCTGCAGTGCCAATACCTCACCTTCACAACCCAACGTAACCCCTCAAACCTATCCTTCTAAGATATATACCACCCTCTCTTAGATTCATTGCCACCATATTTAAACATAATATCTATAAATCAATTCAAAAGCTCAACCTTACTGCCCAACTCCACCAACATCCTAGCTTTGAACTTATCACCGTGACCTAAGCCCTCAAGGACCCTAAGTGGCGAAAAGTTATGTTCGATAAGTATGATGCACTAGTTCGCAGTGGGACTTAGGAACTAGTGCCCTCTCATCCCGCAAAATATTTGGTCAGTTGCAAGTCGATTTTTCGTACTAAATATTTACCTAATGGTTCTATTGACAGGTATAAAGCTAGGTTGGTTGCAAAAGGATTCCACCAACGCCCTAGAATTGACTACACTGAGACTTTTAGTCCTGTTATTAAGCTTACTAATGTTCGTCTTATCCTTTGCCTTGTAGTTAGTCAGGGTTGGTCTCCTAGGCAACTTGATGTCAACAATGCCTTCCTCCAGGGCAATCTCACTGAGGATGTGTTCATGTCTCAACGCCAGGGCTTCCTTGACTAAGACCATCCTCATCATGTTTGCAAGTTACGTAAGACCATTATGGCCTTAAACAAGCTCCTCGTGCATGATATCATGGGTTGCGCCAGTTCCTTATCACCTCTGGTTCATTAACTCCATCACCGACACTTCTCTTTTTATTTTCAACAAACATGGATCCATAATCTATCTCCTTGTCCATGTTGATAATATCATTATAACTGGTGACAATGCTTGAACCGTTCAATTTCATTCAACTTTCGACAGCTCCTCTGATCGGACCCGCACCTCCGTCGTCAACGACCTCCACAAGAAGATGCAGGAATCTATGAACTCATTCAACGATCTCCGCCAGCGGATGGCCAAAAAGTACCGCGACACCGTCGAACACCACTACTTCACTATCACTGGCGAGAACGCGAATGATTCGACATTTAACTCTTGGATCACCATGGGACAGAGCGAGAGACATTTCTGCAGAAGGCGATTCAGGTGCAAGGCAAGGCATGGACCAAGTGATGGACACGATCATGGAGATCCAGAAGATTCATGGATATAGAGGTTTTGGACCTTTTGGTGGTGAGTCAATGAGAGCAATTGGATAATATACATAATCAGGTGGATATGGCTAGCTCTTTCGTTAGGGGTGGAACCCATTATCTGGAAGTGGCTAAGAAAACTCAGAGGAACACCAGGAAATGATATTGTTATGGTATTATTCTACTGCTTATCATTCTTCTCATTATTCTCCTCTCCATTAGGCATTGGAATGGGGCAACGACAACAACAAAAGTGTGGGAAATCCAACTCCAACTCCAACTCCAACTGCGGGTAATCCACCTCCAAGTGCGGAAAATCCATGAGTAGATTCATCATCTCATTCCAATTTCATTATTCTTTAAATTGCTTTTGAATTAATTGGATGATGAACTGGAGGCGTTCGATTCGATTCCATTTGAGAGAGCTAATCGGAGGAGGGGTGTTACTATAATTACATTGGTCAATTATTGTTGTTGGGGTGGGTGACTCCGTGTTTATGTGGAGGTATAATGGACAAGATAGTTGCAATAACCAGTGTGTCAGTTTTACTAGCAGATGACGAATTTTGTTTTTTAATCCTAGCCCTTGATAATTGTAATATTAGGTAGAGATGGTATTTGTCAATTTTTAATTCATAGTAAATACTCCATCTGTCCCGTATTAACCGTTCTGATTAATTTCGGCATGCTAATTAATAATATATATTTTTACCTAAATTGCCCATTATAAATACTTATTAATTGAAGTATCCATTCACTTTTCTATGACCTCAACAGTAATTATTTCTTGATAGTTCCCACATGAATTTTCTAAATAATTTTATTGTTATTCTCACATTCCAATAATTATATTTCTCTCTCCAAACCCACCAACTAATTACATGCATATGTCCATACATGCAAACTGTCCACATTTGTTGATATTAACTTCCAGCTACTCTATCATTTTTGTTATTATTCTCATATTCCAATAAGTATATGAGAGAAAAAGTGATATAACAATACATCACTCCCAATGTAAACTTTTTATCATTTCTTAAGTTTCTAGCAAAAGTTGACTAAAAAGATTATGAGGGTATAAGTGAAAAAATAAAATAAAAATAGTTACTAATGTACAAATAATACATTTATTTAGGAACATCTTAAAAAGGAAATTAGGACGTTTGATACGGGACGGAGGGAATATATGCAATGAATCAGTTCTCTCTCTCTCTCAATATATATATATATATATATATATATATATATATATATATTAATTTTGTGATTAATTACAATTTTTTAAAAATAATTATGTGTGAACTATGAATACTTTCTACTCATATTTTTTACAGCACCTTATGATATAGATTCAACTTTTAATTTACTATTTTAAACTATTTTATATAAAGTTATAAAGTTTTATTCACTAAAGTGATATGAGTATCCTTTCAAAATTAATAAGAAATTGATGGATGATAAATATCACTTTTTAATATATAATATACACTTTATCTATAGCAATATATGTTACGATGAATATAAATATGCACTTTTTAAATTTATAATATATATATAATTATATTATGCTTATATATTTGTAAAAAAATATTATGCAGAATTAAAATGCTAGAAGAAACTTTTTAAAAAAAAATTAAAGACTTAATAATTGATCTCAAATGAAAAAGGGAAACATGGTAGTAGTGTATAAATATGAAAGGAGGTAATATTTAATAAAAGAGAAAATAAAAGGAAAGAGAACAACAAATATTATGATCTAGATTCATACTATTAATGAATATTAATATTATATAATATATGTTTTTATTCTATTTTTGTATTGAAGGAAGAAATTTTAAAATATTGGAGTCTATAAGAATGCTCCATTTTGTGAGAGCTTAGATGAGAGTTCGATTTCATGAGAGTGAGCGTGGAGGCTTATTTCTTATTGTCCATTATATATTATATTGATATATGTTAATGATATTTTTATTCTTTATTTTAATAGTACAGTTAAATTTGTATTCATGGTAAAAAAATTTTTTATCTTTTTCAATAAGGGGGAAAACAAGAGAATTCCTAGTTGTTTGCTGGACTTTTATTACTCCTTTATGTCCCCTAAAATACCGGTCTAGTTTGATTTTTTCAGTTAAATCGATCATTTTCGTAATAAAAATTTATATTATTTTCTTATAAATATATGTGGGAAACTATAAGCATTAGAAAATATATAAAGTTTATTACTACCTTCAATTTTTATGAGTTCGAAAATATAAATAAATATGCTCGTTTTTAATTTTAAAATTCGTCAATTTGAACAGAAAAATTAAACTAAGCCAGCTTTTTAGGGATTGAGGTAGCATCATAATTTCATCTTAGATTTATTACAACACATCTTTTAATTTTTAAAATGTTTCAAAAATATACTTAAATATTATACTTTTAAAAACATGTAATATAATTAATCGTATAACATCTTAATATACCAAAAGAAATAAATATATAACATTCAAATATAGTTTTAGCACATCTTAAATATCCGGCTACAAACATTAAAATATGTGTTATAATAAATATGAGACAAGGAAATATTTAACGATATAAATGTTAGAATTTGAGCCTAATTTGAAGTGAATTTCATTAATCATTTGAAATGAATCTACATATCAATGTGTTCTATTCCATGACTACATTAAAATTAAGTATTTGGAAAATCAAATCCATAGGATAATGAATGAGAAATTAACTATCAAATATCATCATTGAAAATGATAATAAATACTTGTCGGAAGTTTAGTCCCATATCGGTTAAGAAGTAAAGTTTGAATGTGTTTATATACAATGAAGTTGCTCTTGGGTTTGGGCCCCAAGGGGAACCTTACTTTTGTGGAAGGGTGAGGAACTAGCCAAAACTTGGTTTGAACTCACACACGCGCGCTGCTGGTCGAGCTCGCGGGTCATTGTATATATTTTTTGTTCTTTATCTGCCCGAATGAAAGCTCCCGTTCTGATAGGCCCAAAACTACGTCGTTTTTGGTCTGAGTGGACACGCCCATTCTGCGAAGACCCAAAACTACGTCGTTTTGACCGAATGGATGTTATGTCATACCTTTTTATAAGCATCTCTTGCCTTTTCAAGTGGTTGTGTCCCATCGATGTGTAAGACCCCAACTTATTATAAATAAAATCGAATTTTCTTTATTTATTATTGTGAATAATAAGGTGTTAAATTGATATAATATTTTGGTTATGGGTGAAATGTGCAAATTTTATAAAATAAGCAAGTGGTTATAAAATATTCATTGTTGTCAGGGAATATTCGTTTGGTCGTGGAATATTCTTACTGTCGGGGAATATTCGCATTACTCTGGTAGTGACCATTTGTGGGCCCCTTAATGGAAAAGCGGTAGGATGAAGAAAGCGCACAAGTTTGAGTTTTTATAAATAACGACGTAGTTATTACTGCTAACTTTGTTGGAATACACGGTGGTTAAAATACGATGTCTGGCGTGGTTGCACGATAGAAGATACGGTATTGCATAATATTTTGAATTATTGATTCTTACGTGAAGACCTTTACTCGATAATTATTCTGAGAATTATTGTTCAATATTTTATTTTATTGATTCAATAATTGCTACGTTGATATTTTATATTATTGTTGTTTGATAATTGTCACTTTGCACAATATTTTCCATTATCGGATCAATAATTCTTATTATTTGAATAATATTATTAGATAGCATTATTGGCGATGTCTAAGGAAGTTACGTTTACAGGAAAGGGGTTTGGTCACCTAATTGCGGCGTCGATAAGGAGAAATTCTTATCGAAAGCCCCTCTTTCACAGGAACGACACGGTTATCATAATTGTGATTACGTAATATTATTTGTAAGACCCCAACTTTTATGAATAAAGATGAATTTTCTATAAATATCATTTTGGAATATTATGGAATGAATTTGATATAATGTTATAGTTGTGGGTAATATTTATAAATTTTGCAAAAGTACACAAGTTGTTATATAATATTCGATTGGTCGGGGAATATTCGTTTTAATAGGAATATTCGCATAATGGCAAGCACAATTATTGGTGGACCCCATGAACGGAATTATTGTCGATTGAAAGCGACAAAAATACTTTTATGAAAATAATGGCGGAAGTTTTACAGTTAGCTGTTGAAACAACGGTGTTAAAAGAAATGCGATGTCTGGCGTAGTTAACGATAATACGCGGTATTGATTATTGATGCTTACGTGAGAAGTCACTCGGTTTTGTTGAATTATTATTACGATAATTCTTTGCATAGTATCTCACGTTATTTGATTTAATTATTGTCAATATTTTATAATCAATAATTGAGATGACAAAGTTATTAATATTATTATTTGCAATATTAACGATGTCAGAAGTTACACGAGGAGAGGTTTGGTCACCTAATTGCGGCATGATGGGGAGAAATCCTTATTGGAAAGCCCCTCTTTCCAGGAGCGACACAGTCGATTAATATTGTGAATTATAATAATGATGATGAGTTTTGTTTTATTAATATTATTAATGTAATAAAAGCAGAAAAAGTTTTTTATATAAAAAGCAGAATACTTTTATAAAGTTATTCGCTTTTTATTAGACTAATAGTAAAATCTTTTATATAAAAATGAATACTTTTATAAAGTTATCTCATTTTATTAGACAATAATTAGAATATATTATATTTTATTATGCATAGTGTTTTGCATAGTGTTTTCGTATAGTGTTTGTATAGTAAAATCTTTTTATATAAAAGCAGAATACTTTTATATAAAGTTATTCGTTTTATTAGATTATAAATAGAATATATTATATTTTATTGTAAACCAATCTGGACCGTCCGTTTAAACTAAATCAATCTGGGCCATTCATGAATTAGTTACTATGCAGTCCATTCTTCTATAAATAGAAGCTCATTCCTTCATTATTTCTTACGAATTCACTGAAACTCTAGAGAGAGAAACTATAGAGAGAGTTCTTCTATAATGAAGCGTATTTCTTTAGAGTTTAAGAAAGCTTTGAAGCGTAGTGCAAGTTTTCTTTGAGTATATCCTCACCCTACCAAACAAAAAATACTCTTCTTTTACGGTAAGGGATATTATTTGTTGTGACGTTAGGGTATTCCTTTTTTCTTATTCGTGAAATTCTTTTGTTATTCCATTCTTTATTATTACATTGGAATAACTTTTGTATCTGTGGGATACCCTATACTTGGTAAAATTCTTCTCGTTATTCCATTATTTATTATTACATTTGGAACATCACATGCATGCGTTACGCATGATTTTGGTTCCGTTGTTTATTATACATTGGAACATCACATGCATGCGTTTATGCATGACTGATTCCATTATTTATTATTACATTGGAATATCACAGCCGGTGCGTTCTACGCGTGACCTGATTCCATTATTTATTATTACATTGGAATAACACATGCATATATGATCTATCGCATGCCTGGTGATTTCTTTTGTTATTCCATTCTTTATTATACTCGGTTGGTTAAAGTTTTGACTTTATACTCCATGAAATTAGTGGAATATCCTTGATATTTGCGCTTCATCCAAAGATCTTTTCATGGAAATATTCTTACGAGCATTCTTGAGTGTTACTCTACAAAGAAGTATCATGTTGACAATTTGGACATTATTAGTTCCTGGATAAATTAATTCTTGAACTTTTTTTTAATTAATTCTTATATCATTGTCATCATCCTCATATTTATATTATGTTGAAAGTCATATGTGGCCTGTAGTGCATAGATGGACTTGGTATGATTATGACCAGGGATTATTCGGTGTAATCATGACCGTAATGTTACAAATGATGCGGAAAAAGTCCTCGTTGACCCGTAGTGCATTGATGGACAGTTTTTGGCATGATTATGACCATTGATGAATACCACGAATATACTTGGTACGTAGTGGATGGATAATTTGTGGTTGTGATACTAATGAATATCCTTGGGTAGTAGTGCTTGGGGATGATGTGGATTATTTATTGTCGAGTCTCGCGATAAAAGTCATGAAAAACCTTTTAAATCATAGAAGATAGTAGATTTTATTCTCTACTTGACTCTTCTAATGGATTGCTTGTTCATTTAGATTAAACTTGATGTTTGTTATATTTTATCGTTTAACAATTGTTGAAGGCTAATGATAATTTATTTTGCATTATCTTAGTCATAATATTTCTTCTTGGGCTAGTTGAGCTCACCCTTTTGCTTTCATTGTTCTCTTCAGAAATGAGAGCGTGGCGAGGACTAGTCGAGAACAAGAGTGATGGTCCAGATAATAGCATTAGTAGTCCTCACTATTCATGAAATAGTGTGATAATAAATGTAATGAGGACCCCATTGAGTTTGTATATTGTCTAGATGACAATATTTGTATTAAAACTCTCATGACATATGTTTAGTGTATTTATTTTTACATTGTTGTATAATTAAGTTATATTTGAATTTTGTACCGTGTATTTGGCGACTCAGAATAGGTGATGTATACTAGATTTGGGGGGGCGTCACATTATTTAATGAATAATTAATTATTGATTTATATGATAAGAAAATATTTATTTTATGTGGATATAAATGATGGATATATTTATTGTGGTTATAAATGAAGGAATTAATGCTGAGGTGTTTTATCAGTCGGAATGGAAGTTTTGAAAATCGTCCGTATATGAATTTCGGTCATTTTTCGTTTGGAATTTGGAAAAACTTAAACTTACAAAGTTGTAGAGAATTTAATTTTCTATGGAATAGATATGAGATTTAAATTTTTCTCATAAAATGGCTATTTATTATGAATTATTGAAGTTTCAGAAATAAATATTTTTATTAAAATATGGTGGGCCCCACTTTTGGTTGATGAGTAATGAAATGTACTGGAATTTATTTTCAAAAGTGGTGGGCTTGAATAGTAGCAGGTAAAGCCATCAGGTAGCATGTTAGTCTGCTATGGCATTCTAAACATTTTCCTATAAATATGGTGCTTAGTTAGAATTAAAAATCACACTAGAAAAAAGTTTTCTATCTTTCTCTCTCTATATTATCGAGCGTATTTTGTGAGTGTTTAGATACTTTGTGAGTTGTTATTCATCAGTGCAAGTTTCCTTCAGCCTTATACCGATATTCCGATCAGAAGTATTGTTATTTTGAGGTAAGGGATGTTATTTTCTTCATAATGATGTTATTATTTCAATATCATTATACCAAAATATTGGTATGAATTTTATTGTGGAATTTCTACCTTTTTGTGTCAAATTTACTATTCACGTATACGACACTATTCACGTATATGACACTATTCATGAATACGACACTATTTACCAAAAAATGAAAATTTATCATTTCTATCCAAGATGTCTATTATGGTTACTATCTTTGATTGTATCTATGTTTTGATCTTTATTTTTGAATTTTGTTCCACAATTGATTATTATAAGGTATTTTTAAACTTGGATAAACTAAAGTACGAATCCCTAATCTTTGATCTTTTATCTCACTGGATTCTTTTTCTTTAAGATATTTTTCATCATCCTCAGTCCTAAATGATGATATCACTGAATATCTTTGGCCTGTAATGCAAAGATGAATGATTAACTGATAAATGTCTTTGGCCCGTAGTGCAAAGATGAATGATTACCTAATAAATATCTTTGGTCCGTAGTGCAAACATGAACAGGTGTTGAGATGAACATGACCAACTGGTGATACAAATGAATATCTTTGGCCTATAGTGCAAAGATGAATATTTGATTCAAGATGTATATTGATTGATGTTATAGGGATAAAATATTGATGATGGACTTTTAAATCTTAGAAGATAGTAGAATTCTTTTCTACTTGACTCTTCTAATGGATTGTTGTTTCATTGCAGATTGTTGATCTAAAACTTGTTGTCTATTATATTTTATCAGATTTTTCCTGTTGAAGACTAATGATAAATTGTTGTATATTATCTTAGTCATAATATTCTTTACTGGGCTAGTGGAGCTCACCCTTTTCCTTTTTGTTCCATTTTTCTTCTCAGGAGGTGAGAACATAGCTGGAACTAGCCAGGGTATGGAGTGATGGTTCAGGATAGTTGTATTAGTAGTCCTCACTATTTTGTAAAATAGTGTATCAATAATTGTAATGAAGACTGCTTTTGAGTTTGTATACTCTCTATTAGACAATAGTTGTATTCAAACTCACAGTATATGTGTTGTCGTATTTTGCACGACAATTGTATTACTGAAGTTGTATTTGTTTATGTACTATGTATTTGGCGACTTAGAATGGGTGATGTATACCTATTTTGGGGGGCGTCACAGTTGGTATCAAAGTTTAGGGATATGATCCCTGGCTGAGATGTGAGACAAAAACTAGGAGAGGAGAGACGGGGAATTCTTTCACTAGTATGACCTGACTAAATTTATTTGTTATTTGGTTTGTCAGTCAGAGCATATGGTTAATATGTGATATGTTAATTTGTTAATTAACCCTTGTTTTATGGCATTATTTAAGAATGGCAGCGGGAAATATTAACAATGGAGTGAATGAGATAGTAAAGACACCTTTAATCACCACCTGGGGAGGCGTGCAGCAGAAGGCAATATTCCTCCTGTAAACAACACTCACTAGAACAAATGATGAATGATGGGATGTTTAGAAGCTTTGCGATTCATGTAAAATCGAACGAGGAAACTAGTGCACAAAATACGGGTGGAAATGATAGCATGCGCCACTTGTCACATGTCATAGCTCAAGCGATTCGAGAGTTAGGACCACGAATTTGCGGGAAAGCGGATCCGATTAAAGGCGGAAGCGTGGGTTAAGCAAATTACCAAGATATTCGATGTCTTGGGATGCGGAGGAACGAAGGTTCCATTCACCACCTTTATGTTAAAAGTGGTGAGTGCGCATCTTGGTGGGAGTCGTGAAGCGTACTGAAACAACCTCAGTACTCGGCATGTCTTGGGAAACATTTTAGAAATCTGTTTAATGACAAGTACTTTCCGAAAGTATTAAATCATATGAAGGAGGTGGAGTTTATTAGATGGAATAAAACAACACATGGCGGTGTGTCAAAGATGAGGCAAAGTTTGCGAGTTATCCAGGTTTGCACCTCATTTGGTAGAGAATGAGAGCGAATGACAAGGATGTTTCGAGAGGTCTAAAACCCGAGATTGGCAATATCTTATCTCCCATAAATTTTCTTTATATTCGGATGTTGTCAGCAGGCTCAATTATTAGAAGCGAGATAATGAGTATGCTTTCAACCAAGGACCACAATCGTGGTCATCATCGGTGATGCGATCATCGGAGCGATGATAACCAATGGGAGGAAAGAATACAGTAAAAGCGGTAACCACTCGGGTGGTAATTATGGCCATGATAATAGGAGAGGTGAGTCAAGTGGAAATTTTAGAAAGAGGAGATTCAACAATGACGAGAAGACATTAGCGGTGACACCAAAGACCAAAGACCAACAACAAATTCTAGGGGAGGAGACCGCCAGTTAGATGCTATAGATGCGAAGAGGAGGGACACATAAGTCCAAACTGTTCACAGCCTTCCAAGGTGTGTTTCAGTTGTGGAAAAGATGGTCATATAGCCCGGTTTTATCCGGTAGTGAAGTCAAGTCCAGCTAGAACGGCGACACCAAAAGCGACTACGGACAAAACAAAGTCAGTGGTTCAAGGGAGGGCGTTTGTCGTGACTGGCCAAAACGCGAGAAACCCGAACGAGGTGATCACGGGTAAGCTAATCATAAACTATTGCGAAGTTTATACCTTATTAGATACCGGTTCTACCCATTCTTTTATCTCTCATACTTGTGCTCAACATTTGAACTTGACTCCGGAGAAATTAGACCTTGACTTATCTGTTGAAACTCCGTTAGGAGAAACTTTCATTACATCTACTGTTTATAAATCTTGCTTGATTCAAGTTGGAACCATAACATTACCTACCGATCTTATTTCGTTGAAAATACTTGCATTTGATGTGATTTTAGGGATTGAATGGTTAACCACTCATCATGCTAAAATTGATTATTTTCGTAAGGTTGTTAGTTTTCATATTCCTAACCAACCTGTTATGCGAATTCAAACAACAAAATCACTAAAGTCAATTATTGTCATATCAAGCCATAAAGCTATTCATTTATTGAAAAATGGATGTCAAGCTTTCTTAGCCTATGTCACAGACTTGAACAAAAACACGTCAGATTTGAATAATATTTCTATTGTTAGTGAATTTCCTGACGTATTTCCTGAAGAACTTCCCGGTCTACCCCCAGAATGTGAAGTTGAATTCTTTATTGACCTTGAACCTGGTAAAAAGCCCATTTCTAAAACCCCATATCGAATAGCTCATGTTGAACTTCAGGAGTTAAAGGTCCAACTTCAAGAGTTGTTGGACATCGGTTTCATTCGTCCTAGTACATCTCCTTGGGGTGCTCTTGTGTTATTCGTAAAGAAGAAAGACGGGAGTATGCGACTTTGTATTGACTATCGAGAATTGAACCATGTCACCATCAAGAATAGGTATCCGTTACCTCGCATTGACGACCTGTTTGACCAGTTGCAAGGAGCACATTTCTTTTCAAAGATCGATCTTCATTTGGATATCATCAAATGAAGATTAAAGCGAGGATATTCAAAGGCGCCTTGAACTCCCAGACGGGCATTATGAATTCTTAGTCATGTCTTTTGGATTGACTAATGCTCCTGCTATTTTTATGGATATGATGAACCGTGTGTTCAATGAATATTTGGATCAGTTCGTTGTTGTCTTTATTGATGACATCCTCATCTATTCCAAAAGCCGTGAAGATCATGAGCACCATTTGAAGCTAGTACTGCAAAGGCTTTGTGATAACAAGCTATATGCCAAGCTGAAGAAATGCGAGTTTTGGCTTGAGGAAGTAGCATTCCTTGAGCACGTGGTGTCAAAATGTCAAAACATGGAGTATTTGTCGACCCGGTGAAGATTGAAGCCATACAAAGTTGGGAGCAACCAAAGTTGGTGACCGAAGTACGTAGCTTTCTGGGCTTAGCTGGTTACTATCGGAGATTCGTGGAAGAATTTTCTCGAATCGCTACCGACTTTGTTTTGTCCGACTATAGTTAAAGAATTGGTAGCCATATTAATTGCATATATATATATATGCAATTAATATGGCTACCAATTCTTTAACTATAGTCGGTTCTTTTTCTACACCTGTGATACAAAATTTTCTTGTGAACCATAATGAAAAATCAAAAAAGTTCAATGGAATAGTGTTTAAAAGATAGCAACAAAAGATGTTGTTTTATCTCACTACACTCAACTTGGCAAGATTTCTTCATGACGACCACTCTTATGCTTAATGATAATGAAACAGATAAACAAGTTGTTGCTGCTATTGATGCATGTAAACATGCTGATTTTTTGTGTCGAAACTATATCCTTAATGGACTGGATAACACATTATATAATGTGTATAGTTCTCTCAAAATAACAAGAGAACTATGGAAGAGAACTATGGGATTTCTTGGATAAAAAATATAAAATAGAAGACGATGACACAAAGAAGTTCGTTGTTGGCAGGTTTTTGGACTATAAGATGGTGGATTCCAAGTCAAAGAACTACAAGTAATCATGCATAAAATACATGCAGAAAGTATATCCTTAAGTGAATCATTCCAAATTCCTTCTATTATTGAAAAACTACTACCAATGTGGAAAGATTTCAAGAATTATCTCAAACAAAACGTAAAGGAAATTTGAAGATTTAATCGTCAGATTAAGGATAAAAGAGGACAATTGTGCTTTTGAGAAGAAAGAAAAAAAGACCTTTGTGGAGCATAAAGCCAACATGGTGGAACAAGGTCAAAAGTCTAAAAAGAGAAAGCCCTCCGGCATTGGGCCTCAACATGGAATGAATAAAAAGTTCCAAAGCAAGTGCTACATTTGTAACAAGCCCAGACATAGGGCAAAGGATTTTCGTAAACACAAAGACTAAAATAAGAAATTTACACAAGCTAATGTAACAGAAGTGGATGGGCTACTTAAGGATGTTTCTGAATTGAACCTATGAACGGTTGTTTCTGAAATAAACATGGTTGAAGATACCAAGTAATGGTGGGTAGATATTGGAGCAACCCGTCATGTGTGTTCTAATAGGAAGATGTTCTCTACATATTAAGAAATTGATAATGGAGAACAATTGTACATGGGGAATTTTTCCTCATCCAAAATTACTGAATAAGGAAAGGTGATTCTAAAGATGACATCTAGCAAGGAACTCACCCTCAACAATGTGCTTCATATGCCTAATATTAGGAAGAATTTAGTGTTAAGATTTCTTCTTAGTTAAAAGAGATTTAAATTGGTATTTATATCGGACAAGTTTATCCTAACTAAAAATGGGATGTATGTGGGGAAAGAATATATGAGCAATGGGTTCTTTAAAAATGTAATGACAATTGTACCTTCCAATATTAATAAAAATTAATCTTCTGCTTATATGATTGAGTCATCTAATTTATGACATTTTAGATGATGACATGTTAATTATAATACTATACGTAGATTAATTAATATGGAATATTTACCAAAACGTGAGATTAACTCCAATCATAAATTTAAAGTTTACGTTGAAGCAAAACTTCGAAAATCTTCTTTTAAATCACTTGAAAGAAGTACGGAACCTCTTGAATTGGTACATACTGATATTTGTGATTTAAAGTATATACAAACAAGAGGGGGTAATAAATATTTTCTTACTTTTATAGATGATTGTACAAGATATTGTTATGTTTACTTATTGAGAAGTAAAGACGAGGCTTTGGAAATGTTTATATATTACAAAAATGAAGTTGAGAATAAACTTGATAAAAAGATCAAGATAATTTAAAATGATAGAGGTGGTGGGGAATATGAATTTTCTTTTGCTGAATTTTGTTCACAACATGGTATAATATACCAAACAACTGCACCTTATTTACCATAATAAAATGATCTTACTGAAAGAAAAAATAAAATTTTGAAAGAAATGATGAATGCATTATTGTGACAACCCTAAAATTTATAAGATCTTGAATGATTAAAATAAATGTTAAAGAATAAAACATAGATGGGAATTAGAGGATTAATTAAAATTTTAAAGAACCTATATGGTTTGATTTAAAATTTTAAGCAATGTAAAGAAATTAAATAAGAATGATAGAAATTTTGAAAAGAAATAAAGAGATTATGTATGTGGAAAATTTTATTAAGGAAATAAATTTCAAATGAAGAGATGCTATAAGGTTAAAGAAAATGTGTATATGTATAGATACATATATATACTTAGTGATGTGCTATATATATTTTAGTAGGATGAATGATAAGGATAAATACATGATGACTTATATGGGACATGTGTGAGATTAAGTAAATATATATTGTAAATAAATATGTATATATATTTATTCTTTATATAATAAAGAGAATTAAAAAAAATTTTGTAGCCTAATGTTATAAATTAAGTATTGGAATTAAATAACCTAAAGGGTTATCTTTATTGGTCTCAGTATTTTAATTATATACTAGAGACCTAATCTAAGATATTTATTTTATTATCTCAATTAATTAATTTTATAACTTAATTAAAGCAAGTCTAATTGAATTATAAAATTAAATGTACATGAGTAGTCATTTAAATTCCAAAATGAGTGAATGAAAACTCTAATTAAATAATTAGGTTAGGATAAAATTAAAAGTATTGGACTATGTTAATTTACATAGCCCAAACAATTAATTAGAGAGCACAAACAAATTAATTTGGAGCCCAACAAATAGATAACAAAGTAAGCTAAATAGAGCAAATTAAACAAAAATAAAAATTTGGGCTAAAAAGGAGGGGATGGATTCGGTCAAGTAAGGGAGAAAGGAGAGGAATTGAGCACATGTTATTTGCTAAGATTTTGAAAGATTTTGTAGAGATAAGAGAGAGAAAGATGAGATATGGAAGAGATGCTAGGTTTTGCAAGATTGAAAAGACAAGATGTGGGAGATTTTGGAAGATATATATATATATACTTTCATATGATAAATATATACATCTTTCTTACTATAAATAACCCTCCCTTCATTCCAATTAAAGAGTTTTCTTCACTTTTATTTCATTCTCCACCAAAAAGCTAAAGAAAGAAAATTAGAGAGAGAGAGAGAGAGAAAGGGGCTACCATGCTAGAGGAAGAGGAAGGAGAGGAGATCAAGTTTCAAGCTTCATTTCATACTTTAGAAGAGAAGAGGAGGAAGTGAGCATCCAAAACCAAAGGTTCAAAAGTCCCCTAAACTAGAACCCTAAGTTAGATCTATGTGATTTATTGTGGTTGTTTTTGAAAAAATAATGAACTTATGATCTTGAACTCTAGAGTACTATATCTACATGTTTTAAGGTGTTTCATGCTTAGATCTAACCATTTTAATTGATGAAAAGCTTGAAAACCAAAGATGAACAAAAAATGACTTTTGACCATAAAAACCATAGAAATTAGCCCACTTCCAGGCTTTACCAATTGAAATCTACAACTTGTTTTTGTGATCCGTCAAAGAGGCATGTTATATACATGAGTTATCTGTTAAACCCAAGTGATAGTACTCAAATATATTAAACGAGTAAGTCGTGACATGCGTTTTCCCAAAACTGTCCAAACAACAACAAAAATCTAGAAAATAGAAAAGTTTCTTGGCTAGTTTCTTGTAGGGGCTGTTTTGTCTACTTTTTGTGATTTAAAAATTCTGGAAAAATTTGGTATGATAAAATGATGAGTTATGAAGGTCCTGTCCAAAGATGGCTATTTTTGGATGTGTATAATGAAAGTTATGGATTTTACAAGAAAATATTATTTTAAAAGTAAACTTGAATAACTCTTTGTGGTTAACTTTAAAAATTGTGAATTGTTTACATGAAGTACATGTATATGATAAAAACATACCTTAAAAGTTTCAGAAGTTTAGGACAAAAGTTCGATTTATGAAAATTGCTACAAGATTCAACTATTTTGGTCATTTTAAAAATAGTAAATGAAATTCAAAAATTCCAGAAAAAATCTATGTTCATAATGGAACCATATTCTGATATTACTCAGAAAAAAATAATTTTTGGAGTTGTTTTGGTATTTTTCATGGATGTGCTTGAGTTATGAATAAATAAGAGTAATAAGTTATGTGATGTTAAAATTTGTGTAAATGTGATTTTCTTGATAAAAGACCCTTATTATGATATAAACAGATTTTTAAAGGGTATTTTGATCATTTTTGATAAGATTTTATATTTATGACATTTTAGGTTTATTAAATGAATGAATTAATTAGTAAAGGGTAAACAATTAAAATAAATTGTTTATGAGTTTAATAAATGATTAAAATATTATTAAATGTTTAATAATATTAGATTAAGATATTATTAATATAACTAATAATATTAGATTAAAGTATTATTAAATGATTAATAATATTAGATTAAAGTATTATTAGTAAATGATTAAAATATTATTAAAAAATTAATAATACTAGTGATTAATTAAAATATTATTAAATGATTAATAATATTAGATTAAAGTTAAATTAAAATAAATGGTTAATAATATTAGAAGTTAATTAAGATATTATTAAATGATTAATAATATTAAAGTGTGATTAAAATGGTATTAAATGATTAATAATATTAGTAAATGATTTGAATATTATTTAGTGTGATTAAAATATTATTAAATGGTTAATAATATTTGTAAATGATTAATATATTATTAAATGATTAATAATATTATTAAGTGATTAAAATATTATTAAAGGGTTAATAATATATGTTTGTAAGTGACTAAGATATTAATAAATGGTTAATAATATTAAGAAGTGAATAAGATATTATTAAGTATGAGACATAATTTTAAGATGATGATTAAGTGATTAAAATATTATCAAAGGACGATAATATTTCTAATAAGTTAAGGAATTATCTGATGTTTGATTATATGGCTTAAATGTTAGATAATTTAATTATGAAGTAATTGTATTATGAGGTATACTATGATATGATGATTGAAAGATGAATCTTAACAATGATAGGTCTTTAAAATAGAGGAATTAAATAAGATTGAGTAGCAGTACTCGACGATATAGGTAAGTTCCCTAACTCAAACTCGAGTTATTATTTCAACGCATGTTAGTGGATAATTATTGTTGATTATTCCACATCTTTGATTATTGATTCACACTTAGTACATGTTACATATGTTCATCAGGTATGAAAGGCTGATCATATTGATTACCATAATGTTCAGTTAAAGTTGTTCATGGTCATTGTTGACCACTCCTGTAAGACCCCAGCTTTTATAAATAAAGATGAATTTTTCTATAAATATTATTTTGAATATTATGGAATAAATTTGATATAATGTTATAGTTGTGGGTAATATTTATAAATTTTTGCAAAGTATGCAAGTTGTTATAAAATATTCGTTTGGTGGGGAATATTCTTTTGTTAGGGAATATTAAATACAATGGCTCAATCATTGGTGGACCCCTAATAGAATTATTGTCGGATTGAGAAAACGATAAAAATATTTTATAAAAATAACGGCGGAGGTGTTACCGTTAAAAGCGTTGAACTACCCTATGGTAAAAGAAATACGATGTCTGGCGTGGTTGCGTAGTAGCACACGGTATTGATTATTGATGCTTACGTGAGAAGTCACTCACTATGCTCAATTATTGCTCGATGAATTCACGCATCATATCTCTTATATTATTGATTCAATTATTGTCACGATATCATACATATAATATGTTATAGTATTAAATCAATAATTGAGGCGACAAGTTATAAATGATTAATAATTGTTGAAAGATTAAATATGTGTTGATGAAAAAAAATGATTTGTGGTAAGTTTGATTATTTTATGGGGGCTCATATGTCATCATCTAAGAGTCTCTTCGTCGATAGTATTTACCTTAAATCAATAGTAATTACCCTTGTGAATAGTATTTACCTTAAATCGATAGTAATTACCTTCGTCAATAGTAATTACCCTTGTGAATAGTATTTACCTTAAATCAATAGTATTTACCTTCGTTAATAGTAATTACCTTTACGAGGGACGCCGAACCACTTGTCGTTTCACATTACAGGCGTCGAACCACTTGTCGTTTCACATTACAGGCGTCGAACCACTTGTCGTTTCACATTACAAGCGTCAAACCACTTTTCTTTTCACATCATTAGTCGTCAAGCCACTTGCCTTTTCACATCGGCGGTGCTAAGCTAGAAATCTTCTATAAATAGAGGCCTAGGGCTTCATTATTTTCACGAATTCATTCAAGCTATAGAGAAAGTATAGAGAGAATAAAGAGAAAGAAGAAGAGTATTTTGTTACTACACCGTCATGCGATATTCAATCTCCTACCAAATGTAAGGGGTGTTATTCTTTCTTATTCATGAAGAGAAGCTGTTGTTATTCCATCGCTTATTATTACATTGGAATAACTTTGTATAACGTGGTTTACCCTATACTTGGTGACATTCTTCTATTATTACATTGGAACATCACATGCGTGTGTTTTACACGGAATTGGTTCCGCCTCTTTATTATTTTGTTGGAACATCTGCTCGTGTGTTTTTTGGGACTGGTTAAAATCTTTATTATTATTCTGTTGGAACATCCTGCATGTGTTTTACAGGACACGGTTCCGCTCTTTATCATTCTGTTGGAATATCCTATCATGTGTTTTTACCCGGATGCAGTTCCATCTTTATTATTACTTTGGAACATCACATGTGGTGTGAATTTCACTGACACAGTTCCGTTTATTTATTATTACATTGGAATAACTCATCATGTGCGGTCTATCGCATGCATGGTGATTTCTTTTGTTATTCCATTCTTTATTATACCCAAATTGGTTAAAACTTTGACTTCTATACTCCATGAAATTAGTGGAATATCCTTGATATTTGCGTTTCATCCGAAGATCTTTTCATGAAAATATTCTTCCGATCATTCTTGAATTTTACTCTACAAAACAAAGTATCATTTGGACGTTAATAGTTTCTGGATAAAATAATTCTTGAACTTGTTTTATTGAGTTCTTATATCATTGTCATCATCCTCATGTTTTATATTTTTAAAGTCATCCATGGCTTTGTAGTGCATAGATGGACTTGGTATGATTATGACGAGAGACTATTCGATTGTAATCATGGCCGTAATGTTACAAATGATGTGGTAAAAATCCTCGATGGTAGTAGTGCATTGATGGACGATTGTTGGCATGATCATGACCATTAATGAATACACAAATATTCTTGGCCCGTAGTGCATGAATAATTGTGGTCGTGATACTTAAAGAATATCCTTGGCCGTAAAAGTGCGAGGGGTGATTCGATGATGTGGAATATTTATTAAAGTGAGTCTCAAATTATAATAAATGATGAAAAACCTTTTAAAACCTAAAAGATCGTAGACTTTATTTTCTACTTGACTCTTTTAATGGATTGCATATATTCACGCAGATTAAACCGGTTGTCTATTGTATTTTATCGGTTTAACATTGTTGAAGACTATTGATAATTTATTCTACATTATCTTAGTCATAATATTTCTTCTTGGGCTAGTTGAGCTCACCCTTTCTTTCACTTTATTCTCTTGAAATGAGAATATAGCCGGGACGAGTCTGGGAAGCAGTGATGGTCTCGAAGATAGCATTAGTAGTCCTCACTATTATGTGAAATAGTGTGATAATAATTGTAATGAGGACTCCTTTTGAGTTTGTATAATATCTAGTAGACGATATTTGTATTTAAACTCACGATTTATGTCGTATTGTATACGACATTTATGTTAGTAAGTTGTATTTAAATTACGTACCATGTAAGTGGCGACCCAAGATGGGTGATGTATACCTAATTTTGGGGCGCCACGGTTAGTATCGAGCTTAGGATATGATCCCTGGATAAGATGTGAGAATAGTACTAGGAGGGAGAGGGGAATACCTTCGCCAGTAGTATGACCTACCTAAGTTTATGTGCTATTTTATTGGTTGGTCGGAAGATAGGGATAATTTGTTACATGTCAATTAACCTTTTGTTTTGTGGCGATGTCTGAAAATGACATCGAGAATGTTGAGAATAGCAATGGCCTTGAGCGATCGTTGATTCACCACATATCAATAATCGAGGATAATGTGCATCGAAGGCGACAATCCTCATGCAAACAACAACACTTGACCAAATGACGAATGATCAAATGTTCGAGAGGCTTTACGCAATTTATGCTGAAGAAAGTAGAGAGCGGCTCTGCCCAAAAGCGTAGGTGGAAACACGAAAAACTTTCGAGTGGTCACCGCTAAACAATTCAAGGAGCTGGGACCACCGGAGTTTAAGGGAGAGCCAAAACCACTTGGCGGAAGCATGGATAAAGCAGTTACCAAGATATTTGATGTCTTGGGATGCTCGAGGAGCAAAAGGTTCCCTTCTGCGCCTTTATGTTGCGGGAGGCGGATTCTTGGTGGGAATCGGTAAAACGTACTCAACACCGCTATCTTGAAGATATCTTGGGAGAAGTTCTAGGAAGGCTGTTCAACGACAAATACTTTCTGAAAGTATTCGCCACATGAAGGAGGTGGAATTTATCAAGTTGGAACAAAACAATATGACCAGTGTCGCGATACGAGAGGCAAAATTTGCGGAGTTATCACTTGGTTTCGTCCCACTTGGTGGATAATGAAGAGAGAATGGCGAATGTTTTTAAGAGGCTTGAAGCGGGAGATACGTCAACATCTTATTTCTCATAAAGCGTGTTTGTATTCGGATGTTGTAAATAGGGCTCGATTAGTGGAACGCGATAATGAGTCAACACAACTAAAAAGAAGCGGTAAGCAAAATTATAATACTAGCGAGAGAGTAGTCATTGAGCGGTGACAACAAGCGTGGAGGAATCAGCAGGCGGATATGGTAACCACCCGGTGGTAATCGGGCCAAAATAATAAGAATGGACATTTCAAGAAAGCGGAGATTCAACAATGGTGGAAAAGGCGTCAAGACCAAAGACACCCATTGTTAAGGAAGGAGAAAGACCACCTATCATATGCTTCAAATGCGGAGAAGAGGGACACATCGGTCCAAGCTGCGTCATGCCAGTCAAAGCATGTTATAATTGTGGAAGAAGGTCACTTAGCTCGATTTTGTCATTTAACGAAGACAAATTCAGACTAGGATGGAGGCACCAAAGGCCATCCCAGAAAATTCAAAGCCAGTAGTGTAAGGGAGGCGTTTGTTGTGACCTCCCGAAAAGAGCAAGGAATCCGAATGAGGTCATCACGGGTAAGCTTATCATAAACTCTAATGAAGTCTATACTTTATTTGATCTAGGGTTCTACCCATTCTTTTATTTCTCCTACTTGCGCGCCATCGATTAAATTTGACTCGGAGAAATTAGACTTTGACTTATCTGTGGAAACTCCGTTGGGAGAAACCTTCATTACATCCATTGTTTATAAGTCTTGTTTGGTTCAAATCGGTACCTCTCACATTACACCGTCGATCTTATTTCATTAAAAATACTTGCATTTGACGCGTGATTCTAGGGATTGATTGGTTAACTACTTATCATGCAAAAATTGATTGTTTTCGTAAGGTTGTTAGCTTTCATATTCCTAATCAACCTATTATGCGAATTCAAACGACCAAACCATTAAAATCAATCACCGTCATCTCAAGCCATAAAGCTATTCGTTTATTGAAAAAAAGCGGATGTCAAGCTTTCTTAGCTCATATCACAGATTTAAATAAAAATATCGGTTTTAAACAATATTCCTATTGTTAATAAATTTCTGACGTATTCTCAAGAACTTCCGGCCTACCCCCCAGGCGTGAAATTGAATTTTGTATCGACCTTGAACCCCAGACAAAACCTATTTCCAAAGCCCCATATCGAATGGCTCCTATTGAACTTCGTGAGTTAAAGACCCAACCTGCAGGAATTGTTAGACATTGGCTTTATTCGTCCTAGTACTTCTCCTTGGGGTGCTCTGCTCTATTCGTGAAGAAGAAAGATGGGAGTATGCGACTTTGTATTGATTATCGGGAGTTGAATCATGTCACCATCAAAAATAGGTATCCATTGCCACGTATTGATGACTGTTTGACCCGATTGTAAGGAGCCAAATTCTTTTCAAAGATTGATCTTCGTTAGGATATCACCAATTGAAGATTAGAACCGTGACATTCCAAAGGCGGCTTTCGCCGGAACTCGATGCGGGCATTATGAATTCCTAGTCATGTCCTTTGGATTGACTAATGCTCCTCGCCTTCATGGATATGATGAACCAAAGTATTCAAGGAATATTTAGATCACTTTGTGGTCGTCTTTATTGATGACATCCTTATTTATTCCAAAAGCCGTGAAGATCATGAGCAACACTTGAGGTCGACACTCCAAAAGCTTCGTGAATATAAGCTTTATGCCAAGTTGAAGAAATGCGAAGTTCGGCTTGAAGCTATTCAAAGTCGGGAACAACCTTAATCGATGGAAAGTCGTAGCTTTCTCGGTTTAATTTGGTTATTATCGGAGATTCGTGGAAGGATTTTCTCGAATCGCTACTCCATCGACTCATTGACTCGGAAGATACAAAGTTCGGTTGGAGCGAAGAATGTGAGAAGAGTTTTCAAGAACTCAAGAGGAGACTTATTTCAACACTCGCTTACGACAATACCATCGGCTCGGAGGATTTGTCATCTATAGTGATGCTTCGCAAAGGATTGGGATGTGTTCTTATGCAACATGGAAAAGTTATAGCCTTTATGCTCTCATGACAACTCAAAGAATATGAGAGGAATTATCCTACTCATGATCTAGAGTTAGCGGTACATTGTCTTTGCACTTAAAATTTGGAGGCATTACTTGTATGGGGAGAAAGTGGAGATCTTTACGGATCATAAAAGCCTTAAATATTTCTTCACTCAAAAGGAACTCAACATGCGACAACGACGTTGGCTTGAACTATTGAAAGATTATGATCATACCATCCAATACCATCCCGGAAAAAGCGAACGTGGTAGGCGACGATTGAGTAGAAAATCATATGCAAGCACGAAGTGCGATATTGTCAACGCAAGGCCCATTTTGTGTGACTTGCAAAGGATGGAGATAGAGTTAAAGACTCGAGGGACGCGCATATGATGATAGCGAGTATACTGAGTAGAACCGACTTTAATCGATAAAGTTAAAGCTTGCTCAAGCTACGGACACAGAGTACGATCATCGTATGAGGAAGAAAATGAAGAAGAAGGTGCGCCGGAAGCAAGAATCCATGAAGAAGGAATACTTTGAGTCAACTCCGGACTTTGTGTTCCTAACGACCACGATTTAAAGTATAATATCATGATGGAGGCGCACAACACACCATTTGCAATCCATCTGGGAGTACCAAAATGTATCGTGATATTCGTCATACATTTTGGTGGAGCAATATGAAGAGAGAGATAACATTTATCTCAAGGTGTCTAACTTGTCAACGAGTTAAAGTGAGCATCAAGTACAAAAGGTCCATTGCAACCACTTGAAATTCCGGAATGGAAGTGGGAGCACATTACCATGGATTTCGTTCACGGCCTTCCTAAGGTTTCTCAAGGCATTGATGCGATTTGGGTCATTGTTGATAGATTGACCAAGTCTCCGCTCATTTCTTACCGATACGAGAAACTTATACACTTGAACGTCTTGCTCATATGTACATAAACAAGATTGTAAGGCGCATGGTATGCGGTATCCATAGTTTCCGATCGAGACCCAAGATTCACTTCACGATTTTGGGTTAGTTTGCAAAAAGCTATGGGCACAGATTTTACGATTTAGCTTCGGCATATCATCCTCGAGACAGACGGACGATCGGAGAGGACTATTCAAACTCTTGAAGATCTATTAAGACTCGTGTCCTTGATTTCAAGGAGTTGGGACAAGTTCTTACCATTGGTGGAGTTTTCCTACAACAACAGCTTATCAAGCAAGTATTGGCATGGCTCCATTCAAGCGCCAGTATGGAAGAAAGTGTCGTTCTCGGTATCTTTGGGATGAGGTGGGTGAAGCAACGTTGTTGGGACCAGGAGTTGATACGTATGACTACGGAAAAGATTCAAACGATCCGACAACGTATAAAAACCTCACAAAATCGATTTAAAAGAGTTATCTTTGATCTTCATCGAAAGGACGTGGAATTCGATATAGGAGATCATGTGTTGTTAAGAGTTGCTCCATGGAAAGGAGTTACAAGATTTGGAAAGAGAGGAAAACTTAATCCTCGATTCATCGGTCCATTTTAATCCTCTCGATCGAGTAGGAAGCGTGGCCTATAGACTCGCTTTTTACCGCCAAATATGTCTCGTGTTCATAACGTTTTTCATATATCTATGTTACGTAAATATGTGAAAGACCCGAACCATATTATTGAGTTAGAGCGGGACGAAATAGCGGAAGATTTGACGTATGAAGAGGTTCTGTTCAAATTTTGGATAAGAAGGAACATATTCTACGCTCCGAGGTTATACCTCAAGTCAAAGTTTTGTGGAGGAACCACGATGTTGAGGAAATGACTTGGGAGTTAGAATCAAATGAAATCACGGTATCCTTACCTCTTGACATACATACCAGCGTACACCTAATTTCGAGGGTAAATTTCATAAGAAGGGAGGTTGTAAGACCCCAAACTTTTATAAATAAAGATGAATTTTTCTATAAATATTATTTTGAATATTATGGAATAAATTTGATATAATGTTATAGTTGTGGGTAATATTTATAAATTTTGCAAAAGTATGCAAGTTGTTATAAAATATTCGTTTGGTGGAGAATATTCTTTTTGTTAGGGAATATTAAATACAATGGCTCAATCATTGGTGGACCCACAATGTAATTATTGTCGGATTGAGAAAACGACAAAAATATTTTATAAAAATAACTACGGAGGTGTTACCGTAAAAGCATTGAACTACCCGGTGGTAAAATACGATGTCTGGCGTGGTTGATAGTAGCAATGCGGTATTGATTATTGATGCTTACGTGAGAAGTCACTCATTTATGCTCGATTATTACTCTGATAATTAACGCATCATATCTCTTATATTATTGATTCAATTATTGTCACAAGATATCATCGTATAATATGTTATAGTATTAAATCAATAATTGAGGCGACAAGTTATAAATGATTAATAATTGTTGAAAGATTAAATATGTGTTGATGAAAAAAATGATTTGTGGTAAGTTTGATTATTTTATGGGGGCTCATATGTCATCATCTAAGAGTCTCTTCAACAATAGTATTTACCTTCATCAATAGTAATTACCTTAAATCAATAGTAATTACCCTTGTGAATAGTATTTACCTTCATCGATAAGTAATTACCTTCGTCAATAGTAATTACCCTTGTGAATAGTATTTACCTTCAAATCGATAGTATTTACCTTCGTTAATAGTAATTGTGGCGCCCCAAAATAGGTATACATCACCCATTCGAAGTTGTCAATACATGATGCGTAAAACAACTACAACTTTATTATTACAACAAGAAAAAAGCGTGAGTTTGAATACAAATATTATCTTTTAGACAATATTTATACTCAAATAAATTCTCATCACATTTATTGATACATTATTTTACAAAAATGGTGAGGACTACTAAACAATCCTTTCTAAAACCTTCATTCCATACCCCGAGCTTGCACTCATTTATATTCTCGCCTCCACGAGAAAAATGGAACAAAAAGGAAAAGGGTGAGCTCAACTAGCTCGATAAAGAATATTATGACTAAGATAATATACAACAAATTACCAGTTAGTCTCAACATGGAAAAATTTAATAGAATCTGATAGACAACAAATTTTAAATCAATATTCGCAATGGAAGTAATAATTCATTAGAAGAGTTAAGTAGAGAATGCAAACTACTATCTTCATGTATGAATTTAAAAGTTCATCGCTCATCTTTTATCCACGTAACATCAATCAATATATATACGGAATCAAATATTCATCTTTGCACTTCTGGGCCAAAGATATTCATCGATCGGTACGTGTTCATCTCAACACTGCTCATCTTTGCACTACAGCCAAAGATATTCTTCAGAAATCATTCATCTTTGCACTACTGTGCCAAAGATATTCAATAATATCATCATTTAAGACCGAGGATGATGAAAATATTTTTAAAGAAACGAATCCAAAGGAAAAACAAAATGATAAGGATTAAGGATTTAGGATTCGTACTTTGTTTTATCCATGTTTAAAAGTACCTCAAAAATAATCATAGTGGTGTAAAATTCAAGAATTATCAAAACATGGATACAATCAAAGTGGTATCCGAATAGATATTTTAGGCGAAAAGAAAAATTTTTTCATTTTAGATTCGATAAATAAATGATTCGTGAATAGTGTCAGTATCGTGAATAAGGCAGTATACATGAATAGTAACTCAGACACCAAAAGATAGAAATTCCACAAAAAAACATCTTCACGCTTCATGAATAGTACTCATGAATAGTAACTCGTGAATAGTAACTCATGAATAAGTAACTTCGTGAATAGTAACTCATGAATAGTAACTCTACATAAAAAGTTCCAAATTTGATAAAAGTTCCAACCAATATTTCAAAGATAATGATATTGAAGAAATAATATCATTTGAGAAGAAAATAACATCCTTACCTCAAAATAACCGTACTTACATTTGAATTTTGGATATAGTCTTGTGAAACTCAGACCTTTGAAAGCAACTCTCAAAATATCAAAATACTCACAAAAATACGCCAATAATCTAGAGAGAAAGAAACTTGTTTACGGTGTGATTTTCAATTCTAACCTAAGCGCTTATTTATGGAAAATGCTAGAAATACGTAGGAGACTAAAATAATAAAAAATTATTATTTCTTACCAATTCTTCTACGCACACCACAATGATTCAAAAGCATGCTAGCCATCTTGGAAAAAATAGCGACCCACATGTGTAATCAACACCAACCAAAGTGGGTCCCACCCATAAATTTAATAAAATCATTTTATTTTCCGAAACTTCATGAATTCATAGAAAATAGGCTAGGTTATCGAGAAAAATTCAATTTTATGTCCATTACTTTTGAAATCGAATTTCTACAACTTTCTGGAAGAATTTTTTCTAAATTCCAAACGAAAAAATGACCAAAATCAACATACTGGATAAGTTTTCTAATTTCCTTTTCTTCCCTTTCTCTTTCTTCCTTTCCATAATTCTCCACTAACTCTCTCTCTTCCCCACTTTCTTCTCTTACCCCACCACTTCTTCCACACATACACACAAATACGTACTCTATATATATATATATACATTAAAATATTTACAATTATTAAATAATTCCAATTCTATCTTCTCTCTTCCACCTCATCTATTTATAAACCATGAATTTATTGTAAAAATATCACCATCAATATATTATTAAAATAATATATTTAAATGAATTATTTTATCGGAAAAAGATAAAATATTAATTTTCAACAATTGTCATTTTAAAATTTTTCTCCATCTATATCCATATAAAATCAATATTTTCCTCATCATATGAATCAATACTTAATTATTCACAAATAATATTACAGAATCACAATATCGACAACTGAGCGGTTCTCAGGAAAGAGGGGCTTCCAATAAGGATCTCTCCTTCTTGGGCCAAGCAATTAGGTGACCAAACCTCTCCTTGATGCAGAACTTTCTAGACATTGCAATAATGTTTTCTAACAATATTATTCAAATAATATGAATTATTGTCTCAGATAATGGAAAATCTTGTGTAATGACAATTATTGAAACAACAAAGAATATAAAATATCAACGCAACAATTATTGAATCAATAAAATAAAATATTGAGCGAAGAATTCTTGTGAAAATTATTGAAGTAGTGCCTTCTTACGTAAGGATCAATAATTCAACAATATGCATGTAATACCGTGTCTTCTCTTGTGCAACCACGCGTATTATTGTATTTTAACCAAAGCATTATTCCAATGATCTTAGATGAATAACAACACGCCATTATTTTTAACCAACTTATATTTGTCGTTTTCTTCATCCAATCACTTTCCGTTATGGGGCCCACATGCATCAATGCTACTAGTCGCATTTAATATTCCCGACAGCATCTGAATATTCCACGACCAAACGAATATTCAAACAACAATGAATATTTTATAACCACTTGCTTATTTTGAAATATTTGCGTATTTAACCCTAACTATCCACATTAATCAAATCAACCCTTACTATTTCAAAATAATAAATAGAGAAAATTAAATTTCATTAATAATAAGTTGGGGTCTTACAAGAATTACCTTTACGGGACGTCGAACCACTTGTCGTTTCACATTACAAAGCGCCGAACCACTTGTCGTTTCACATTACAAAAGCGCCAAACCACTTTTCTTTTCACATCATTAGTCGTCAAGCCACTTGCCTTTTTTTCACTAAGCGGTGCTAAGCTAGAAATCTTCTATAAATAGAGGCCTAGGGCTTCATTATTTTTCACTTAATTCATTCAAGCTATAGAGAGAAAGTATAGAGAGAATAAGAGAGAAAGAAGAAGAGTATTTTGTTACTACACCGCTGCGTTATTCAATCTCCTACCAAATGTAAGGGGTGTTATTCTTTCTTATTCATGAAGAGAACTGTTGTTATTCCATTGCTTATTATTACATTGGAATAACTTTGTATACGTGGTTTACCCTATACTTGGTGACATTCTTCTATTATTCATTGGAACATCCTGTGCGTGTGTTTTACACGACTTTGGTTCCGTCTTTATTATTTTGTTGGAACATCACATGCATGTGTTTTTACAGGAATTTGTTCTCATCTTTATTATTACATTGGAACATCACATGCGTGTGTTTTACAGGACTCGGTTCCGTCTTTGTCATTACATTGAATATCCTATCATGTGTTTTACAGGATCCGGTTCCATCTTTATTATTACATTGGAACATCACATCGGTGTAATTTCACGACACGGGTTCCGTTATTTATTATTACATTGGAATAACACATGCATGCTTGATTCTATCGCATGCATGGTGATTTCTTTTGTTATTCCATTCTTTATTATACCCGTTTGGTTAAAACTTTGACTTCTATACTCCATGAAATTAGTGGAATATCCTTGATATTTGCGTTTCATCCGAGATCTTTTCATGAAAATATTCTTCCGATCATTCTTGAATTTTACTCTACAAAACAAGTATCATTTGGACGTTAATAGTTCTGGATAAAATAATTCTTGAACTTGTTTTATTGAGTTCTTATATCATTGTCATCATCCTCATGTTTATATTTTTTAAAGTTATCGTGGCTCATGTAGTGCATAGATGGACTTGGTATGATTATGACCGAGAGACTATTTGATTGTAATCATAGTACCGTAATGTTACAAATGATGTGGTAAAAATCCTCGGTAGTAGTGCATTGATGGACGATTGTTGGCATGATCATGACCATTAATGAATACACAAATATTCTTGGCCCGTAGTGCATGAATAATTGTGGTCGTGATACTTAAAGAATATCCTTGGTAGTAGTGTAGGGTGATTCGATGATGTGGAATATTTATTAAAGCCAGGAGTCTCATTTATAACAAATGATGAAAAACCTTTAAAACCTAAAAGATCGTAGACTTTATTTTCTACTTGACTCATTTAATGGATTGCGATATTTCATTGCAGTTAAACTGGTTATTCTATTGTATTTTATCGGTTTAACATTGTTGAAGACTATTGATAATTTATTACGCATTATCTTAGTCATAATATTTCTTCTTGGGCTAGTTGAGCTCACCTTTCTTTCACCGTTCTCTTCGTGAAATGAGAATATATTTGGGACGAGTGGGAAGCGAAAGTGATGGTCACGAAGATAGCATTAGTAGTCCTCACTAATACGTGAAATAGTGTGATAATAATTGTAATGAGGACTCCTTTTTGAGTTTGTATAATATCTAGTAGGCGATATTTGTATTTAAACTCACGATTTATGTCGTATTATACCGACATTTATGTTAGTAAGTTGTATTTAAATTCTGTACCATGTAAGTGGCGACCCAAGATGGGTGATGTATACCTAATTTTGGGGGCGTCACAACTCTGCATTATTGATTCAGTCATTCAATCACTGAAATTGATTCATGATTGATGAGCAGGTTTTATATCTACAATTTGGATACTTTTTTTAGGCTTAATTCGTTGCTAACTTTAAATATTTTGTGTCATTTCACTTGTTTTTGTGTTTGTGTTGTAGAAAACGGCTTCGGAGGGTCAAAACATGAAAATAGATTGCTTAATGGCATTTTTGTAATTTTTGGCATTGTTCATGTGTCGGGGCGAGTTTTTCTGGTGTAAAATTTGCGTTGGGGCGAAGTTATCAAGAAAAAAAATAGAGTTTTTAGAAGTTAAGTCTAAGAAGGATTGGTTTTCAAACTTTGAGGAAGACTTAAAGACACATGAAGAGATATAAAAGGAGGAGTATTCACATGGATTAGGAGATGATTTCAATTTCATTAGATTAGAGTAGAGTAGATTAGGTCAAAACCCTATTTTGTATTAGATTTGGGAGATAGAAGCAACTTAGAGACCATTGAAGATCAAGAGGGAGCAGTAGATTTGCTGACAACAAATTTTATTCTTTTCTCTACTCTTATTTTTATCTTTTAATGTTTATTCAATTGCTGATTTTTTGTTTTAATTCAATAATCTTTAACTAAAGATTACAATGGAACTTGTTGCGTAGTTTATTTTAATATGCTTCTCTATTAATTATTGTGATTATTATTGGATTATCTATTATATTTTTTAATTTCCTAGCTAACAATTATCATGATAATCTATATGAATTCGGGAGATGAAATATAAATTTAGATCTGATCATAATAGCATGTGATTGTGTTTACTGCATGGCGATGAAATTCATAATTTGTGTTTAGGATAAAGATATACATGTACACCGCATATAATCTGATAAAGAACTTGTGCTTAAAATCCTCTTTAATTATAATTCACATAAAGATAAAGTGAATTAGTTAATTAGGGTGTTCTTTTTAACTCTATCATCTGTGAATTTAAGTTGATTTGAGTATGATGCATTGAGAGATGGTCATATTTATTTATGTGTTCTTAGTTATCAGTTCAGAATAGTGAGCATAATTGATAATAAATGTATTAATTTAAGTGAAATAATTAATAAGTGAAGTTGTGATCTTAAATCTCCATAATCTGATTTTTAACTAGTGTTAATTAGAATTTGTTTATTTAAATAATTTAATTCAAAACCTTAAATTGATTGTTTAAATAAAATTAGTTTGGTTAAGAGTTAGTATTTGGTAATTTTTATTAATAATTTCTCGTGGGAACGATACTCTACTTTCACTTTATTACTTGTTGACCACGATTACTTGCGTGTTGTGCGTAACTAGATTTTACCCGACTAGATATTACATTGTTGAAAATTTGAAAGCTTATTCCTTTTCAATCATGATATATCCTTCTTATATTTAAACTTGCTGGGCAAAGTAGTTGCTCACTCTTGCTATATTATGATAACATTTTTCAGATTAAGACGAAGGTCCGAGGAAAGACAGAGACAAGGATAAATTCCAAGAGTAGCTTATTATGCGATTATCTATTCTATTACCTTAAATAGGTTGATTATGTAAACTTTTTTAATTCTTTAAGGTATGTAACGAGTTAAGGTTGTAGACCTTGGGGAAATGAACAATTTATGTTTATATATATTCCGCATTAGTTATAGAATGTGTAAAAAGATGTTGTACCATGACGCACCAGGTCCGAGGTTAAAGGGGCCCCAATTTTGGGGCGCTACAATTATTATTAATTTCTGGGCTACCTCAGAATTGGTGGTGGGGGTAGGGGGTGGGGTGGGGGGAGCAAATCTTTTAACAAATTATATTCTCAACCGAATACCTCAAAAGAAATCTAAAGCTTCACCCTATGAATTATGAAAATGATGTAAACCATCTTATAAACACTTGAAAATGTGGGGTTGCTTAGCAAAAGTAAAAGTTCTTCCACCCAAAAATGTGAAAATAGGACCAAAAATAATAGATTGTATATTCATTGATTATGTTAACAATAACAGTGCATATAGATTTTTGGTTACTAAATCAAAAATAGAGGAAATACATGAAAATATTATTATTGAGTCAAAAAATGTTGAATTCTTTGAAATAATATTTCCTAATAAAAAGAAATAAGAGCTAAGTTCTAATGAACATGAAACAAGTTTAAACAAAAGAACTTATGACACTATTAGTGACAGTGATCATGGATTAGAATATATTGATGAACCTAGACGTAGTAAATGTCCTAGAATATCAAAATCTTATGATCTGAATTTTTTAACTTATTTTTTAGAAAATGAGCCTCAAACTTATAGAGAAGCGATGTTGAGTCCCGAAGCTCCATATAGGAAAGAGGTTATAAATAGTGATGCAGAATCCATATTGCATAATCATACGTGGGAATTAGTAGATATCTCATATGGCTCTAAACGTATTGGATACAAGTGGATATTGAAGAAGAAAATGAAAGAAGATGGATCTATAGATAAATATGAAGCAAGACTTGTAATCAAAGGATATAAGCAAAAAAGGGTTTGGATTATTTTGATACTTATTCTGCTATGACAAGAATATCCTCAATTAAGATGTTAATAACCTTTGCAACTGTATATAATTTAGAGATATATTAAATGAATGTGAAAAAACTTTCTTGAATGGAGATTTAGAAGAAGAAATCTACATGGAATAACCAGAAGGGTTTATTGTTCCAAGATAAGAAAAGAAAGTTTGGTGGCTTGTGAAGTCCCTTTATGAATTAAAAGAAGCACCTAAACAATGAAATAAAAAATTTGACAGTGCAATGTTGTCGAATGGTTTTAAGATAAATGAGTGTGACAAATGTGTGTATGTCAAGGACACTGAGAAAGGGTTTGTTATTATTGTCTTTATGTAGATGATATGCTCATTATGGGCGGTAATAATGAAATCATTAAAACTACCAAGAGAATATTAAATAATATGTTTGACATGAAAGACATGGGTGTTACCGATGTATTATTAGAAATTAAAATTTCTAAAACATCAGATGGGTTAGTATTATCACAATAACACTATATTGACAAAATACTCAGGAAAATAAATCAATGCGATTGCAATACTGTGAAAACACCGGTATATATAAATCTACACTTTTCTAAAAATAAAGAATAGAACATATCATAACTTGAGTATACACAAATAATTGGAAGCATTATATATGTAATGAATTTTACACGTCTTGACATAGTATATGTTGTCAATAAATTGAGTAGATTTTCAAGTAATCCAGTACAAGATCATTGGAAAACAATTGTAAGAGTTTTAAGGTATTTAAAATACACTCAAAACTTTGGATTGCACTACTTAAGATATCTAACAGTACTTTACTGTAATGTGAACTGGATATCGGGATACAAAAGACTCTAAATCCATAAATGGTTTTATCTTTACACTAGGTGGAGGAGCAGTATCATGAAAATCTTCTAAACAAACATGCATTGCTCGATCAACGATGAAATTTGAGTTTATTGCATTAGATAAGGCTAAAGAAGAAGATGAGTGGCTTCGTCACTTTTTAGAAACTATTCCTATGTGGCCTAAATTTGTGCCAGTGGTTTATTTCCAGTGTGATAGTCAATTAGCAATTAGAAGGACACAAACTTACATGTATAATGGTAAGTCTAGATATATTCGTCGTATACACAATACCATAAAACAATTACTCTCTAATGACATTATGTCTATTGAGTACATAAAGTCGAAAGAGAATATAGTGGATCTGTTAACTAAAGGTTTGACTAGAGAACAAGTGAAAATAACATCGAGGGAATGAGTTTAAAGCCTATAAATAAGGACTGTCACGATGGAAATCCAACCTAGTTGACTAGAGATCCCAAGAACTAGGTTTAAAGGGACAACTAAATTGGGAACAATTCAACCAAATCACTATGAAGAAATTAATTTATTATATTCATTCCCATGGTACGAGATATTGATAACTACAATAGTTTTAGGATAAGTCATGTTTTTAATGATTCTTAAATCTTGATAAATAAGTGGATTATGACAAGATATTTTTATTAAGAATCACTTATATGAGTGTGAAATGGGCCAATTATCTGAGAATGATAAAGTTATACTTTTCTAAAGCACTCATAAATCGGGGATTGTTGGGGGTTGAAATAAACAAAATCATGAGAACCAAATAATTTCTGGAATGATTCTACTTGAATTTTTATTGTCTCGGTTTACATAAACGTTTGGACAGTTCAAGACATCACGTTCATTGGACAACTAGTAAACCCGATAGTCTTTCACAAGAGAATGTTCAAAGCCAAAAGCCACATCTCTCTATACATATGATTTCCGTGTCTCTTATAGAGTCTACATAACATTTGAATAAGGCTGACAATCAATTTCATTCATGCGGGGGATTGTTTGAATTTGAGCCTAATTTAAAGTGAGTTTCATTAATCATTTGAAATGAATCCAAATATCAATGTGTTCTACTCCATGAGTAGATTAAAATAAAGTATTTGGAAGCTCAAATCCATGGGATAATGAATAAGAAATTAACTCCCAAAGATTACCCTTAAAAATGATAATAAATACTTATGGGAAGCTAAGTCCAACATCAGTTCAGAACTAAAGTTTGAATGAGTTTATATATAATAAAGTTTCTCTTGGGTTTGGGCCCCAAAGCGCATCCCACTTTTGTGGAAGGGAGAGGATCTAGCCAAAGCTTGGATTGATCCAACACGCACGCGACGCCTACCGCCAATCGGCCGGGCAGGGCTTGGGCTCTTGGCTTGAGGTTCTTGGGTCGTGGGTCTGGGTCATTGTATATATTTTTTGGAATATTTTTTGTTTTATTTAGTTCTATTATCAGAACAGTGTCATTTTGGAAAGCGTTATCTGCCCGAACGAAAGCGTTAATACTGAGTCATTTTGGGAAGCTCTATCTGCGCGAATGGAAGAGCCCCTTCTGATATGCCCTACAACTACGTCGTTTTTGGTCTAAATAGATGTGCCCATTTTACAAAGACCCAAAACTACATCTTTTTAATCGAATGGCTGTCATCCATACCTTTTCATAAGCATCCCATGCTTTTTCAAGTGGTTGTGTCCCATCAGATGGGTTAGTAACCCCTCCTATAAATAGGCTAGGGGTAGTCATTTTGATCATTCAATTTCCAAGCATTCAAGCATTCTATTCTTCATTATTACATAAATTATTCATAGTTTATTTGAGAGAGAAATTCAGAGCATTTTCTTTCGTTCGTTGTGCATGCTATTTGTAGTGCTTTTATAGAATACGTTGTCATTGTATTCTAGGAGACAAGTTCTATAACTCTGAGCACCATAAAGAGGACATAATTTTCTTAAGGACATAGTACCAAGTACTAGCCTTGACATATTCATTATATTAACTTTGGTATGCAACAGATAATTTTTATATATAGAGAGTCATTGCCCATTTATTTTTTTCCTAACAACAACAGATAACCAAAACATGAAATTTTGTATCAAAAAGTTTATACTTTAAACTAATTAAACCTACTTTTTTATCATATCTTTTTTAAGAATCATGTGGTTATTTAAGCATTAAATGGGATTAAGATCCTTCAACATATTTAACAAAAGTATGTTTATTTTCAAAATCTATAAACCTAAATCAAATGTGTAGTTTCAAATATAGAAGGCAAACAAATGTAAATCAACCATTAATTACTCCAATAATCCATAATTATAATTATTCTAATATAAGGAATTTATAATAAATAAATTAAATAAGAAAGGTTTCATTAAATAAACAAAGTAAAATTTAAAATTACTCATTTACCTCTAAATATAGTCCATGAAATTGTAGTTCTCCAAAATATTAATCTCCAATAGCGTTTCCAATCTAAGAGTCATAGAAATTCAATTGTAACCTTCACTGATGTGACATTAAATCCAAAATAACTAATAGGAATAATATAAAGAATATATATAACTACTTAAAAAATGGTCATTTATGATGGCCAAAATCCATCACAAAAAGTAGAAAAACCATCACGAAAAGTTTACGTGATGGCTTTAAGCATCACAATGGCCGTCTTGTATACGCCCATCATGAAAGATTTTACGTGATGATTTTGGCAATCACGCAAACGCTTAGTGCTTTTGTGATAATTAATACAACCACATTAACACGTAATCTATTGTGATTGTCAAAGTCATCACAAAAAAATAAGACTTTAGGGAACAAATATAAGAACATGAATATCTATTTACGTATAATTTATTTCACTGTATTAATTGTATTTATATTAATTGTATCAAATGATACTTGTAGGATTCGAACCCTCTCCCATTTGCAAACTAAATAACAAGTATTACCACTACACCAAAGTCTAGATCATGATTATAATTTTAAAACATAAATATAAAAGGAAACATATGTTAATTGACTTACTAAACAAAATTACTTTCACATAAGATTTGGTGATTGCAATGGCAGTCACAAATACTCTATAATGATGGTAAAATTAGTAATCACTAAGAGCCATCATATATTTATTATTTTGTGATGGCTTAAAAATTCCATCATAAAATACCTTATTTTTTTAATTGCAAATAAAAGTCGTCACAAAAATCTATCTTTTTTAATTATTGTCACGACCGTCATAAAATATTATTTTGATTATTTCTTGCATTAAAATATTAGTGATAGCTTAAATGCAATCAGGTAAAGGGTATATCTATAAGTGATGACTTAGTGCGTCATAAAAAGAAAATTTATTTTGCGTGAAAAAATTGGTGTGATTGACATGGCCATCACAATTATAATACATTAATGGCAAGATTAATCATCACTAAGAGCCATCATATATACTATTATTTTGTGATTGCTTAAAAAGTCCATCACAAATTACTATCTTTTGTGATTGTTTTTAAAAACTGTCACAAAATTCCGTCACGTATTCTTGTTAAGAGAAATTAATTTACCATCAAACTCAATATTGTAATAACTAAAAGTATATATTAGCCCTCAAACCAAATATTACAAGGTCCAATAATAGAATTGAGAATTTGAGTTTAAAACAAATCATATTTTGCCAAAATAAAAGCTTATAACTCATTTACTATATTCACTCAAGCATAACTACTAAAATTATACCAGGGTGGATCTAGTGTACTAGTGGAGGCAACTGCATACAGTGCATTTTTGAAAAATTAAATTTATCAAAGTAGTTTTGATTTGTGTATAAAGTACAATGGCTTAATAGAAAAGAGAATCTTAAAAGGCATAATATAACTAATTTGTTAATAGTTTCAGCTTTCATCTCTATCTCTAAAACTTTTTGAAAACTTTAAAAGAAATTTAGGACAACAATACTAATTGTGAAAAAGAATTAAAATTAATTTTTCAAAAGATTAAGAATAATTTGAGGGGTGTTGGGGAAGGATATGGGCCCGGTTGTTTCGGTGGGCCCCAAGCCACGTGAAGGAATCTTTCACACGTATGAATATATTTGGGATTATATTCGACTTCCATTTCTTTAAGGAGATTGATTCCTATCCTAGTATGGTAGTTAATATGATAAGGAATTCTATTCCAATTCGGGGATAGGGCATTAAAGGTGGTGCGATCATCTATAAATATAAGGCTAACCCTTACTTCATAAGTACTTGACTATTCTTTGAGCACTAAAGCTAAGCCTCCATTGTTAACATATTTTCATCATGTAATTATTCCCACACCGGAGTTATCCCCCGACTGCCCAGATCGTCAAGTTCCTATGTATGACTAATTTTTTTTGCAGGATTGGACGCGTTTTTGGTGATTTGATGCGTGAACAAATCTTGTTGTTAACATTGGCACTAGAAGGAGAGCCACCTTAGTGCTAACATGTACTTTCAATCACCCAGAATATTAACAGGAGTCATGCTGACAAGTTAGGCAAATACAATTTTTGAACGGCAGAAATCCTCGTCCAACCCCTCTGCTCAACTCAGGGGTTCGATCAAGGACAGGTTGGGACCTACCAAGCGCATCGCAGATAAGCTCAACCCTAACAGTCACTATGTGGGCCCCACAAAGGATAAGATGGCCCCGATCCGGTGATAATTTTTCTTGGCTAGTCGAAGGTCCCATGTTCCCATAGTCGTGCCAAGGATACTTATTCATGGGCACACACTCAAAGAGATCGAAGTTCTAAGCAAGATGGTCGAGACAAAATGAGTTGATCCGAAACCAAAAGATGTAGGAGAATAAGGACGCTATGGAGGCCATTTGCCTTCCGTAAATGGAGTTGGATGCTTAGATGGATAAGTTGATAAAGAAGAGGTTTTCTCGAGTTTGTATCGTCGTCGGGAAGCCACGCCGGAGGACCGGTCCATGACATATCGTTCGGATGGTTCTCGGTACAATAAGAGCAGGTAGAGGAGTCACTCTTGAGAATAAAGTAGCAATGATTTGGGGAGATCAGGACATAGATGACGATTGTCTTCTTCAGAACACACTCAAGATCGACGTGGGCCATCCCTCCGGAAGGAGGAATCCGACCCCTCTATTTGTATAATAGCTGAGTTGGAGCAGAAGCTAGCTAGCATCAGTTAACTAAGAAAAGGAGGAACCGGTCAATCCAACATCACCCTTTACCCCCAAAAATTTATCAGGTTCATGTCGTTCCTAGTAAGAAGGTTGCTCACTTGGAGAATTACGATGACACTGGTGATCCCTATGACCATACCCAAGCATACGATCGACTTATGAGGTTTTATTATCATTCCGATGTTGGCAAGTGCCAGATGTTCGTCACCACTGTAAGACCCCAACTTTTATGAATAAAGATTAAATTTTTCTCAAAATATATTTTTGAATATTATGGTGTGGATTTGATATAATGTTATAGTGTTGGGTAATATGTACAAATTTTGCAAAGTAAGCAAGTGGTTATAAAATATTCGATTGGTCGGGGAATATTCGTTTTAACAGGAATATTCGTATGACCAAGACAATCATTAGTGGACCCTATAATGTAAGTATTGTCAGTAGTTAGAAAACGCCGAAATATCTTTTATAAAAATAACGGTGAAAGTTTTACCATTAAACCGTTGAACTACTTAAATTGGTAAAAAGTCTTTACGTAATACTCGTGATTCATAGTAAGAGCACACGTTATTAATTATTGATGCTTACGTGAGAAGTCACTTAGTTATACTCAATTATTGCTCTGAAGAATTATCGCATAATATCTCTCATATTATTGATTCAATTATTGTCATAGTATCATCTGCATAATATTTTATATTTTTAAATCAATAATTGAGACGACAAATTTATTCATATTATTATTTGTAATATTGACGATGTCTAGAAATTTTTGTCGAGGAAAAGGATTTAGTCACCTAATTGCGCGCCAATAGGGAGAAATCCTTATCGGAAAGCCCCCTTTCTTGGGAATGATCTGGTTGTTAAATATTGTGAGTTATAGTATTAATGATGAATAAGTTCGTATTGATTAAAGATGAAATTGTTGATAAAAAATATTTCCATTGTGTTGGGATTTTTTGTGTTAGTAGAAATCGATATTTATTTCGATAATAATTGATTTCTGAATGTTAAATTGACCAATCGGGTAATTAATAGGATAAATGAGCAATTAATTGCTATTAGTTCACATGGATATAACTATTTGCTCACATGAATGGAACTATTGGTTCACATGCATTACTATTAGGGGAGGTGGTGCAAGATTGATAATACTTGCAGGACTAAATTAAAAATAGAGGAAAAGATGAAGGTACTATATTGTAATAATTCGAGCCCCAAAACGTGCAATTATCGAAACTATGTTTTTCTATAAATAGAAGTTCATTCTTCTTTTATTCTCACCAAATCATTAAGACTCACAAGATCAATTATAGAGAGAGAAGCTATAGATAGAGAAGTTATAGAGAGGAAGAAGAAGAGTATTCTGCTATTTCACTATTCCAGTATCCAGTCTTCTTCTGAGGTAAGAGATATTATTTTTGTTCAGTATTCGTAAGAAATAATATTTTCTTCCATACTCTGTAGTATGTGAGTAATATTATTTCGTTTTGTATTCCTAATTCTACACTCATTTTGTTAAAGTATTACTTTTATACTTCGTGAAATTAGTAGAATGTCCTTGATATTTGCGCTTCATCCAGTATCTTTTCATGGAAATATTATTATGAGCATTCTTGATAATAATTGATCTTTTCATATCAGAATACTATTCACAAAGTACTATTCATAGGTACTATTCATAAAGTACTATTCCCTGAGTACTATTCACAAAGTACTATTTATGGGGATCTATTCATGATAAAAATAGATTTCTTTGTTGTCCAAATCATTTTTGATACAATATTATTCTTGAATTTTACTTCACAAAGCAGTATCATGTTCACAATTTGGACCTTATTAACTTCTGAATAAATTAAATTATAAATCTTTAAAAATTTATCCTTTGTTTTCTTTTAATTGAATTCTTATATCATTGTCATCATCCTCATAATTATATTGTGATGAAAGTCATATTTGGCTTACGTGCATAAATGGACTGTTGATTGATATGATTATGACCAGGAATAATTCGGTATAATCATGACCCGTAATGTTACAAATGATGTGATAAAAGTCATCATTGGCCCGTAGTGCATTAATGGATAGTTGTTGGTATGTTCATGGCCATTGGTGAAAACATGAATATCCTTGGCTCGTAGTGCATATAAATAATTCGTGGTCTAATACTAATGAATATCCTTGGTCTGTAGTGCAAGGATGATTCGATGATGTGGTTTATTTATTAAAATTTGAGTCTCAAATGATAAAATTGATGATAAACTTTTTAAATCATAGAAGATAGTAGATATCACGCTCTACTTGATTTCTTTTAATGGATTTTCTTACTCTGCTACAATTAAACTTGTGGTTTATTAGTTTAACACTGTTGAAATCTAACAATAATTTATTCTGCATTATCTTAGTCATAATATTTTTCTTTGAAATTTGTTGAAAGCTAACCCTTTTGCTTTCATTGTTCTCTGAGGAAATGAGAACGAAATTTTAATTAATCGGGAAGCAGTGACGGCCCAAGATGGTGGCTATACACTACTCTAAAAAATAAAAGAATAGACAACGCTTAAACCACAATATTTTATATAAAATGTCACAGTATTTTTTCCACAAAGCTTTTTAAAAAAATATTGTAGATATATATGCAAAAACGTTATCTATTTAAAAGGACATTTTTTAGGTTTTAATTAGATAACGTTTTTTTCTAAAATGTTGTCTATAAAGAAAAACACGGAGCAAAAATACGCTTAAGTTCAAACTTAAAATTAGAAGATCGTATTCTTTTTTTCCTTCTCTCGCCCGTTTTCCCTCTCTATCTCCAAGTTTCCTTCTCAGATCTGCTCTTTGGTTGTGTTCTTATTGTCCATGTTTGTGGAAGGGGGAGGCGAGGTCTCGGGGGAGGAGGAGCCGAAGCGGGTTGCCGATTACAGCTCCGCCAAGCGCGGCGGTGATCTCAATCAGTATATTTACCTCCGGTTAGGGTTTCATTGTGGGACTTCTATGGTGTAATTTAATTTCGGTGACGATTGGACCTTATGTTTGTGCTGAATGGAATTTTGGGTATTTAATTTTTCTTACATCTATTTCCCTTTTCATATAACTATTCTGCTGAGGAAAGGCTTGATTTTGAGTGTCTGTTTTGTTTTCTGTTTATGTTTTTAGAAATTGAGATTCAAATTTTCTGGTAGATTGACAAAGTGGTCCTTCTTTCCCTTTTGATGCAGGGGATTTCCTGTATGGTTAAAGTATGTTCCTGGTATTAGCTTCAGAACAAATAATGGGCCATTCAAGGTTCTCATCCCTCTATTTTACTACTTTATTACATTTCCTAATCGAGGGTATTAGAGCATACAGACATTATTGAGAATATATTGGGGAGTGGATGTCTTTGTGTTTTTGTTTAAATGTGTTATAATGGAGGTTTTATTTCTTGTTTTACACTTTGGGTGGCAGGTGTATTGAGGGAAGGGATAATTTGATCTTATATAATACTTTTAATTATTTTTTTTAATAAAAATTAGTTGCTAATTTTTTAATCATCTTGTGGTGTCAAAGGCTGCAATGCAAGGGTTCACCCAGAAAATTGTTCAGATGATGAAGAGCGAAAGACTGTTTGAGTCACAGGGTGGCCATATCATCTTATCTGAATGAAAAGAAAAGGTTCATATCTTGGGTTTAATGTTGTGAAATGTTGGATCTCAGGTGTTGAAATGAACGGTATTCAGAATAGCAAAACTCACAATCTTGAGAAACCTTTTATAGGATGCTTGGGAAGAATGGTGAACCTTTTTGATCTAAGTACAGGCATTCCAGGAAACAGGCTGCTCACAGATAGACCATCATGATGGTAAATTCCTTTATATATCACTCCATCTGATTTTTAAAACTTCCTTCGTCCAGAGTTTAATTTTTTTTTCAAGCTCTCTCTCTGTCTCTCATCACAGTTTGAAATCAAAACATTTTCAGTCTGATATAATGTTATTCAGAAGAAAATAATTAGCACTCAGAGAACATTACTTTCCGTTGAGTAATTTGACAATTTCCATCTCAGATAATCCAATTTATGACTACTTCTAACTCAAACTAGATCACTATAGGCCTACTATTCATATTAGTGATTTAATACTCTGTCCATGATGGCTACAGACTTGGTCCACCATGGCAACAGATCATGTTAACTTTGAATGTTGGCCTATAAATTGGCCTATCATTAGACAACAATATGCACTTGCATTGTTAGAAATCTATATCACTCTTCCTCAACTACTTCACATCTTCTGAACTCACATTTCCAAGTGTTTTTTTTCCTTTGAAAGCAATACAATTCATAGGTTTTCAATTGTATTGCATATGCTATTTTGTCTTAGGCTTGTTTACCGATCTTTCCTCATAGCATTATTACTTTACTTTTGGAAGTAAAATATACACCTCAATATCAGTGGCTTGCCGAAGAACTTAAAAGAGTTGACAGGGAAAAAACACCTTGGCTTATTGTTCTTATGCATGTTCCAATTTACAACAGTAATGAAGCACACTTCATAGAAGGTGAAAGGATGCGAGCTGTTTTTGAGAGTTGGTTTGTTCAATACAAAGTTGATATAATCTTTGCTGGCCATGTCCACGCTTATAAAAGATCGGTATGTCAATTTATTTGTGATATATGATTCCTTGAATTTGTGTTTAATTACCGGAAGTCCAGGATTTTCCCATTCACCTAAAAAAGGGCCCTTAAATGCTTATAATTTTTTTAACTTACAATTTTTTGGTGTTTGCAGATGTGGCCAGATCTTATTCAGAAGGCAAAAGAAGGCGGATTGGATGTGATCCAGACATATGTTTTCTGGAATGGGCATGAACCCCAACCTGGCAAAGTAAACATAATTAATCTCTATTATCTTTTCTGGTTTTCTTTTAATACCGAGTTCCTTGCTTATAGATATCAAGGTTGATATACACAAATTCAGGTAATGCTATATTGGCATTAGCATCAAATGCAATTCATCTTCTATGGAAATGGCAGAGAAGTGAAAGAAATTCAAGTGGCAAGGTATAAATGACGTAATTATAAATCAATACTCCATGTACGGACTAACTCCAAAAATTTTAAAAATGAAATTTGATTGGTGCTTTTGTTATACTTTCACATAATTATAAACGTGCTTTTGTTATACAGGATCTGGAATGAAATTTGTTTGGGCTCATTCACACAGGATCTGGAATGCCAATTAGGATCACCAAAAAATTACGTGTTTGTGTAGATTGTCACATTTGGATGAAGTATGTGTCTAAAGTAACGAGGAGAGTGATTATATTGAGAGACACGAATCGATTCCACCAATTTGAACAAGGGACATGCTTTTGCAAAGATTATTGGTGATCACACCAGCTGACCAAACAAATTCTTCTTTGTAAGTTCTTCTTGATATATTTTTACAGTTTTTTTTAATAATTATTTTTGCTGGATTTCTAAGTAAGCATTCTAAAGCATATGTAAAAAGCATCTTTGCTGATTGTCAACATTGAGATTTAATTTGAAAAGTTATAATCCTTCTTTGAAGTCCACAAACACGACCAACTTATTGGACTTTTCTCTCAAGTGCCTGGCAGTATGCTAGTATGGGCATGGGAAATTATTTCACCTCTTTTTGATTACATATCTAAGTTGTAGTTAGTCTGACTTCATGCATCAAATGTGCTAGTTTCTTCCAGAGCAGATGCTCAGGTTGGCAAATCTTTTAAGGGTAGTTATTTCTATTAAATTTGTAATGGTACTAAGAAATTGTATTTGCATCAGAACCATCTTGCATCTAGAAATTCAGAGCTAAATGAAAACACTGCTGATTAATGGTTATGATATATTGATATTGATTCTGAGTGCTGATATGAATCGAAAATTTCTGTTGTTACAGATTGGGAGTCCTGCAGCTTACAATGCACGTGGCTTTGTTTCAGGACAAATGTTCAACAGGAAAGGAGAGGTATGCAAATCATCTAGCATTATGCCTTAGTGGCCAACATGTTTCTTTTGCTTTCCTACTATGAAAAAGTTGATTAGTTTTACAACTGAGTGTGTGCATTTGATGGCCAGCTGATTATATCAGTAACTCAAGAGGGCGTAATTAGGAAGGCAAAGACACAAGATTCTGCAGTGGTATCAAAGCTTTAATGTTATGCACTCGGTATACAAAGGCAGCATTGTCGTTCTATTCTAGCTTCCCTTTCGGCAATTTTAGGTTACTTGGGTATCAGTATGTTGGTTTATCCAACATGTCGAATTAATCTCATCATTACACTGGTGTTGATTTTCTTTTATGACATCACATTTCGTTCTTATGTAGAGCCTCGAGTTAACGGTGAATATGTTGGATGAATGTACGAATGGTATTATTGGGATGTATTTTTAATGGTTGATACATTTTGGTTTTAAATTTAAATGAGAACCTTTTAGCTTTATATCATGGCATTAGTAGATTGTAGGTACACTGGTAATATAGGTGAACCGCAAATTTTTTTTATTTTTTTTCAAGTCAATCTATAATATTTTAAAAACGTTGTGTAAATGTGCATAAACGTTGTCTGATATATTAAACAACAATGTTTTTATTCAAAAAACGTTGTGGAATCATACCTACTATAACGTTTTTAAGCATCTGTTAATTTTTGAAAAACAAATCTACAACATTTTTTTCCCTAAAAAACGTTGTGTATTGTGCTTAACTACAACGTTTTTAAAACGTTGTGTAAGGGTGTCAAATAGATGTAACCCTTAACCACGACGTTTACCTGACTGAAACCACAACGTTTTTTTCGCATTGTCTATTTACTGTTTTGTAGTAGTGATAGTAGTCCTCACTATTTTATAAAATAGTGTGATAATAAATGTAATGAGGACTTCATTTGAGTTTGAATACTGTCTATGAGACAATATTCGTGTAAAAACTCTTAGCTACGCTTTTGTCGTATTGTATAAAAGAAGTTTGTATTTGATTTATGTACCATGTATTTGGCGACTCAGAATGGGTGATGTATACCTATTTTCGGGGCGTCACAACCACCCTGAGGAAGGAGGCCCAAAAATGGATGACTTTACTTTCGTCGAGCTCTATCAGCTCATGGAAGGAGTTGTGTGAAAAATTTCATGCGATTCGGTAGTAATAAGATGAGGGGTAAGGTGACAGCTTCCCTCATGCATGTTAAGTAGCGTTCGGACGAGAGCCTAAGCCAGTATGTGAAGAGTTTCTGGGAGGCAGTCGGGACAGTGACTAAGCTAAACGCCCCTCAAGCCCTTAGATATTTTACGGGATGTGGTAAAGTCAAAAAATTAATGAAGGATATAATGTTCAACCCGCAGAAGGATTTATCAAAGGCATATGATAAGGTTGAAGGCTTTATCACTATTGAAGATTCTATAGGGAGCCTAAAGCCACACTCACAGTCTTCAGATAAACCAAGAGATCGGGATAAGACTAACCATCCCAGGTCAGATAATAACCAATGTAGGTCAGAAAATTAGACAAAAACAAGTTTTAATAACGGGGGAAGAGGCTGACCACACTTCCCAAACCGCAACGTCAAAGAGGTTTATACCCCTCTTAATACTGATCGGGCAAAAATATTAGAGGAGATGAAAGATAAGCCCTACTTTGAACCGTATCCAGCAAACAATCGTCCGTGGAAAGGAAATCAGAACAGGTATTACGACTACCATCAGACCTCTGAACACTCAACAGAGGATTGTAGGAATTTAAAGAATTTGATTGAAAAGATCGTTCAAAGCGGGGAATTGGTATAATATATTGATGGTCGAGAAGGATCGGGAAAAAAGCAGGACGAAGCAAATCGGGAGAAGCCAAAGGTTCGACAACCCGAACAAAATTAGCCCACTCAGAATTTGGTAGATGTTATCAAAGGGGGATCAATTGGGCGTGTTATCGAAAAGAAGCGTCTAGTCTTGGTGGATGAGGTGTTGACAATATCTAAACAACCTACCAAAAGGGAATAGGCTTACCCTAATACGGTTATCTCTTTTACTGATGAGGATTATCCAGCTGAGTCAGTAGAGCCACAAGAAAGAGCATTGGTTATCACGACACAGGTCGGGCAGACAGATATGAGAAGGATGATAATAGATAACGAGTCTTTAGTGGACATATTGTATAGTCATGCTTACTAGAGGTTGGATTTGGAGGGTCATAAGATGGATATAAGTCAGGAGGCCCCTCTGTATGGGTTCAGTAACAACCTAGTGCATGTGATGGGAACCATTGAGTTGTATGTTCTCTTTGGGATGACACCTCAGCAGGTTATGATAAATGTCAGGTTCTTTGTGGTACAAGTGGACTCGGCCTACAATGCCATTTTAGGTTGGCCGACATTGGTAGCTCCTCAAGCAGTGACGTCCATACCTCATTTTAAATTAAATTTCCATACGTCGAATGGGGTCGGTGAAGTCAAAGGGGACTTGGATATCGCTTGAAAGAGTTACAGGAATTCTCTGATATCATCGGGAGTTGGGGTCAGTAAACAGAGAAAGACCATGGCAATCGAGGTGGAACCATTCACCGAAAGAAGTATAAAAACCCTCGTTTTACCTGCTGATGAGACGGAGGATGTGGATTTGATTTTGGGGAATACAGATAAGACAATAAAAATTGGCTCGAGTTAGCAGGAGCCCTTTCGGACGGGATGATAGAGCTACTCTAATTGTATACCTATATCTTTTCTTGGGTGCCCAGTGACATGCCTGGGATACACGAATAGGTTTTTGTGCACAAGTTATGTGTGGATACTGCCAAGAAACACATCTAGAAGAAGAGGAGGATTTTTTCCCCCGAATAGTAGAAAGTCATTAATGATGAGGTGGCCAAACTGTTAGCGGCCAACTTCATTTTTGAAATTGATTACCCCGAATGGCCGCGAATGTGGTATTTGTTCGAAAGTAGAATGGAAAATAGAAAATCTACATTAACTATATGGATTTGAATAAGGCGTGCTAGAAGGACTTCTACCCACTCCCACATATAGACCAATTTTATCGATGCCACCTTAGGGTACACTCTGTTAAGTTTGATGGATGTCTTTTCGGGATATAATCAGATTTCAATGTATAAGGAGGATATCCCGAAGATGACCTTCATCACGCATCAGGCGATTTACACATATAAGAAGATGACTTTAGGGCTACTTAATGCTGGTGCTACTTATTAGAGGATCATGAACTATATGTTCTAGAAATAATTAAACCGAAGTATGGAGGTTTATGTGGACGATATGGCCGTTAAGTGTATATTTTTTGGGATTCCTCGAATATCTTGTGAGCAAACGAGGAATTGAGGCTAATCTAGAGAAAATCAAGGCCATACTAGACATGAAGTCTCCACTTCAAGGATGTACAACGCTTGATTGGTCAGATTACAGCGTTAATAAGGTTCATGTATAAGTTAGCAAAGCGATGCCTTCCGTTCTTTGATACTTTGAAAGGTTCGAAAAATGAAAAGACGTTTCAATGAACTCGGAGTGAAGAATCCTTCTAAGGGATCAAGAAATATTTGTCTTTGGCGCCAATGTTGATGAAATCGATCCCTTTAGAACCTTTGTACCTTTATTTGGCGGCTAGTTTTTTGGCATTTGGAGCTGTTTTGGTGTGAGAGGCGGGAGGAAAGAATTTCATTGTCTATTATGTCAGTTATGCCCTTTGTGATGTAGAGATAAGTTACTAAAACCTAGAAAAGTTCGTCTAAGCATTTATAGTGGCTAGCAGGAAGCTTCGACCCTATTTCTAGGGGTCGATTGATAGTGGCGTACACTGATCAACCTTGGATAATGTGTTACATAAGCTAGATGTTTTAGGATGACTCTCTGTTTGGGCTATAAAGTTGACTCAATTTTCTTTGGAGTATCATCCCCGAACGGCTATTAAGGGTCATGCCTTAGTTGATTTTTTTGTGGAGTGTAGTGCTCTGATCTAGATTCTTTGGATTAACCAATTGCAGTTGTGGGATCGATCACCGATGTTCAGTCAATTCAGACTTTTTGGACTCTTTATGTGGATGGATCTTCGACTTCGAATGTTATTGGAGTAGGGGTTATTCTAACATGTCCCAAAGTGTTCAAGTTATAATAGGTTATTTACTTCAGGTTTAAAGCGACCAATAATGAAGTTGAGTATGAGATGATTTTGACTGGGTTACGATTGTACCAAAGCTTGGAAGTTCAGCGATTGGTTATATTTAGCGATTCCCAGTTGGTGGTTAAGCATATTTCGGGGGAATATGAGGCTGGGGAGAAAGAATGACTAACTACTTGGTCGAGGTTGAGGATCGGCTCCACTACTTTAGCTCTTTTACTTTTCAAGGGGTGGATAATTCGGACAACACAGTGGTCAATGCTTTATCAAGGTTAACCACGACAGATGCAAGTTCTTTTAGTTGATCGGTGTACCTGGAAGTCTTGGATGCCCCAAGTGTTTAGAGAACGGAGGTACCAGTGATAGAAAGATCAAATTGTTGGCTTGCACCTTATATAAAATATTTTGCTGACTGGGTTCTACCTTCAAATTGGATGTTTGCGAATAAGATAAAATATAGGATTTCAAATTTTATCTTAATTGATGGGGATTTGTATCATCGTACGTTCTCTTCACCTTTACTAAATTTTTTGGTCCCTTTTGAAGCGGCCTATGTCCTTCGGGACGTGTATTAAGGGATCTGCGATGATGACATGGGATATTATTGGTTAACTATGTTTCAAAAAGCTAAGGAATATGTTAGAAGGTGTCCGAAGTACCAACTAAACAATCTTATTCCACATCAACCTCTTGAGGAGTTGTCTTCGATTTTATCCCTGATTCCATTCGCTGTATGGGGGATCGACATCTTAGGCCCGCTACCAAAGGCAAAGGGTCATGCGAGCTTCGTGATAATAGTGATTGACTATATGACTAAGTGGGTGGAGGCCAAACCAATTTGGGCAATCACGGAGTAGGAATGTTTGAAATTTCTCAAAGAATTCAAAATTTTCTGATTCATTATTCCTATAGTATTAGTATATGAAAATGGAAGGCATTTTGTGGGGTTTAAGTTTGAGGAGTTTTTAAAGGATTTGGGTATTCGACTTCAAAAGACTTCAGTAGCACATCCTCAGTCTAATGGTCAAGTAGAAGTTACTAATTGGATAATACATAATGGGATTAAGAGATGGTTGGATAAAGCTAAAGGATGGTGGCCTGCGGAGTTGCTTAATGTTCTATGGGTGTATCGAACTACTCCTCGAATGACAGTATATGATTCGCTGTTCATGTTGGCGTATGGGACTGATGCATTAGTTCTGGTGGAAATTGGGTCACCTTCTTTTCAGGTTAGTCAGTTCAAAGATTTATTTATTGACAATGGGTTTTGGCTTAACCTAGACTTATTAGAGGAGGTTTCAGGAGTCAACATTGGTCATATTGACTGTACATTTACCAGCGAAGAATGGCTCGACATTACAATCGGGGAGTTAAGCAAAGGAGGTTTGAAGTTGGGGATTTAGTTCTTAGGAAGATGGAGGCTTCTGTGCCCCATAACATTGAGAAGTTAATGCCTAATTGGGAAAGGCCCTATGAAGTTATAGAGGTGTTGAAGTTAGGCACTTATCGGCTTTGGGCTTTGGATAGAACAAAAGTCAAGAATAATTAGCATGCTGGAAGGCTTCAAAAGTATTATCAGTGATTTGTGTTAGTTATTTCTTTTTATGACATTGTAAACTTATCAAGTTATTAATGAGAAAAAAAATCAGTTTTGCTAAAAGTTGTTTTCATTCATTGTCAATGTTTGTGCAAGGAGATTTGTTTACATAGTACAAAAAAAGGAGAAAAAATAAATAGGTTGATTACTCATCCTAATTTGAAGAGTCCAAGATACTCGGATCCAGTCCAGTTGCCTTTAATTTCTCTTCATCCTGATCCCTGGCACTTTGGTGGTCATCCCTGAACTATTTCATTACTTCTTCAGTTAGTTCGGAGTAGTTTCTATATTATAGGATCAGTTGACGTTTCACTTCCTCAGTCAACAAAGGATTTTGAGCCTTATATTCGGTGAACTCCCTCTCTAGAGTATTGTTGGCATTCATTAACACCATGATTTTATCGTGCATGTCTTTGGGCTACTTCTGAATGACTAAGATGCCCTTCTTCAGCTTCTCATTTTCACTCTTCATTTCAGCTCAATCTTTCAAAAGCTGTTTTCAATGTTCGGCCAAATCAAAAGCTTGCCACTTCACGGTCTTTATAGCTCATTTTGTAGCTCCTAGTAGTAGTAGTTGGTGTTGGTATGCAAAATCTTTTCTTTTTTAAGGCCAGACATTAGTGTTTGTACCCTAAGCTCAAGACGCGTGACTTCGGCTTCCAGATCATTTTCCCTGGCTGATATCTGTGAAAGTCGGCACATGATTCAGGCGGTGAGAGTAGCAAACTGTAAACTAAGATAAAGGGGATTATAAGATGGTGTGGTTAAAAGGTTTTGTAAAGGAAGTTAAGTTAGGGATATTTACTCTAACTTGATGCATGACGTTAGCATACATGAGCTCTTTGAGGCTTGTGTCCTCGAACCTTTCTTTGTCTCTAGGAAGAATAAAGTTTTTAAAGAGCTCATGTGGATAGTCAATAGGATCTTTGGGCCATAACATCATCGAAGTGCGGGCTTTTCAGATATGGTTGGTAAAAGGGGAAATACAGTTTGGTTGGGGATCCGATGGTGTTGGGGATGGTGTTTCGATCTGGGGTTTTTTGGCGGGGGGTTCGGAAGAGGGACCTTCAAGTTCTTTTCTTTTTCGCTGAGGTTGGGGTTCGTTGGGTTCGGCAGATTGAGTCGAATCGGTGTGGCTTGTTTAGTCAGGTTCTAGGGCACGAGATGGTTCGGGAGGGTTGTTTTGTGATGGTTTTGCTAACTCTTTCACCAAACGACTTCTTTTTACCTTAAAGATGGTGTTCCTTTCGAAAATGCTCATATCCTAAGTGCTTTTTCGGTGAAGGATGGTGTGGGGATCATAAGCGGTTGGTTGTGGGGGTATTGAGGCATATTAAGGTCGTAATTTTGTGTTGAAAGTGTTGTTTTGGGTTTCAGTGAGGAGGTTGGTTTTGTCATTTGTTGAGGGGGCTTCGTCGGTTGTAAAGATGAGGAGGGGGTTGATTCAGTGATTTTAGGGGTGGAAGAAGATTGACCGACTTCAGAAGTCATTGTTGACTTGATAAGGGATACTGAAAAAGAAGATGGGTTATGACAAATATTTATATATAAAAAATGGCGATGGGTTCGGTACTTACGTTTGTGATAGTAGAGCAAGGATTGGTTGGACAAAAGGTCCAAGCTCCATTCTTCCTTCGACATTTTGGCGACGAAGGACTTAAACTTCGGCTCTTCTTTTTACTGAACTTGGAGATTGCCAAGTTGCTTTTTAAATGATCGACCCAATCAGAAATGAGGTGGGTGTCGAGGCCTCTGATGAAGAACTAGTGTGTGTGTCATCCCTTGTTACTAGATAGGGTTTTCCACAAAATATGGGTCTTTGGATGCTTGTTCGCCTGGCAAAATCCAGGTTCCTTAAATTTGTCCAAACTGAACATAGCTAGGAAAAAATCCATATAGGGAGGGATCCCGCACTCGAAGCAGAAAGAGATAAAACAAATTAGATGGATGTATGAGTTCTGCACGAGTAAGGCGAACCCGATGCTGACGAAGCTGAGGAATGTGGTGATGAATTCATGGAGGGGGAATCGAACCCCGTACCTCAAAGCATGGAGTATGAATTCTCAGAAGAATATTCTTCTTACATTTTCAGGATGGCCAGCTCTGCGTCGGTACGAGGGGGAAGGAGCCCCTTCGGTGAAAGAGGAAGAGGTGGTTGAGATTGGGTTGGTGGTAACAGTGATGGTTGGTGTGGAGATTGTAGTGGAGGAGACTAGAGTAGAAATGTTAGAGATGATGGTAGTTGGTACAGTGGCAACATTGGTAGAGACAATCTCGGTAGTGGTACTTGTGGTTGTAGAAGAAATAGCCTCAGAAGTGTGAATAACGGCAGTCGGGGAGTTGTTGTCGGCCATTGTTGAGCGGAAGATTGTGGAGATTTGGCGAAGCTTTGCCGGAAAAATAGTTTGCAGGAGAGGAAATGATTTGTTTAGGAGGAAGAGAAAAGTGTTTTTGAAATCTCAGATCTGAAAAGTTGGCGGTTGATTTTGGGAGTTGGTTTTTTTTTTGAAGTGACAGACCCTTTGTCTTCGCACGTTTCTCTAACTACGACGTAATAAATGGTCTAGTAGTAATGGTGGTGGGGTCCAACAATGAGTGGGAAATACAAAAATGCTTTGTCTAGCTTCGGTCACTGTGCTTTAACATTTAATATTAATTATTAGGCTTTTTGGATTAAGTATTATTTTATTATATGACCCTTTATAACAAAAGAGTTGAGGGTAATGTTGTGGCAGGGTTATATGGGCCCAGTAATTTTGGTGGGCCCCAAGCCACGTGGAGGAATCCTTCCCACGTAGGAATATATTTAGGGCGGTATGTTGAGTTTTAAGGAATCTATGATTCTTAGTTGCATTTAATTTCTAATTCCTAAGGAAAGAGTCAAGATTATATTCGACTTCTTTTCTATAAGGAGATTGATTTCTATCTTAGTATAGTAGTTACTATGATAAGGAATTCTATTCCAATTCGGGGACAAGGTGTTAAAGATGGTGTGATCAGTTATAAATACAAGGATAAACCCTACTTCACATGTACTTGATTATTCTTTGAGCACTAAAGCTTTAAGCCTCAATTGTTAACCTATTTGTAGTCTGAATTTAATCTCACACCGGAGTTATCCCCTGGTGACCCAGACTGTCAAGTTCCTAAATGTGATTTCATTTTTGTGCAAAATTGGACATGTTGATGATTGGATGTGTGGACGAATCTTGGCATTAACAAAGAATACCAATAAGAAAAACAATTCAAATATGAATTATTGGGGAATGTAATGATTTTAATATTTATTTTGAACTTAATTTACAATATTTAGGTTAGTGGAGTGTGATTTAACTATTAAGGTGCGATGATAAGGAAAAAGCCTACAAAAGTTTTTAAAATGCAAAAATAAGGATTGCAAAGATATATTATCTTTATCTATAAAAAAAATCAAATTTATATATCAATAAAAATAAAAAACTATCAAAAACAAATTGAGGAGGGATCACCTATATGCACAAGTTAATCCTCTCACATACAAGTGGTTGACTCATTTACTATTTATCATGTGAAGTGACATTGTAAAAATATTAATCTCCTAAATCAATATGCTAAAAATGAATAATACATGGAGAGAAGATAATTTAGAAACCTTTGTGTTATAGGTACTATAGAAAATAAAATAAAGTCAATGTTTAAATTTGTATAAAAATATCTACACTTTTATTTGTAAATAATTAGGAATTCAAAGAGAATGATAATCTCTAAGTAATAAAGCATCCTTGTTTAATGTAATAAAATGTAAATATGATTTCGTTTGACTAATTTATAACTAATTATTTTTCAATTTCACAAAACTAATTAAACTCATATGTACTAACTTTATTTGTTATTCTATATTACATATAAAATTTAATCGTTCAATATGTTGCATCTCTTGAATAAAATTTCTAGATCTACTTCTGAATTACACCCAATGTGCTTAAAACTTCTAGGATCTATAGTATTCATAATTCAATAACATTTTCAACAATCATACGGTGCTAAACATGAATATCAATATAGAATAAATGGATTTCATTAAGATCTATAACATATTACCTTATTGAACCTTCTAGCGTTAATATATTTCCTTATTCTGCATCTCTCTCTAGCACAACGTGAAGTGATTGATATTAAAGGAAGAATATCAATGAATTCAATCTCAACACCTTGAATACACAAGGATCAAATAAGGGAAAAATCGATAAGAAGTTGTACTCTGGAAATTGAATAATGATAGAGCCGATTTGCCTCAAAATGATCATACGTTTCCTTAAATACCCTACAACATCAAGTAAACCCTAATTGGCAAAATTACCGAAAAACCAAATAAGTTTAATTTTTTTTGAAAAAGTATAGAAGGTCCAAAGTCTTCTTCCCATTTATTTTTGGGCTTAAAACAACAATATGTATCGCTCGACAACGTTGATGATTCCCTGATATCTTAGTAAGAGTTTTGAAATTCGTGCTTATGGGCCCGTTATTTCAAATGGATCAAAAGTTATGTTCTAAACAAGATTTTCTAAGCAATTGATTCCTTGGGCCTAATTTATTTCAAATGCAGCCGTCTTTAATCTCATTATCTCTAAAAAAGGTCGGTTTAAAAAATAAATTTTAAACTAAATGCCTTATTGAAACAACATTTGCTTTTTTAACTGAGATACAACGATGATTTAAAGCAAAGAATGATTAATAATATCAAGATAAGTTGTCAATTATAAAAATAGTTTGATAGAAGAATCTAACATTACTCTCAATTCTTTTTTTTAAAGCTTGAATTTTATACTTCAATTAAACTTCTACCAAAAGTCATGCATATTTAATATTTTTATGCTCATGTTTTTTGAATAAGTCAATGGTTCTTTAATATAAATATTGATTTTGATGCTTAATTATACATATTTATATCTTCAAAATGATCTTCAACACCTTGAAATACACAAGGATCAAATTAGGGAAAAATCGATAAGAAGTTGTACTCTGTAAATTGAATAATGATAGAGCCGATTTGCCTCAAAATGATCCTACGTTTCCTTAAATACCCTACAACATCAAGTAAACCCTAATCGACAAAATTATCGAAAAACCAAATAAGTTTAAATTTTTTTGAAAAAGTATAGAAGGTCCAAAGTCTTATTCCCATTTGTTTTTGGGCTTAAAACAACAATATGTATCGCTCGACAACGTTGATGATTCCTTAATATCTTAGTAAGAGTTTTGAAATTCGTGTTTATGGGCCCGTTATTTCAAATGGATCAAAAGTTATGTTCTAAACATGATTTTCTAAGCAATTGATTCCTTGGGCCTAATTTATTTCAAATGCAGCCGTCTTTAATCTCATTATCTCTAAAAAAAAGTCGGTTTAAAAAATAAAATTTAAACTAAATGCCTTATTGAAACAACATTTGCTTTTTTAACTGAGATACAACGATGATTTAAAGTAAAGAATGATTAATAATATCAAGATAAGTTGTCAATTATAAAAATAGTTTGATAGAAGAATCTAACATTACTCTCAATTCTTTTTTTTAAAGCTTGTGATAATGATAATGAATTTTATACTTCAATTAAACTTCTACCAAAAGTCATGCATATTTAATGTTTTTATGCTCATGTTTTTTGAATAATTCAATGGTTCTTTAATATAAATATTGATTTTGATGCTTAAGTATACACATTTATATCTTCAGCCGTCTTTAATCGCATTATCTCTAAAAAAAGTCGGTTTAAAAAATAAAATTTAAACTAAATGCCTTATTGAAACAACATTTGCTTTTTTTAACTGAGATACAACGATGATTTAAAGCAAAGAATGATTAATAATATCAAGATAAGTTGTCAATTATAAAAATAATTTGATAGAAGAATCTAACATTACTCTCAATTCTTTTTTTTAAAGCTTGTGATAATGATAATGAATTTTATACTTCAATTAAACTTCTACCAAAAGTCATGCATATTTAATGTTTTTATGCTCATGTTTTTTGAATAAGTCAATGGTTCTTTAATATAAATATTGATTTTGATGCTTAAGTATACACATTTATATCTTCAAAATGATCTTCAACACCTTGAAATACACAAGGATCAAATTAGGGAAAAATCGATAAGAAGTTGTACTCTGGAAATTGAATAATGATAGAGCCGATTTGCCTCAAAATGATCCTACGTTTCCTTAAATACCCTACAACATCAAGTAAACCCTAATCGACAAAATTATCAAAAAACCAAATAAGTTTAAATATTTTTGAAAAAGTATAGAAGGTCTAAAGTCTTCTTCCCATTTGTTTTTGGGCTTAAAACAACAATATGTATCGCTCGACAACGTTGATGATTTCCTTATATCTTAGTAAGAGTTTTGAAATTCGTGCTTATGGGCCCGTTATTTCAGATGGATCAAAAGTTATGTTCTAAACAAGATTTTCTAAGCAATTGATTCCTTGGGCCTAATTTATTTCAAATGCAGCCATCTTTAATCTCATTATCTCTAAAAAAAAGTCGGTTTAAAAAATAAAATTTAAACTAAATGCCTTGTTGAAACAACATTTGCTTTTTTAACTGAGATACAACGATGATTTAAAGCAAAAAATAATTAATAATATCAAAATAAGTTGTCAAATATAAAAATAGTTTGATAGAAGAATCTAACATTACTCTCAATTCTTTTTTAAAGCTTGTAATAATGACAATGAATTTTATACTTCAATTAAACTTCTACCAAAAGTCATGCATATTTAATGTTTTTATGCTCATGTTTTTTAATAAGTCGATGGTTCTTTAATATAAATATTGATTTTGATGCTTAATTATACATATTTATATCTTCAAAATGATCTTTAGCATTAAAGGTTATCCTCAAGTCTAATATTGTTCACAATTTTAAGCACACAAACGTGTATTCAAAAGATACGTGTGTGTGTGTATATATATATATATATAGTAAGGATCAAGTGCATACCACTTATCTTACTCACCCGTGCTTACCCCCCTTTAGGCGACGGTCGTCGTCTATACTTTTAGGGGATGGACAACATATAAGCGTCGTCATAAAAGTATAGACAACGATATGTACGAAGCAAACCGTCGCCTAAAGGGGTGATAAGCGGTATGCACATGACCGGACCAGTATATATATATATATATATATATATATATATATATATATATATACGGAACGATCCAAAATGAAGGTTGGGATGGCATATAACAAAGGTTAGCAAAATGAAGGTTGGGATGGAAAAGGTTACAACGTCGTCTAGCGGACGTAGTTAGTATATATTTTGGACTTTTATGCCCACATTTAGCCTAGCATAAATCGTAAAAAAAATAGAATCCGCTAGTACTTCTAGCGGTGAGAGATTCACTGAGTTACCACGCTGTTAAACAATTAGGGCAAAACTAGATCCCTAACCTTTCGATCTCAATGGCGACGCGACGATGCTAGCTCTTCATCAACGATCCATTTAGAAAAACCCTTCAATCTGTCGAGAAAAGAGCAAAATTCGTACTCAAGAGTGGAAGAAGATTTGGATTCTACATCAAATTAAACAACATTTAATCGGTGAGTTTTACGAATTACAATGTTTAAATTGGAGATATTTTATTTGTAGCATCAATTAGGTTTTTAGGGATGATGGATTCTTCTTTAGGAATTGGAGTATTTTTCTTTGATTTCCCAGTATTTTCTTTGGTTATTTTTTAGGAAATTGATATTGGGATGGATTCCATAGGGCATCTGATATTTTCTTTTGGTGACCACTTATTCTTATTTTTTAGGAAATTGGTATTGGGATGGATTCTTCTTGCGATGGTTTCATGAGTTCAGATTGTATTGCAATATTTTCATTGCTAGTACTTGTTGATCTGACGCAACTGTAGTTTGTTTATCTAGTTGTATAAAAAGAAACTGGGATATACATGTTGCTAAAAAGGAAATGTTTGTGCATGTTCCAGTTAATGTATTACTTATTTTATATTTCTGCCTTAATTTTTATGTCTCGTGATTAAGTTTTCGTTCTAGCTTTCTTTCTTCTTCCTACGTTCGACCAGACTCTTTTTTTAATATACATGCATGCTTTAGTTCTGAGTACCATGTAGCAGGCATATTTATATTTATTTCTGTGCACACAGATGGTTTCCTTTGAAAAACAATTAATGACATAATCAGGAAGTTCTATTTGGTTAGCTGGAAGACCTGTTTGTTTCAGCTAAATATAATTGTTAATGTAATATTAAAATATTTTTTAATCAATTGATGCATGTGTTATCTAAAATTGTTAGTTCCATGACCTAGCCTGCTGAATTTATTTTTTAATTATCAAGTTGTACATGTGGTGCTTTCATGCGTTAATTTATCTTGTTCTTTTCTTTTCTTTTATTATTATTATTTTTTGTTTCCATAGAATGTTAATGTTTTTATTAGCAACTGAAAATGTTTGATGATTTAGATATCTGCAACTTTGTATAGGTATGGTTGATCAAGGTCTTGTTAAACAAGCAGTTTTCTCATTTTGGTTTAATCGCAATGCTGAAGAGGGTGAAGGGAGTCAACTTGTTTTTGGTGGGGTTGATACTAATCATTTCAAGGGTGAGCACACATATGTTCCTGTAACTAGGAAGAGATATTGGCAGGTGGGCCTTATTAGACTTCCCTGCATGAGTTTGCATGATTGTTCATGTAACCATGTGCTATACTTCATTCTTGCTTATTTTAGTTCTTTTTCTTGTTCCCAGTTTGATATGGGTGATGTCCTAGTTTGATATGGGTGATATGGGTGATGTGCTATCACCTGGAATTACACTTGAACTGTATTTATGATGCCCTAGTTGTTTTAGTTATTTTTTTTGTTCTAATGTTTCTTTTGAATATAGGTAAGAGGGCTTAAATCATGTTAATAATGAATATGAATATGGTTTTAACTACATTCTTTCTCTTGATGCGAACTCTAGCAGCTTATTTTTCTTGTTCTCAGTTTGATATGGGTGATGTCCTAGTTGGTGGTGAAACAACTAGTAATTTTGGGAAACCCTAGTTTGTGGTGATCTTGTTAGGAGACATTAAATTTTAAAATATATCATTTCTCGAAATTATTAGAACCCTGTGCTTGTGAAGGACTAGAGAGATGCATGTTTTTGATTTCTTAGATCCTCTAGATGTATTTAATTAAATGCTAATTTTTTTGGTTCTCACATGTATCCAGTTGATTCTATGGTTAAGGTTCTCAGTCCGATATTGCGTTTTATTTTCAGTACTATGTAGTAATGAATATCTAGGGGCTTGTACCCTCGGTAGCTAAGATAGCTTGCCAAATATGGCTCTTATGAGTTTCTGTATAATCAACCTGATTTGTCCTCTCTTTTTTTGCCACTCACAAACATAAATGTTAATTTGTACCATCTTTCTCTGTGCTTGGCATGCATGCACACTTTTGTTATCTCTTGTTTTAGTGCTAGATGTCCTCTTTATAAGTGTTGATTTCTTTCTAAATGATATGATTTGTGTATACCAATTGTTATATATTGTAAATATCAAGACATTTTACATTGAATATTGGTGGCTTCAGGATGATGGCGTGTCAATCCTCAAGTTTGATCATGGCAAAGGAAAAAACAGTGGTGCTATGTCTAGGTCTGCTTCTGTACAACGTGCATTTTTCATTCTTGAGATGGAGGTTGAGCAAATAAATAAAGGTAAATATGAGCATTATATGCAAAAAGAGATTCATAAACAACCTGAATCTTTGACAACAACAATGCGGGGGAGACTGATATAAGGTGGTAAGTGGTTCAAGCAAAGCCAAGACTGTTCTTTTGGATGGACTGAAGGATCATCTCAAAACTATCAGGAGAAGCAAAAGGATTGTTTTTATCGGTTGCAGCACTAGTTATAATGCTGCTTTAGCTGCAAGACCTATTTTGGAAGAACTTTACGTCGATTGCTCAATAATTGTGTTGTCATGAAGATAATGATGTTTTATCACTTGATTATTACCAGTTTTATGTGTATTGCTCAGGTATACCTGTTACAATGGAGATAGCTAGTGATTTATTGGATCGGTAGGGACCAATTTACAGAGAAGATACAGTTGCTTTTGTTAGTCAGTCTGGTGAAACTGCTGATACATAAAATGCATTAGAGTATGCCTTAGAAAATAGTGAATGTTCGGGAATATTTTACCGATCTTCATATGGGCTGAAGGCCTGGGCTGGGACCGAGGAGATTGGGCCCATTGGGTCGAAGCCATGCAGAATATTGAAGGTGTTCGGGTTCGGATCTCCGAGCCCTCTGGGCCGGAGACCTATTTTGATCGTGATGTTCGAGGTCGGGCCTTCGAGTCCCTTGGGCCGAAGCCCAGACCGGTATATATAAGTTCAGTGGGACTAGGCATGTGATGTTGAGCAGCCCTTGTGCAGAGTCTGGAGTTATAAGGGGTTTATGTGGTTAAGGACTCTAGTCCTAATCATATTTAAATAAGGTAACTCCAAAGATAGTATTTGGATTGGATTCAACTTACATCTTTTAAGGAGATTGTGTTCGACCCAAATATAGGTAACTACCATATTTAGGAGTCCTAATCCGACTCGGAGAGGGATTCTAAGGAAGTGAGAATGACTATAAATACAAGGCTTGACTACAGTTAACAGGTAATACATCTTGGATCACTAAACACAAAGCCTCCATTGTTAAACCCTGTGAACGGTCTGTACTCATTCTCACACCGGAGCTATCCCCCGGCGGCACAAGCTGTCAAGCTTCGTGTGTGATCTGTTATTGTGCAGGTTAAGAGTGTGGATTTGGTGATTGAATGCGCCGACAAAAAATGGCGTTAACATTGGCGCCAGAAGGAAGGGTTTAGTGCTTTTTATAATCACAGTGATCTTTTTTCCGGTAGGAGGCTATGGCGAGTGAAGGTAACAATGCTTCCGTCCAGGAAAAAGTGAAGACTCACCAGACTACCTAGGTGAGGGGGTCGGTAAAAGATAGGTTGGGTTCTAAGACATGTGAGGAGGCCAACTGAACCTGGTCCCATCTCTCCCAAGCAACGCTTGTTTTCAGATAGTCAAGATGCTACTTCACCCGTCGGATCGTCATTTGGTGAGAACCGATCCCAGTGCGGGGAAAGGAGAGGAATAGTTTGGGCAGAAGGCAACCAAGACCAGTGAGAATTCATTCTGCAGAAGAAGATGGAGTAGAATAAAGATGACATGATGGCATTATGGCTTTAGCAGGAGGAGCTCGAAGCATAGATGGCCAAAATGGACAAAGAATAGGAAGCCTCTTCGAGGAGGCGCAGACATCGGAGCTGATCCCGGTCACCTCACCGGGACGAGTCTGGAAAAGAAAGGAGTCGACCCAGGAGTCGCTCTCAAGAAGGCAGGAGCCGAAGGAGGAGTCGATCGGTAGACAGAAAATCTGTGCACCAAGGAAGATCAGGGCAGAGGAGGAGGATTGCGTCCCCCGAATACGAAAGGGACAGACATAGGACATCCCCCCGTAAAGAGGAGACCGATTGTGATGCCCCCAAAATAGGTATATGTACATCACCCATTTTGAGTCGCCAAATACATGGTATAGAAACAAATACAACTTCATTAATAAAATTGTCGTGCAAAATACGACAACACATATACTGTGAGTTTAAATACAAATATTATCTAATAGACAGTATACAAACTCAAAAGGAGTCCTCATTTTAATTATTGATACACTATTTTACAAAATAGTGAGGACTACTAAAACAACTATCCTGAACCATCACTCCATACCCCGGCTAGTTCCTGCTATGTTCTAACCTCCTGAGAAGAAAAATAGAACAAAAAAGAAAAGGGTGAGCTCAACTAGCCCAATAAAGAATATTATGACTAAGATAATATACAACAAATTATTATTAGTCTTCAACAGGGAAAAATCTGATAGAATATAATAGACAACAAGTTTTAGATCAACAACTGCAGCGAAAATAACAATCCATTAGAAGAGTCAAGTAGAGAATGAATTCTATTATCTTCTAAGTTTTAAAAATCCATCATCAATATTTTATTCATGTAACATCAATCAATATACATCTTGAGTTAAATATTCATCTTTGCACTACAGGCAAAAGATATTCATTTGTATCACCATTTGGTCATGTTCATCTCAACACCTGTTCATCTTTGCACTATAGGCCAAAGATATTCATCAGTTAATCATTCATCTTTGCACTACAGACCAAAGATATTCAGTAATATGATCATTTAGGACTGAGGATGATGAAAAATATCTTAAAGAAAAAGAATCCAGTGAGATAAAAGATTAAAGACTAGGGATTCGTACTTTAGTTTATCAAAGTTCAAAAATACCTTATAATAATCAATTATGGAGCAAAATTCATGAATAAAGATCAAAACATGGATACAATCAAAGATAGTAACCACAATAGATAACTTGGATAAAGAAAGAAAAATTTATTTTTCTGTGAATAGTGCCGTATTCGTGAATAGTGTCGTATACGTGAATAGTTTCATATACGTGAATAGTAATCCCGACATGAAAAAGGTAGAAATTCCACAATAAAATCCATACCAATATTTCGGTATAATGATATTGAAAGAATAACATCATTATGGAGAAAATAACATTCCTTACCTCAAAAGAATAGTACTTATGGCTGAAATATCAGGTATAAGGCTGAAGGAAGCTTGCACTGAATAGTAACTCACAAAGTATCTAAATACTCACAAAATACGCTCGATAATATAGAGAGAGAAAGCTTAAGATTCTGGTGTGATTTTTAATTCTAACTAAGCACCCTATTTATAGGAAAATGCTTAGAACGTCATAGCAGACTAACCTGCTAATTGATGGCTTTACCTGCTACTATTCACGCCCACCATTTTTGAAATAAAATTTTAGCACATTTATCACCAACCAAAAGTGGGGCCCACCCATGTTTTTAATAAAAAACATTTATTTATTTCAAACTTCAATAATTCATAATAAATAGCCATTTTATCAAAAAAATATGAATTTTATGTCCATTCCATAGAAAATTAAATTCTCTATAACTTTGTAGAAGAACTTTTTTCCAAATTCCAAATAGAAAATGCCCGAAATCCACATACGGACGATTTTTAATACCTTCATTCAGACAAAATACTGATAAAACACCTCAACATTAATTCCATCATTTATAACCACAATAAATATATCTATCATTTATATCCACATAAAATAAATATTTCCTTATCATATAAATCAATAATTAATTATTCACAAATAATATTACAGAATCACAATAATGACAACCAGGTCGTTCCCAGGAAAGAGGGGGCTTTTCGATAAGGATTTTTCCTTACTGGCGCGCAATTAGGTGACCAAACCCCTTTTCTATACAGAACTTCCTTAGACATTGCCAATAATGACATCTAATAATATTATTTAAATAACATGAATTATTGATCTGATCATGGGAAATACTGTGCAGTGATAATTATTGAAACAACAGTAATATAAAATATCAACGTAGCAATTATTGAATCAATAAAATAAAATATTGAGCGAAGAATTACCGTAACAATTATTGAGTAGTGCCTTCACGTAAGAATAAATCATTCAAAAATCTTTGTGTAATACCGTGTGCTTCTTTGTGCAACCACGTGTACATCGTATTTTAACCACCAAAGTATTCAACGTTGTTAACTTGAGAATAATTACGCCGTTATTTATAAAAACTCAAACTTGTCGTTTTTCTTCATCCGTCCGTTTTTCGTTATGGGGCCCACAAATGGTTGCGCCATCGTAAGAATATTCTCCGACAACAAGAATATTCCATGACCAAACGAATATTCCCCGACAACAATGAATATTTTTATATCCACTTGCTTATTTTGAAAAATTTTCACATTTCACCCATAACCAAAGCATTATATCAAATTAGCACCTTATTATTTAAAATAATAATTTAGAGGAAATTCAATTTTATTTATAAAAAGTTGGGGTCTTACAACCTGTCCTCCTTATGAAATTTCGTCCTCGAAATTGACATACGTACCTGATGTTTCAAAAAGGTGAGGATACCTCGTTTTCATTTCGGATTCCAACTCCCAGGTCATTTCTTCAATATTATGGTTCCTCCACAAAACCTTAACTTCTGGTATAACCTTGGTGCGTTGGACATGCTCTTTCCTATCCAAGATCTTAACAGGTACCTCCTCATACGTTAAATCTTCGGCTATCTCGTCTGGTTCTAACTCAATAATGTGGTTCGGGTCTTTCACATATTTACGAAGCATAGATATGTGAAAAACATTATGAACACGAGACATGCTTGGAGGTAATGTAAGTCTATAGGCCACATTTCTTATTCGGTCAAGAATCTCAAATGGACCAACAAATCGTGGATTGAGCTTTCCTCTCTTCCCAAATCTTGTAACTCCCTTCCATGGTGCAACACGTAACAATGCATGATCCCCGATATTAAATTCCACGTCCTTTCGATGAAGATCCACATAACTATTTTGTTGATCCTGTGCCGTTTGTACACGTTGTTGAATCGTTTGGATCTTTTCTATAGTTATACGTAGAAATTTTGGTCCCAACAACGTTGCTTCACCCACCTCATCCCAGCATATTGGAGAACAACATTTTTTTCCATACAACGCCTTAAATGGAGTCATGCCTATACTTGTTTGATAACTGTTGTTGTAGGAGAATTCCACCAATGGTAGGTACTTATCCCAACTCCCTTTGAAATCTAAGACACAAAGTCTTAATAGATCTTCAAGAGTTTGAATAGTCCTTTCTGATTGCCCATCCGTTTAAGGATGATATGCCGAACTAAATCGTAAGTCTGTGCCCATAGCTTTCTACAAGCTAACCCAAAATCGTGAAGTGAATCTTGGGTCACGATCCAAAACTATGGATACTGGCATGCCATGCAATCTCACAATCTTATTCACGTACATACGAGCAAGACGTTCAAGGGAATAAGTCTCCCGTATAGGCAAGAAATGAGCATACTTGGTTAATCTATCAATAATGCCCCAAATCGCATCTATGCCTTGAGAAACCTTGGGTAGACCCGTAAAAAAAATCCATAGTAATGTGTTCTCACTTCCATTTTGGAATCTCAAGTGGTTGCAATGGACCCTTTGACACTTGATGCTCCGCCTTTACACGTTGACAAGTTAAACACCTCGAGATAAACTCCACGATCTCTCTCTTCATATTGTTCCACCAAAATGTATGTCGAAGATCATGATACATTTTGGTACTACCAGGATGGATTGCAAACGGTGTGTTGTGTGCCTCCATAATGATTCTATGTTTCAAGTCAGAATCGTTAGGAACACAAAGTCTGGAGTTGACTCGAAGTATTCCTTCTTCATCGATTCTTACTTACGAATAACACCTTCTTGCACTTTTTCTTCTTTATACGCATCAACTCTGTGTCCGTAGCTTGAGCAGCTTTAACTTTATCGATTAAAGTCAGTTCTACTCGTATGCTTGATATCATCATGTGGGTACTTGGAGCCTTTACCTCTATCTCCATCCTTTGCAAGTTATACAAAATGGGCCTTTGTGTTAACAACATTGCACTCGTACCCGCATATAATCTTCTACTCAATGTGTCAGCTACCATGTTTGCTTTTCCAGGATGGTATTGGATGGTATGGTTGTATTCTTTCAACAACTTGAGCCAACGTCGTTGCCGCATGTTGAGTTCCTTTTAGGTGAAAAAATATTTGAGGCTTTTATGATTTGTATAAATCTTCACTTTCTCCCCATACAGGTAGTGTCTCCAGATCTTCAATGCGAAAACAACTGCTGCCAACACCAGATCATGAGTAGGATAATTCCTCTCATATTCTTTGAGTTGTCGCGAGGCATAGGCTATGACTTTCCCATGTTTCATGAGAACACATCCTAACCCTTTGCCTGGAGCATCGCTGTAGATAACAAATCCATCCAAACCAGATGGTATTGTCAGAACATGTGCCGAAATGAGTCTCCTCTTGAGCTCTTGGAAATGCTTCTCGCATTCCTCGCTCCATACAAATTTTGTATCTTTTCGAGTCAGCTGAGTTAACAGAGTAGCGATTCGAGAAAACCATTCCACGAATCTCCGATAGTAACCAGCTAAGCCCAGAAAGCTACGTACTTTGGTTACCAATTTCGGTTGCTCCCAACTTTGTATTGCTTCAATCTTTGTCGGGTCAACAGATACTCCATGTTTTGACACCACGTGCCTAAGGAATTCTACTTCCACAAGCCAAAACTCGCATTTCTTTAGCTTGGCATATAGCTTGTTGTCACAAAGCCTTTGAAGTACCAGCTTCAAATGGTGCTCATGATCTTCACGGCTTTTAAAATAGATGAGGATGTCATCAATAAAGACAACAACGAACTGATCCAATTATTCCTTGAACACACGGTTCATCATATCCATGAAAGCAGCAGGAGCATTAGTCAATCCAAAAGACATGACTAAGAATTCATAATGCACGTACCGAAGTTACGAAGGCGATCTTTGGAATATCCTCGGTTTTAATCTTCAAATTGATGATATCCGAACTAAGATTGATCTTTGAAAAGAATTGTGCTCTCTTGAATTGGTCGAACAAGTCATCAATGCGAGATAGCAGATACCTATTCTTGATGGTGACATGATTCAATTCCCGGTAGTCAATACAAAGTCACATACTCCCGTCTTTCTTCTTTATGAATAAAACAAGAGCACCCCAAGGAGATGTACTAGGATGAATGAAACTGAAGTCTAACAACTCCTGTAGTTGGACCTTTAACTCCTGAAGTTCAATAGGAGCCATTCGATATGGGGTTTTAGAAATGGGCTTTGTACCAGGTTCAAGGTCAATAAAGAATTCAACTTCATGTTCTAGGGGTAGACTGGGAAGTTCTTCAGGAAATCGTCAGGAAATTCACTAACAACAGAAATATTATTCAAATCTGACTTGTTTTTGTTCAAGTCCGTGACATGGGCTAAGAAAGCTTGACATCTGTTTTTCAATAAATGAATAGCTTTATGGCTTGATATGACAGTGATTGACTTTAGTGGTTTGGTTGCTTAAATTCGCATAACAGGTTGGTTAGGAATATGAAAACTAACAACCTTACGAAAACAATCATTTTTGGCATGATGAATAGTTAACCAATCAATCCCTAAAATCACATCAAATGCAAGTATTTTCAAAGAAATAAGATCGACAGGTAATGTGATGGTACCAACTTGGATCAAGCAAGATTTATAAACAGTAGATGCAACGAAGGTTTCTCCTAACGGAGTCTCAATAGATAAGTCAAAGTCTAATTTCTTCGGAGTCAAGTTCAAACGTTGAGCACAAGCAGGAGAGATAAAAGAATGGGTAGAACCGGTATCTAATAAGGTATAAACTTCGCAAGAGTTTATGATTAGCTTACCCGTGATCACCTCGTTTGGGTTCCTCGTGTTTTGGACAGTCACGACAAACGCCCTTCCAGGAACCACCGACTTTGACTTGTCCAGGACAGCCTTTGGAGTCACCATCCCCATTGAACTTGGTTTTGCAACAAGACAATCTCTAGCTATATGACCTTCCTTTCCACAATTATAACACACCTTGGATTGTTATGGGTAGTTTGGGCTAATGTGTCCCTCTTTCCCGCATTTATAACAAATGACCGGTGCTCGTTCTCCTCCCCTAGAAATAGCTGATGTTTGTGCTAACGTCTTCACGTTATCATTGTTGTACCTTCTCTTTTTGAAATCTCCCCCCGACTCGCTTCTTCGACCATCATGGCCACGATTACCACCAGAGTGGTTACCACTTTTGTCCGAATGTTTTTCTCCCCGCTGGTTGTCATTGCTCCGATGACTGCTGCCACCGGTATGACCCTGGTTGTGGTCCCTCGGTTGAACATACTCATTATCTCGCTCTAATAATTGAGCCCTGGTTACAACATCTAAATATAAAGAAAATTTATGAGAAATAAGATATTGTCGAATCTCGGGTTTTAGACCTCTCAGAAACATCCGCGTCATTCGTTCCTCATTCTCTACCAAATGAGGTGCAAACCTGGATAACTCTACGAACTTCGCCTCGTACTGGGACACCGTCATGTTATTTTGTTCCAGTCTAATAAACTCTACCTCCTTCATATGACGAATACTTTCGGGAAAGTACTTGTCATTGAACAGTTTCTGAAATGTTTCCCAAGACATGTTGAGTGTGGCAGGATGGGTATGCTTCACAGATTCCCACCAGTAATCTGCCTCACCATGAAACATAAAGGAGGTGAATGGAACCCTCTGTTCCTCCGTGCATCCCAAGACATCAAATATTTTGGTAATTTGCTTGACCCACGTTTTCGCCTTAATCGGATCCGACTTTCCCACAAATTCTGGTGGTCCCAACTCTTTGAACTGCTTGGCTGTGACAAGTCGCGCGTTGCTATCATTTCCACCTATATTTTGTACACGAGTCTCCCTCGTCTGGTTTTGCATGAACTGCAAAAAGCTTCTAAACATCTCATCATTCATCATTTGTTCGGTAATGTTGTTTATAGGAGGAATATTGTCTTCCTGTTGCACGTTCCACTGGGTGGTGATTAAAGGTGTCTCCACGGTCTCATTCACTCCATTGTTAATATTTCCAGCTGCCATTCTCAAATACTGCCACAAAACAAGGGTTAATTAACAAATTAACATATCACATATTAATCATATGCTCTGACTGACCAACCAAATAAGCTTAAGTATAACACACTAGCGAAGGATTACTCGTCTCTCCCTCCTAGTTCTATTCCCGATCTCGCTTGGAGATCATATCCCTAAGCTCGATACCAATCGTGACACCCCAAAATAGGTATACATCACCCATTCTGAGTCACCAAATACATGATGCACGTAAACAAATACAACTTCATTAATACAATTGTCGTGCAAAATACGACAACACATATACTGTGAGTTTAAATACAAATATTGTCTAATAGACAGTATACAAACTCAAAAGGAGTCTTCATTTCAATTATTGATACACTATTTTACAAAATAGTGAGGACTACTAAAACAACTATCACGAACCATCACTCCATATCCCCATTTAGTTCTGCTTATGTTCTAACCTCCTGAGAAGAAAAATGGAACAAAAAGGAAAAGGGTGAGCTCAACTAGCCCAATAAAGAATATTATGACTAAGATAATATAGAAAAAATTATTATTAGTCTTCAACAGGGAAAAATCTGATAGAATATAATAGACAACAAGTTTTAGATCAACAACTGCAGCGGAAACAACAATCCATTAGAAGAGTCAAGTAGAGAATGAATTCTACTATCTTCTAAGTTTTAAAAGTTCATCATCAATATTTTATTCCTGTAACATCAATCAATATACATCTTGAATCAAATATTCATCTTTGCACTACAGGCAAAAGATATTCATTTGTATCACCAGTTGGTCATGTTCATCTCAACACCTGTTCATCTTTGCACTATGGGCCAAAGATATTCATCAGTTAATCATTCATCTTTGCACTACAGGCCAAAGATATTCAGTAATATGATCATTTAGGACTGAGGATGATGAAAAATATCTTAAAGAAAACGAATCCAGTGAGATAAAAGATTAAAGACTAGGGATTCGTACTTTAGTTTATCAAAGCTCAAAAATACCTTATAATAATCAATTATGGAGCAAAATTCAAGAATAAAGATCAAAACATGGATACAATCAAAGATATTAACCATAATAGATAACTTGGATAAAGAAAGAAAAAATTTATTTTTCTGTGAATAGTGCCGTATTCGTGAATAGTGTCGTATACGTGAAGAGTTATATATACGTGAATAGTAATCCCGACATGAAAAAGGTAGAAATTCCACAATAAAATCTATACCAATATTTCGGTATAATGATATTGAAAGAATAACATCATTATCAAGAAAATAACATTTCTTACCTCAAAAGAACAGTACTTATAATGAAATAATATAAATGTATAAGGTGAAGGAAACTTACCTTTGAATAAGAACTCATAAAGTATCTAAATACTCACAAAATAAGCTCGATAATATAGAGAGACAAAGCTTATGATTCTGGTGTGATTTTCAATTCTAACTAAACACCATATTTATAGGAAAATGCTTAGAACGCCACTAACCTACTATGTGACGTCCCCAAAATAGGTATACATCACCTATTCAGAGTCGCCAAATACATGGTACAAAATTTCAAATACAACTTAATTATACAACAGTCGTGTAAAATACTATTAAACATATGCTATGAGTTTTAATACAAATATTGTCATCTAGACAATATACAAACTCAATGGGGTCCTCATTACATTTTTATCACACTATTTCATAGAATAGTGAGGACTACTAATGCTATCATCTGGACCATCACTTTGTTCCCCGACTAGTCCCTGCTACGTTCTCATTTCTTGAAGAGAACAATGAAAGCAAAAGGTGAGCTCAACTAGCCCAAGAAGAAATATTATGACTAAGATAATGCGTAATAAATTATCATTAGCCTTCAACAAAGTGTTAAACCGATAAAATATAACAAATATCAAGTTTAGCTGCATGCAATGAACAAGCAATCCATTAGAAGAGTCAAGTAGAGAATAAAATCTACTATCTTCTATAATTTAAAAGGTTTTTCATTTTTTTTATCACGAGACTCAAATTTTAATAAATAATCCACATCATCCCCGCACTACTACCAAGGATATTACGTATCTGACAAGGATATTCATGTATTCATCAATGGTCATGATCATGCCAACAATTGTCCATCAATGCACTACGGGCCAATGATGAATTTTTCCACATTATTTGTATCATTACGGTCATGATTACACCGAATAATCCTTGGTCATAATCATACCAAGACCATCTATGCACTACAGGCCACATATGACTTTCAACATAACATAAACATGAGGATGATGATAATGATATAAGAATTCAATAAAACAAGTTCAAGAATTAATTTATCCAGGAACCAATAATGTCCAAATTGTCAACATGATACTTCTTTGTGGAGTAAAATTCAAGAATGCTCAGAAGAATATTTCCATGAAAAGATACTAGATGAAGCGCAAATATCAAGGATATTCCACTAATTTCATGGAGTATAGAAATCAAAACTTTAACCAACTGAGTATAATAAAGAATGGAATAATAAAAGAAATCACCAGAAATGCGATAGACCGCACAGACAGGTTATTCTAACAGATTAATAAATAATGGAATCAGGTCATGCGTAAACGCACAGACATGATATTCCAACAGAATAATAAATAATGGAATCAGGTCATGCGTAAACACACAGACGGGATATTCCAACAGAATAATAAACAACGAAACCAGGTCATGCGTAAACGCACAGACAGGATGTTCCAATAGAATAATAACGGAACCGGAAGTCATACATGCGTAACGCATGCAATGTGTGATGTTCCAATAGAATAATAAAGAATGGAGTAACAAAAGAATTTCACCAAGTATAGGGTAGCTCATGATATATAGGTTATTCCAATGTAATAATAAAGAATGGAATAAATGTAAGTTCTCTTCATGAGTAAGAAAGAAAGAATACCTCTTACGAGTACAACAAATAATATCCCTCACCAGTAAAAGAAGAGTATTCCAATTTGGTAGGGTGAGGATATACTCAAGAAAACTTCACTACGATCAAAACTTTCTTAAACTCTAAAGAAATACGCCAGATTATAGAAGAAGAACTCTCTCTATAGTTTTCTCTCTAGAGTTTCAAATTGAATTAAGTAAGAAATAATGAAGGAATGAACTTCTATTTATAGAAGAATGGATCATGATAGTAACTAATTTTGAACGGTCCAGATTGATTTACTTTAAGCGCAGACTATTCAGATTGGTTTACAATAAAATATAATATATTCTATTTATAATCTAATAAAATGAATAACTTTATAAAAGTATACATTTTATATAAAAAGATTTTACTGCAAACACTATGCAAGGCACTATGCATAATAAAATATAATATATTCTAATTATTGTCTAATAAAATGTATAACTTTATAAAGTATTACATTTTATATAAAAATATTTTACTATTAGTCTAATAAAATGAATAACTTTATAAAAGTATTACATTTTATATAAAAACTTTTCTGCTTTTATTACATTAATAATACTAAAAAACAAAATTCATCATCATTATTATAATTCACAATATTAATCTACGTGTCGTTCCTGTGAAGAGGGGCTTTCCAATAAGGATTTCTCCCTATGGTAGCGCAATTAGGTGACCAAACCTCTCCTCGATAGAACTTTTAGACATCGTTAATATTGCAAATAATAATATTACTTTGTCATCTCAATTATTGATTTAATAATATATAAAATATTGACAATAATTGAATCAAATAACGTGAGATACTATGCAAGAATTATCGTAATAATAATTGAACAAAACCGAGTGACTTCTCACGTAAGCATCAATAATCAATACCGTAGTATGCTCTTCATGCAACTACGCGTATTCATCGTACTTTTAACAACAAGGGTGTTTCAACAGTTAATAACGATAAAACTTCCGCCGTTATTTTCATAAAGTATTTTTGTCGTTTTTCAATCCGATAATAATAATTACATTGTAGGGGTCCACCAATGATTGTGCCATTGTACGAATATTCTCTGTTAAAATGAATATTCCCGGACTAATCGAATATTATATAACAACTTGCGTACTTTGCAAAATTTATAAAAATATTACTATAACATTATATCAAATTAACTCCATAATATTCAAAAATGATATTTATAGAAAATTCATCTTTATTTATAAAAGTTGGGGTCTTACAACCTCCCCTTCTTATGAAATTTTGCCCTCAAAATTAGGGTACGTACTTGATATGTCGAAGAGGTAAGGATACCTTGATTTCATTTCAGATTCTAACTCCCAAGTCATATCCTCAACATCGTGGTTTCTCCACAAAACTTTGACTTGAGGTATAACCTTGGAGCGTAGAATATGTTCCTTCTTATCCAAGATTTGAACAGGAACCTCTTCATACGTCAAATCTTTCGCTATTTCGTCCTGTTCTAACTCAATAATGTGGTTCGGGTCTTCCACATATATACGTAACATGGATATGTCAAAAACGTTATGAACACGAGACATACTTGGCGGTAAAGCGAGTCTATAGGCCACAGTTCCTACTTGATCGAGGATTAAAAATTGGCCAATGAATCGAGGATTGAGCTTTCCTCTCTTTCCAAATCTCGTAACTCCTTTCCATGGAGCAACACGTAACAACACATGATCTCCAATATCGAATTCCACGTCCTTTCGATGAAGATCATCATAACTCTTTTGTCGATCTTGTGAGGTTTTTATACGTTGTCGGATCGTTTGAATCTTTTCCGTAGTCATACGTACCAACTCTGGTCCCAACAACGTTGCTTCACCCACCTCATCCCAGCATACTAGAGAACAACACTTTCTTCCATACAACGCCTCAAATGGAGCCATGCCAATACTTGCTTGATAACTGTTGTTGTAGGAAAACTCCACCAATGGTAAGAACTTATCTCAACTTCCCTTGAAATCAAGGACACATAGTCTTAATAGATCTTCAAGAGTTTGAATAGTCCTCTCCGACTGTCTATCCGTCTGAGGATGATATGCCGAGCTAAATCGTAAATCCGTGCCCATAGCTTTTTGCAAACTAACCCAAAATCGTGAAGAGAATCTTGGGTCTCGATCAGACACTATGGATATTGGCATACCATGCAATCTTACAACCTCGTTTATGTACATACGAGCAAGACGTTTAAGTGTATAAGTTTCTCGTATAGGTAAGAAGTGAGCAGACTTGGTCAATCTATCAACAATGATCCAAATTACATCTATGCCTTGAGAAACCTTAGGAAGATCAGTGACGAAATCCATGGTAATGTGCTCCCATTTCCATTCTGGAATTTCAAGTGGTTGCAATGGACCTTTTGGTACTTGATGCTCCGCTTTAACTCGTTGACAAGTTAGACACCTTGAGATAAACAGCGCTATCTCTCTCTTCATATTGCTCCACCAAAATGTATGACGAAGATCATGATACATTTTGGTACTCCCGAGATGGATTGCAAGCGGTGTGTTATGCGCCTCCATCATGATTTTATACTTTAAATCGTGGTCGTTAGGAACACAAAGTCCGGATTTGACTCAAGTATTCCTTCTTCATCGATTCTTGCTTCTAAAGCATAGCACCTTCTTGCACTTTCTTCCTCATACGCATCACTCCGTGTCGTAGCTTGAGCAACTTTAACTTTATCAATTAAAGTCGGTTCTACTCGTATATTCGCCATCATCACATGGGTCCCCTGGAGTCTTTAACTCTATCTCCATCCTTTGCAAGTCACACAAAATGGGCCTTTGCGTTGACAATATCGCTTTTCGTACTTGCATATGATCTTTCTACTCAATCGCGCCTACTACCACGTTCGCTTTTCCAGGATGGTATTGGATGGTATGATCATAATCTTTCAACAGTTCAAGCCAACGTCGTTGTCGCATGTTGAGTTCCTTTTGAGTGAAGAAATATTTGAGGCTTTTATGATCCGAAAAGATCTCCACTTTCTCCCCATACAAGTAATGCCTCCAAATTTTAAGTGCGAAGACAATAGCTGCCAACTCTAGATCATGAGTAGGATAATTCCTCTCATATTATTTGAGTTATCTTGAGGCATAAGGCTATGACTTTCCCATGTTGCATGAGAACACATCCCAACCCTTTGCTCAAGCATCATTGTAGATGACAAATCCCTCAAGCAGGATGGTATTATCGTAACAGTCTTTGAAATGAGTCTCCTCTTGAGTTCTTGAAAACTCTTCTCACATTCCTCGCTCCAATCGAACTTTGTATCTTTCCGAGTCACCGAAGTTAATGGAGTAGCGATTCGAGAAAATCCTTCCACGAATCTCCGATAATAACCAAATTTAAACCGAGAAAGCTACGCATTTGATCCATCGATTTAGGTTGCTCTCACTTTGAATTGCTTCAATCTTCACGGGTCAACAGATATTCCATGACTTGATACTACGTGCCCAAGGAATGCTACTTCCTCAAGCCAGAACTCGCATTTCTTCAACTTGGCATAAAGCTTGTATTCACGAAGCTTTTGGAGTGTCGACCTCAAGTGTTGTTTCATGATCTTCACGGCTTTTGGAATAAATAAGGATGTCATCAATAAAGACGACCACAAAGTGATCCAAATATTCGTTGAATACTCGGTTCATCATATCCATGAAGGCAGCAGGAGCATTAGTCAATCCAAAGGAAATGACTAGGAATTCATAATGCCCGTACCGAGTTCTGAAAGCCGTCTTTGGAATGTCATCTTGTTCTAATCTTCAATTGTTGATATCCGGAATGAAGATCAATCTTTGAAAAGAATTTGGCTCCTTGCAACTGGTCAAACAGGTCATCAATACGTGGCAATGGGTACCTATTTTTGATGGTGACATGATTCAACTCCCGATAATCAATACAAAGTCGCATACTCCCATCTTTCTTCTTCACGAATAGAACAAGAGCACCCCAAGGAGAAGTACTAGGATGAATAAAGCAATGTCTAACAATTCCTGCAGTTGGGTCTTTAACTCCTGAAGTTTAATAGGAGCCATTCGATATGGGGGTTTTGAAATGGGTTTTGTACTGGGTTCTAGGTCGATACAAAATTCAATTTCATGCTCTGGGGGTAGGCCAGGAAGTTCTTCAGGGAATACGTCAGGAATATTATTAACAATAGAAATATCATTCAAATCTGACGTATTTTTGTTTAAATCTGTGACGTGAGCTAAGAAAGCTTGACATCCATTTTTCAATAAACGAATAGCTTTATGGCTTGAGATGACCGTGATTGATTTTAATGGTTTGGTCGCTTGAATTCGCATAATAGGTTGATTTGGAATATGAAAGCTAACAACCTTACGAAAATAATCAATTTTAGCATGATGAGTAGTTAACCAATCAATCCCTAGAATCACATCAAATGCAAGTATTTTCAATGAAATAAGATCGACAGGTAATGTGAGGGTTCCGATTTGAACCAAACAAGACTTATAAACAGTGGATGTAATGAAGGTTTCTCCCATCGGAGTTTCCACAGATAAGTCAAAGTCTAATTTCTCCGGAGTCAAATTTAATCGTTGAGCGCAAGTAGGAGAAATAAAAGAATGGGTAGAATCGGTATCAAATAATGTATAGACTTCGCTAGAGTTTATGATAAGCTTACCCGTGATGACCTCATTCGGGTTCCTTTCTTTCTGGGAGGTCACAACAAACGCTCTCCCTTGCACTACCGGCTTTGACTTTTCTGGGACGGCCTTTGGTGCCTCCATCCTAGCGAAACTTGACTTCGGTGAACGACAAAATCGAGCTAAGTGACCTTCTCTTCAACAATTATAACATGCTTTGGACAGAATTACGCAGTTTGGACTGATGTGTCCCTCCCCTCCGCATTTGAAGCATATGATAGGTGGTCGTTCTTCTTCCTTAACAACGGGTGCTGGTGCTGACGTCTTTCCATCATTGTTGAATCTCCTCTTCTTGAAATGTCCATTCTTATTGTTTTGGCCCTGATTACCACCGAAGTGTTTACCATTTCTGGCTTGTTGATTCCCTCCATGCTTGTTGTCACCGCTTCGATGACTGCTCTCATTGGTATTATCATTTTATCGGCTGCTCTCTTTTGGTTGCATTGACTCGTTATCGCTCTCCACTAACTGAGCCCTATTTACAACATCTGAATACAAACAAAGTTTATGAGAAATAAGATGTTGACGTATCTCCGGCTTCAAACCTCTTAAAAACATCTGCGTCATTCTCTCTTCATTATCCACCAAGTGGGATGCAAACCGGGATAACTCGGCAAACTTGGCTTCGTACTGCGACACGATCATATTATTCTGCTCCAACTTGATGAATTCTACCTCCTTCATGTGATGAATAATTTTGGGAAAGTACTTGTCATTGAATAGTTCTTGGAACTTCTCCCAAGACATCTTCAGTGCGGCAGGTTGAGTACGCTTTACCGATTCCCACCAGTAATCTGCCTCTCCTCGCAACATAAAGGCGGCAAAGGGAACCTTTTGCTCCTTGGAGCATCCCAAGACATCAAATATCTTGGTGATATGCTTTATCCATGCTTCCGCTTTTAAGTGGTTTTGGCTCTCAATAAACTCCGGTGGTCCCAGCTCCTTGAATCATTTAGCGGTGACCATTCCCGAGAGTTTTCAAGTGTTTCCACCTACATTTTGGACAGGAGCCGCTCTCGCTTTCTTCATTGCATGAATTGCATAAAGCCTCGAACATTCCATCATTCATCATTTGGTCGGTGTTGTTGTTTGCATGAGGATTGTCGCCTTCACGATGCACATTATCCCGATTATTTATATGTGGTGAATCAACGGTCTCCGTGCTCCATTGCTATTCTCAACATTCTCGGATGTCATTTTCAGACATCGCCACAAAACAAAGGTTAATTGACATGTAACATATTATCCCTATATTCTCGATTTGACCAATTAAATACCAAATAAACTTAGGTAGGTCATACTGGCGAAGGAATTCCCCGTCTCTCTCCTCCTAGTTCTAGTCTGACATCTTAGCCAGGGATCATATCCCTAAGCTTTGATACCAACTGTGACGCCCCCAAAATAGGTATACATCACCTATTCAGAGTCGCCAAATACATGGTACAAAATTTAAATACAACTTAATTATACAACAGTTGTATAAAATACGACTAAACATATGTTGTGAGTTTTAATACAAATATTGTCATCTAGACAATATATAAACTCAATGGGGTCCTCATTACATTTATTATTACACTATTTCATAGAATAGTGAGGACTACTAATGCTATCATCTGGACCATCACTCTGTTCCCCGACTAGTCCTTGCTACGTTCTCATTTCTCAAGAGAACAATGAAAGCAAAAAGGGTGAGCTCAACTAGCCCAAAGAAGAAATATTATGACTAAGATAATGCGAATAAATTATCATTAGCATTCAATGAAGTGTTAAACTGATAAAATATAACAAACATCAAGTTTAACTGCAGCGGAACAAGCAATCCATTAGAAGAGTCAAGTAGAGAATAAAATCTACTATCTTCTATGATTTAAAAGGTTTTTCATTTCTTTTATCACGAGACTAAACTTAATAAATAATCCACATCATCCCACTCTTTGACTACGACCCCGCACAAATTATCCTGACCACAAGGAGGATTCATGTATTCATCAATGGTCATGATCATGCCAACAATTGTCCATCAATGCACTACGGGCCAATGAGGACTTTTCCACATATTATTTGTATCATATTACTACCATGATTATAACCGAATAATCCATGGTCATAATCATACCAAGTCCATCTATGCACTACTGAGCCACAGATGACTTTCAACATAATATAAACATGAGGATGATGATAATGATATAAGAATTCAATAAAACAAGTTCAAGAATTAATTTATCCAGAACCAATAATGTCCAAATTATCAACATGATACTTCTTTGTGGAGTAAAATTCAAGAATGCTCGTAAGAATATTTCCATGAAAAGATACTAGATGAAGCGCAAATATCAAGGATATTCCACTAATTTCATGGAGTATAGAAATCAAAACTTTAACCAACCTGAGTATAATAAAGAATGGAATAACAAAAAAAATCACCGTGCACGCGATAGTAGACCGCACAGACAAGTTATTCCAACAGATTAATAAATAATGGAACCAGGTCATGCGTAAACGCACAGACATGATATTCCAACAGAATAATAAATAATGGAATCAGGTCATGCATAAACGCATTGCGCATGTGATATTCCAATGTAATAATAAACAATGGAACCGGTCACGCCAGAAACGCACGAGATAGGATGTTCCAATGTAATAATAACGGAACCAAAGTCATGCGTAACGCACCGATAGGATCTTCAAATGTAATAATAAAGAATGGAGTAACAAAAGAATTTCACCAAGTATAGGGTAGTTGGCGTGATACAAAAGTTATTCCAACATTATAATAAAGAATGGAATAATGTAAGTTCTTCATGAGTAAGAAAGAAAGAATACCCCTTACGAGTACAATAAATAATATCCCTTACCGTAAAAAGAAGAGTATTCCAACCGGTAGGGCGAGGATATACTCAAAAAAACTTCAGACTACGCTTTCAAAACTTTCTTAAACTCTAAAGAAATACGCCAAGATTATAGAAGAAGAACTCTCTCTATAGTTTCTCTCTCTAGAGTTTGGTGAATTCGTAAGAAATAATGAAGGAATGAGCTTCTATTTATAGAAGAATGGATCGCATAGTAACTAGTTCATGAACTGTCCCGTATTGATTTACTTTAAAGCAGACATCCAGATTGGTTTACAATAAAATATAATATATTCTATTTATAATCTAATAAAACGAATAACTTTATAAAAGTATTCATTTTTATATAAAAAGATTTTACTATGCAAACACTACTACGATACTGAGCACTATGCAAATATTATGCATAATAAAATATAATATATTCTAATTATTGTCTAATAAAAGCAGATAACTTTATAAAAGTATTCTGCTTTTATATAATTTTTTTTACTATTAGTCTAATAAAACGAATAACTTTATAAAAGTATTCATTTTATATAAAAACTTTTCTTATTTTATTGCATTAATAATACTAATAAAACAAAATTCATCATCATTATTATAATTCACAATATTAATCGACTGTGTCGTTCCTGTGAAAGAGGGCTTTCAATAAGGATTTCTCCCTATTGGTAGCAATTAGGTGACCAAACCTCTCCTCGATGAACTTTAGACATCGTTAATATTGCAAATATTAATAACTTTGTCATCTCAATTATTGATTTAATAATATATAAAATATTGACAATAATTGAATCAAATAACGTGGGATACTACGCAAAGAATTATCGTGAATAATAATTGAACAAAACTAAGTGACTTCTCACGTAAGCATCAATAATCAATATCGTGCTTGCTCTTTGTGCGACTACGCCAGACATCGTATTTTTTAACAAGGGTGTTTTAACGAGCTAACTCAGAAACTTCCGCCGTTATTTTCATAAAGTATTTTTGTCGTTTTTTCAATCCCGATAATAATTTACATTGGGGTCCACCAATGATTGTGCCGTTATGTACGAATATATTCCTCGTTAAAACGAATATTCCCCGACCAATCGAATATTATATAACAACTTGCGTACTTTGTAAAATTTATAAATATTACCCACAACTATCAAATTAACTCCATAATATTCAAAAATGATATTTATAGAAAATTCATCTTTATTTATAAAAGTTGGGGTCTTACATGCTACTTGATGGCTTTTTACCTGCTACTATTCACGCCCACCATTTTTGAAATAAAATTTTAGCATATTTCTCACCAACCAAAAGTGGGGCCCACCCATGTTTTTAATAAAAAAACTTTTATTTCTGAAATTTCAATAATTTATAATAAATAGCCCTCTTATCAGAAAAATACTAATTTTATATCCATTCCATAGGAAATTAAATTCTCTACAATTTTGTAGACGAAAGTTTTTCCAAATTCCATACAGAAAATGCCCGAAATCCACATACGGACGATTTTTAATACCTTCATTCCGATAAAATATTGATAAAACACCTCAACATTAATTTCATCATTTATAACCACAACAAATATATCTATCATTTATATCCACATAAAATAAATATTTCCTTATCATATAAATCAATAATTAATTATTCACAAATAATATTACAGAATCACAATAATGACAACCAGATCGTTCCCAGAAAAGAGGGGGCTTTCCGATAAGGATTTCTCCTTTCTGGCGCGTAATTAAGTGACCAAACCCCTTTCCTAGACAGAACTTCCTTAGACATTGCCAATAATGACATCTAATAATATTATTCAAATAACATGAATTATTGATCTGATCATGAGAAATACTGTGCAGTGACAATTATTGAAACAACAATAATATAAAATATCAACGTAGCAATTATTGAATCAATTAAATAAAATATTGAAAAGAATTTCGTGTAACAATTATTGAGTAGTGTCTTCTTACGTAAGAATCACTAATTCAAAATACTATGCAATCACAGGTATGTTTTAATGCGACCAGACATCGTATTTTAACCACCGTGTATTCCAACAGTGTTAAAAGTAACAATTACGCCGTTATTTATAAAAACTCAAACTTGTCGTTTTCTTCATCCGACCGTTTTCCGTTATGGGGCCCTCAAATGGTTGCGCCATCTTACGAATATTCCCTGACAACAAGAATTTTCCACGACCAAATGAATATTCCCCGAATATAATGAATATTTTTATAACCACTTGCTTATTTTGAAAAATTTACACATTTCACCCATAACCAACGCATTATATCAAATTAACACTTTATTATATAAAATAATAATTTAGAAGAAATTTGATTTTATTTATAAAAAGTTGGGGTCTTACACCTATCCCCTCGTTAGAAGGGTCGCGGAGTTGGAAAAGCTGCTAGCGGCTAAAAGCCTAATGGGAACATCTTCGAGCTGTCCAGGATCACCCTTCTCACCAGAAATTAATCAAGTCATGACAAACCCAAAGAAGAAAATGCCCCCAATGGATACGTATGATGGGTTATGGGATCTTTACGATCACTCGGATGGATATGATCGTCTGATGTCTTACTATAGGGATTCGGATGCTGCCAAGTACCATATGTTCGCCATGACGTTGAAGAAGAGCGCCCGAGAATGGATGGGAACTTTGGCAGCCTTGGATCGATCGGTTCGTGGAACAACCTTCAAAAGAAGTTTCATGCTTGGTTTGGGAGTAACTGGAGAAGGGGAAAAATTATTGCCTCCCTCATGCAAGTTAGACAATGTGATGCCCCCAAAATAGGTATACATCACTCATTCTGAGTTGCCAAATACATGGTACATAAATCAAATACAAACTTCTTTTATACAATACGACAACAACGTAGCTTAGAGTTTTTACACGAATATTGTCTCATAGACTGTATTCAAACTCAAATGAAGTCCTCATTACATTTATTATCACACTATTTCACTGAATAGTTAGGACTACTAATGCAAACATCTGGACCGTCACTCCGTTCCTCGACTAGTCCCAACTACGTTCCCATTTCCTGAAGAAAACAATAAAAGCAAAAGGGTGAGCTCAACTAGCCCAGTAAGAAATATTGTGACTAAGATAATGCAGAATAAATTATCGTTAGCCTTCAATAGTGTTAAACTGATAAAATATAATAAACATCAAGTTTAACTGCAGCGGAACAAAAAATCCATTAGAAGAGTCAAGTAGAGCATGATATCTAATATCTTCTATGATTTAAAAAGTTTATCAGCTTAATAAATAAACCACATCATCGAATCATCCCTGCACTACGAGCCAAGGTTATTCATGTAATCATCAATGGTCATGATTATACCGAATAATTTCTGGTCATAATCATACCAACAACTGTCCATCAATGCACTACAAGCCAATGATGATTTTTACCACATCATTTGTAATATTACGGTCATGATTATACCGAATAATCCCTGGTCATAATCATACCAAGTCCATCTATGCACTACAGGCCACAGATGACTTTCAACATAATATAAACATGAGGATGATGACAATGATATAAGAATTCAATAAAACAAGTTCAAGGATAAATTTTTAAAGATTTATAATTTAATTTATCTAGAAATTAATAACATCAAAATTGTCAACATGATACTGATTTGTGGAGTAAAATTCAAGAATAATACTGTATCAAAAATGATTTGGACAGTAAAGAAATCAATTTTTGTCATGAATAGTACTCTGGGTGAATAGTGCCCGAGTGAATAGTACCTTGAATATTACTTTGTGAATAGTACTTTGTGATTAGTACCGTGAATAGTACTTTGTGAATAGTACCCCGTGAATAGAAGCGTATAAATGAATAGTACTCATGGACAGTACTCCGACATGAAAAACTTAAAATTTAACAAGAATGTGTAGAAAATATCCTTGTGAAACGATACTAGATGAAGCGCAAATATCAAGGATATTCAACTAATTTCACGGAGTATGGAAGCAATACTTTAACCGAATGATGGTATAATCAGGAATACGAGACGAAATAATATTACTCACATACTACAAAGTATGGAAGAAAATATTATTTCTTATGAACACTGAAAAAAATAATATCCCTTCAACTGTTGAATGAAAATAATATTCCAACAAATATTTAACGAAGATAATATTCATACGAATATTGAACGAAGATAATATTCATACGAATAAGAAAAATAATATCTCTTCAGAATATGAAATAAATAATACCCCTTACCTCAGAAGAAGACTGGATACTGGAATAGTGAAGTAGCAGACTTCACTTCTTCTTTCTCTTTAAAGCTTCTCTCTCTATAGCTTCTCTCTCTATAATTGCTCTTGTGAGACTTAGTGAATTGGTGAGAATGAAAGAAGAATGAGCTTCTATTTATAGGAAAATATAGTTTTAGTAATTGCACGTTTTGGGGCTCGAAATATTACAGTATAATACCTTCCTCTTTTTCTTCATTTTTAATTTAGTCCGGCAAGTATTATCAAACTTGCACCACCTCCCCTAATAGTAAATCATGTGAATTAATAGTTCATTCATGTGACTCAATAGTATAATCATGTGAAAAAACTAATTACAGTATAGTAACTTCATCTATACCTCCATTTTTAATTTAGTCATGCAAGTATTATCAATCTTGCACCAACTCCCTTAATAGTACATGCATGTGAATCAATAGTATACACATGTGAATAAATAGTTATAAGCATGTGAATTTATATCAATTAATTCCGCATTTATTCGATTAATTACCCGATTGGTCAATATAACCTCTAGACATCAATTATTATCAAAATAAATGTCGATTTCCACTAACACTAATAATTCCCACACAATGGAACTATCAATTTCATCTTTAATCAACACGAAGTTATTCATCATTAATATTATAACTCACAATATTTAACAACCAGGTTGATCCTATAAGGATTTCTCCTTATTTGCGCGCAATTAGGTGACCAAACCTCTCCTTGATAGAACTTCTAGACATTGTCAATATTGCAAATAATAATATGAATAACTTTGTCGTCTTAATTACTGATTTAATAATATAAAATATTATGCAGATGATACTGTGACAATAATTGAATCAATAATATGAAAGATATTATGCAGCAATTACTGTAGCAATAATTGAGTATAACTGAGTGACTTCTTACGTAAGCATCAATAATCAATACCGTGTGATACTATGCAACCATGCATATTACTGTACTTTTACTACCGAGTAGTTCAACAGTTTAACGGTAAAACTTTTGCCGTTAATTTTATAAAAAGATAATTCTGTCGTTTTTTAAATACGACAATACTTCCATTATGGGGTCCACCAATGATTGTACCGTCGTACGAATATTCCCCGACACAACGAATATTTTATATCAACTTGCTTTCTTTGCAAAACTTTCAAATATCATCCTTAACTTTAACCTTTTATCAATTTAACCATTTACTAAATAGAATAATAATTATAGGAAAATTGAATACTTTCATTTCATAAAATTCAGGGTCTTACAAACAACGTTCGGATGAAAGCCTCGGACAGTATGTTAAGAGGTTCCGGGAGGCAGTGGGTTCGGTAGCAGAGTTAAATTCCCCTCAAGCCTTGGGATTTTTCACAACTGGTTTGGACATAGAGAGGTCGAAGAAGCTGATGAAAGACCTGGTGATCAACCCTCTTGCAGATTTAACCGAAGCCTTCCATCGGGCTGAAGGGTTTATTGTGATAGAAGAGGCTATGGGTAATTTCAAGCAACACTCCCAGTCTTACGAGAAGTAAAGATCGGGACAAACAGAGTTATCAGTGTTCGGACAATAACCAGTGGCGGACAGATAATCATGGGAAGAAAAACAACAATGGTGGGGGATCTGGAAGTAACAGACCCCCCCCCCCCCTTCCGAGCCGAAACATCAGTAAAGTGTACACCCCTCTCAACATGGATCGGGCGAAGATACTAGAAGAGATAAGAAATAAGTCCTTCTACGAACCTTGCTCAAAACGTACGCAGCCCGAGAAGAGGGGTTGGGATAAATTTTGTGATTACCACTATAGTTCCGGACATACCACGAGACGTGCAACGACTTCATGGACATGATAGAGAAGAATGTTTAAAACAACCAGTTGGTTCAGTATGTAGCGGTCGAGATAATGTGGTGGCACCGAGATAGGAAAGCAGAGCACCGGATCATGATACACAGCCTCAACAGAAACTGCCAGCCCGAGGCGTGATTGATGTGATCTCAGGCGGTTCTATGGGGCATGTAACCAGGAAGAAGAGAAGGGGGCATCTCGATGCAGTGTTGTCGGTTACGGGGGTTCTACATCAAGAAAGGATCGGGCCTATCCGGTAAAATCTATCTCTTTTCTCTAACGAAGACTATCCTATAGACCTCATAGAACCACATGACGGGGCGTTGGTGATAACATCTCAGGTCGGGACCGTAGACATGAAATGGATGATGATAGACATTGGATCCTCGGTCGATATATTGTACATTCACGTCTATCAAAGGATGGACCTAGAGGGAAATAAGATGGAGTTGGGTGGAGAAGGACCTTTGTACGAGTTCAGTGGAGATCCGGTATACGTGTCTGGCACCATTGAGTTGCCGGTCAAGTTCGGCATAACACCCAATCAGGTCGAGATAATGGTCAGATTTTTCGTGGTCCAGGTGGATTCAGTATATAATGTGATTCTCGGACGACCGACCCTGGCAGCCCTGCAAGCGGTGACTTCCATACCTCATTTTAAAATCAAATTTTCAACATCGAACGAGATCGGGGAGGTAAAAGGTGATCTAGACATTGCCCGAAGGTGTTATCGGAACAGTTTAATTTCTTTAGGGGTCGGGGTCAGTAAGTAAAAACAGACAATGGCTATTGAAATAGAGCCATTCACTGAAAGTAGTACAGAACCGCTTGCTCTGCCTGCCGAGGAGACAGAGGATATAGAGTTGGTCCCGAGAAATACAGAGAAGATGATCAAGATTGGATTGGGATTGATAGAACCATTTTGAACAGGATTGGTAGATATGCTTCGGGTATATGCCGACATCTTTGCATGGGAACCTAGTGACATGTCTGGGGTAAGTGAATCGGTGGCCGTGCACAGATTACATGTGGAACCCGAAGAGGAAGCCAGTTATACAGAAACGAAGAGTTTTCACCCCGGAGAGACAGAAGATCATAGATGAGGAGATTGCCAAACTCCTGGAGGCAGAATTCATCTTCTAGATCGATTACCCAGAGTGGTTGGCTAATGCGGTCTTGGTCCAGAAATAGAACGGGAAGTGGAGGTTATGCATCGACTATACAAACTTGAACAAAATGTGTCCGAAAGACTTCTATCATTTTCCTAACATAGATCAATTGATTGACGCCACTTCGGGATATGGCATTCTAATGAGTATGAAATATGTTATATTTTTATTCCTTAATGCTTAATCTTTTGCATTTTTTTTGTCCCTAAATATACTCATTATTTTTATATTTTTATTTTAGGTACAATTGAAGGGGTCCGTGATTTTGAGAATAATTTGGAGCATTATTGATCTAAGGGATAAGCAACTTATTATTTTGTGAGCCATAATTATGTTTTATTGCATGTAGCAAGCTAATCATTATTCAGCCCAAGCATGGATTTTACTAACATTATGGGCAACATGAGATCCTAGCCCAATTAATGTTCCAACATAAAAAGTAACCAAGCAGGTGAGACTTTTAAATTGAACAGACTCAACATAATTAAAGTGGGTCACGAATTAAAATAGCCATGCATGGCTATATTCCATATCACATGGGAGTTCATCAATTGGTTAAAAATAGACTTAGCATCACACGGAAATTGATTTACACGGATTCTAATTAGTTTACATGGAAATCATTCCACGCGAAAATTGAAGAATCTGAATGTGGCATGGAAAGTTGGCACACGACATATTGTGGAATTTAATTCCAATTTCAAATTTGATTTTTGGATTCTAGAAGATTAGTTTTTACAATTCTATTGTAATTAGGATTTCTTTTAGACTAAAGATTTATTTCTAAATTGAATTCTATTTCTTTATGGAAATTAGTGTAATTTGTAATTCCTTTTAGGATTTGGATTTCTACTTCCCATGGGATTTAGGACTTTGTCTAGCACTATAAATAGAGGATGAGAGTCAGGGTTTTATTCATTCAATTATCAACTATCATCTATTGGAGTGCAGACTCAAGAGCATGTCAGGCTAGTTCTTTTCATTCAGATCTAAAGGGAGGTGAATCCTTGTTACAAGTAATTGATTAATTGAGTATTATTATTTATTCATTCTTGTGTGAAATTTCTTCTGATAATCTGTTTTCATTGATTGCATGCTAATTGATTTAATTAATTTGATATGGCTAATTGAATTAGTTTGATCGTTATCATATGCTAGATTAAGATTGGTATTACATGTAATTAATATCTGTCTTCATCATAAGTAGCAACTTAGTAATAATAATTGTGGACAAGCTTTTGTGTATTTCTAAGATTATCAGAAAATAAGTTAAACAAATCGAGCTTATGTGTTTGTTGCTTGGATTAGCCTAATTCTATATTTCTTAATGCTTCTATCATATTAAATCTAGAGAGCTTATTCTAGGTTGTATGCTAGTTAGAATCTGGTGGAGAGCTTGTTTCATACAGTGATAATCTAAGGAGAATTTCAGATAGTAGAGCTTATTGTTATCTAGGACTAATAGTTTCATTGAAGGGAAAATAATAATAACTTGATTAATTGATTGTTGTACTTGGTGAAACTGAACTGCAGAACTGAAGTTTTTACATATTTGGTTAAATTCATCATTAATTCTTATTCTCTTAGTTTAAAAATAATTTTCAAAAACCCCATCTTTATTTTCTGTTGAAATAGTAGAATAATTCTAAAACAACTTTATTATCTGTGGGATCGATCCTTACTTGTTACTGTGCTAATTATTATAAATTGTGAAGTGAAAGTGAGGTTAATTTAGGAGTGTCAACGACAGCTTCCAAATTTAAGCGTCGTTGCCGGGGAGTAATTTGGCGTTTTGTTTTTATTCTATTATTTGTTTTGTTCTTGTTTTATAACTTGATCTTCTCAGGCTACTATATTAGATTTTGATCTAGAGATTGAGAAAACTGCAAGGAGGCTAAGGAAGGAAAAACTTAAAGTTCAACAGTCTTCTGCAGATATAGACGAGGCTTCTGCATCATCACCAGACCTCAACTTAGCTTTGGAATTATTATCCAACAAATCATCCACCGAATCCGATAAAGAAGAAGAGATGGCAATTCAAAACAACAATAGAACTCTCGTGGAGTCAAGCAACCCTAATTTAAATCAACAACCTTTGTGCATTGAATATCCTAATTTAGATGCTGCATTTGAACTTAAATCGGGACTAATCCATTTACTACCTACTTTTCGTGGTCTTACAGGTGAGGACCCCTACAAACATCTGAAGGAATTTCATGTGGTGTGCTCCACTATGAAATCACATGGAATCACCGAAGAGTAAATCAAGCTGAGAGCATTCCCATTCGCCCTAGCAGATTTGGCAAAGGATTGGCTGTACTACCTACCCTCAGGTTCAATACAGTCTTGGAATGACATGAAGCAGTTGTTCTTGGAGAGATACTTTCTAGCCTCAAGAGTAGCCAACATAAGGAACGAGATTTGTGGGATTAGACAATTCAGTGGGGAGACACTATACGAGTATTGGGAAAGATTCAAAAAGCTTTGTTCCAGCTGTCCATCGCATCAAATAGATGAACAACACCTGATCCAGTATTTCTACGAAGGGTTGGTACCGATGGATAGAAGCATGATCGATGCAGCTAGCGGAGGAGCACTAGTTGACAAGACCCCAGAGGCTGCAAGGAATCAAATTGCAAACATGGCAGCAAACTCGCAATAATATGGCACTAGAACAAATTATGCACCAGTAAGGGTAAGCGAGGTAAACACTTGTGATTATGGTTAATAAATTTCTGAATTAACTGCTATGGTTAGATAATTAGCTACAGGTCAACTGCCAATTGCAAAGGTTTGTGGAATATGTCTACAACCAAATCACAATACAGATGAATGCCCAACATTACAAGATGATGAAGTTGTGCAACAAGCTAATGCAATGGGAAATAATCAGTCATAACCTCAGAAAAAAGTATGATCTGTACTCAAACACGTATAACCCAGGATGGAGGGATCATCCAAATCTGAGTTATGGGAACAAGCAAGCAGCACCACCTGCATTTCCACCTAGGCAGCAGGGATTCCAACTAGCCCCACCTCAATATCAACCGAAGCAAGCAGTCCCTACACCTACTAGAATATCATTGGAGGATATATTCAAAGCATTTATGAATCAGACACAACAGTTCCAGCAAAAGACAAAAGCTTCGGTTTAAGATTTAAGGAACCAAGTAGGACAACTGGCTACAACTGTGGGGATATTGGAATCCAGAGGCTCAAGAAAATTACCATCTCAAACAATAGTCAACCCAAGGGAGAATGCAAGTGCCATAACTTTGCGGAGTGGAACACAGTTGGATACACCACCGACCCCCGTAGAGTTTGAAGAGGAAGCAACTAAGGAGGAAACAAATAAATCCAAGGTACAACCTAACCCTTCTAATCAGCTTAAAAACATTCCTCTTCCCTTTCCTCCCAGAAATTCTAAAACCTCAAAGAAAGATGAAAAAGAAAAAGAAATTTTGGAAACTTTTAGAAAAGTAGAAGTGAACATCCCTCTCCTTGATGCAATTAAACAAGTGCCACGGTATGCTAAATTTTTAAAAGAATTATGCACTAATAAAAGAAAATTGCAAAATGATAAAAGAGTCACAGTTGGAGAAATGTATCTGCTGTTCTTCAAGAAAAATGCCTCCTAAATGTAAAGATCCAGGAATGTTCACAATCCCATGCAAAATCGGAAACACCAGATTTGAAAAAGCCATGCTAGATTTAGGAGCTTCAATTAATGTTATGCCTTTATCTGTTTATGCCTCCTTAAATCTAGGCCCTTTGAAAAATACTGGTGTGATTATCCAATTGGCAGATCGTACTAACACTTACCCCCGAGGGGTAATTGAAGATGTCTTAGTGCAGGTGAACGAACTAATTTTTCCTGTAAATTTTTACATTGTGGATATGGAAGATGATACATCACCAAACCCTTCCCACATCTTGTTAGGAAGTCCCTTCCTGAAAACAGCAATAACCATGATCGATGTGCATAATGGGACCTTGACTATGGAGTTTGATGGCGAGAAGATTCAGTTTAACATATATGATGCCATGAGGTACCCTAGTGATATAGGACATGTTTTTGCTATCGATGTGAGAGACTCCTTGGTGCATAGAGTTTTTGAACAACTACATAGGGACAGCTTGGAGATTGCAATCACCAACAATTTGGATATGGACAGAGAAGAGGAGATTGAGCAAACCCAGGAATTGAAGGAGAATGTAGTTGTATTACATTCATTTCCAAAATTCTTCAATAAGTCAACAATATATTCTATTCAATTTCATGTTTCTCAGTAAAAGTTATTACCTTCTGTTGTACAAGCCCCAACTCTAGAATTGAAACAATTACCTGCTCATTTGAAATATGCATATTTGAGGACTAATGACACTTTGCCTGTAATTATTGCTAGTAATCTAACCAAGGTGCATGAAGAAAAATTGTTGCGAGTCCTAAGGGACCATGTTACAGTTTTTGGTTGGACAATAACGGATATCAAGGGTATTATTCTTACCATGTGCATGCATCGGATATTGTTAGAGGATGGAGATAAGCCTACAAGAGATGCGCAAAGGAGATTGAATCCACCCATGATGGAGGTGGTGAAAAAAGAGGTGCTCAAATTTCTTGATGCCGGTATCATCTATCCCATCTCTGATAGTCAATGGGTGAGTCCAGTACAGGTAGTCCTAAAGAAATCCGGAATCACCGTTGTCAAGAACGATGATAATGAGTTGGTGCCCACACGAATGCAAACATGGTGGAGAGTGTGTACAGATTATAGAAAATTGAATGCTGTAACAAGAAAAGATCACTTTCCTCTTCCTTTTATTGATCAAATGTTGGAGAGATTAGATGGGCACACTTATTATTGTTTTCTAGATGGTTTTTTAGGATATAACCAGATTGTGATTGCACCCGAGGACCAAGAGAAGACCACATTCACATGTCCCTTTGGTACTTTTATCTATCGACGGATGTCTTTTGGACTGTGTAATGCCCCAGGTACTTTTCAGCGATGCATGGTAAGCATTTTTTCGGACCTTTTAGAAGAATGCATCGAGGTTTTTATGGATGATTTCACAATTCATGGTGATTCTTTGGATGCATGCTTAGATAATTTAAATCGTGTTCTAGATAGATGCATGGAAACTAATCTTGTTTTAAATTGGGAAAAATGTCATTTCATGGTAGAACAGGGAATAATACTTGGTCATGTTGTGTCATCTAAAGGTCTTGAAGTTGATAAAGCTAAGATAGATGTTATATCTGATTTGCCTTACCCCGTCAGCGTGTGGGAGATTCGTTCTTTTCTTGGTCATGCAGGCTTTTATCGAAGATTTATCAAGGACTTCTCGAAGATTGCATTACCCTTATGTAAGTTGCTACAAAAAGATGTGGACTTTCAGTTTGATGATGAATGCAAGGAGGTTTTTGACAATTTAAAGAAATTATTAACTTCTGCTCCTGTCATTCAACCGCCAAATTGGAAGTTGCCATTTGAGATCATGTGTGACGCAAGCAACTATGCAGTGGAGGCTGTTTTGGGACAAAGGATTGACAAAGTCGTTCATACTATATATTATGCTTCGAGGACTTTGAATGAGGCTCAAATAAATTATTCCACAACTAAAAAAGAACTTTTATCTGTGGTTTTTGCTTTAGATAAATTTCGATCATATTTGCTTAGTACTAAAATTATAGTTTATTCTTACCATGCTGCTCTCAAGTATTTTCATCACCAAGAAAGATTCTAAACCAAGGATTATTCGATGGATTATGCTCCTACAAGAATTCAACTTAGAGATCAAGGATAAGAAAGGTGCGGACAACTTAGTAGCGGATCACTTTAGTAGGCTACTGAGAGACGAGGAGGAGCTACCGTTACATGATTCTTTCCCGGATGAGCAGTTACTTTTCATCCATACTGAGAGTCCCTGGTATGCAGATACAGTGAATTATTTGGTAAGTGCATATTTTCCTAAAGAATTTTCCAAATCCCAAAAGGAAAAGTTAAAAAGTGATGCTAGACACTATATTTGGGATGATCCATACATATGGAAATTTTGTGCTGACCAGATAGTTAGACGATGTGTGCCTAATAGTGAATTTCAATCTATTCTTTCCTTTTGTCATTCTTATGCTTGTGGAGGACATTTTGGACCAAAAAGAACTGCTAATAAAGTTTTGGAAAGTGGTTTTTATTGGCCATCGCTTTTTAAAGATTCCTATCTATTTTGTAAAACATGTGTTAATTGCCAAAGGACGGGGAATATTTCTCAACGAAATCAAATGCCCCAAACTCCTATATTAGTTGTTGAGATTTTTGATGTTTGGGGTATAGATTTTATGGGACCTTTCCCTTCATCCCTTGGGAATTTATATATACTTTTGGTTGTTGATTGTGTCTCAAAATGGGTGGAAGCTAAAGCCACTAGGACTGATGATTCTAAAGTTGTTGCAGATTTTGTTAGGACTAACATATTTGTCAGGTTTGGAACACCACGAGCCATCATTAGTGATCGCGAAACCCACTTTTGCAACAGGGTGTTAGCGGCTTTGTTCAAGAAATACAATGTTCTACACAAGGTTTCTACATCCTACCATCCACAAAGTAATGGTCAAGCTGAGGTGTCTAACCGAGAGATCAAATCCATTTTGGAGAAGGTAGTCAACCCGAGCAGAAAGGATTGAAGTCTGAGATTAGATGATGCACTTTGGGCCTATAGAACTGCGTACAAAACACCTATTGGGATGTCACCATACAAGATTGTGTTTGGAAAACCATGCCACTTACCTGTTGAGTTAGAGTATAGGGCTTTTTGGGCAATCAAGCAGTGCAACATGAGTTTGGAGGCAGCTGGAGTACACAAGAAATTGCAGTTACAAGAGTTGGAAGAATTGAGGAATGAAGCCTATGAAAGTTCAAAGATTTACAAGGAAAAGACCAAAGCTTTTCATGATAAGCAGATTGTGCGGAAAACCTTTATTGTGGGACAAAAAGTTTTGATATATCATTCTCGGCTTAAGTTATTTTCAGGTAAATTGAGATCTAGATGGGTTGGTCCTTTTGTTATCACTAATGTGTTTCCTCATGGTTCAGTTGATATTCAAAGTCCTAGTACAAACAAGATCCTTAAGGTGAATAGACATAGATTAAAGCCTTTCTATGAGGGGCATCAGGTGGAAAATATTGAGATGGTGGAGCTAGACAATCCGATCTACGAAAGTTGAGAAGAGAGACATGACGTCGAGCCAAAGACATTAAACACGGGCAGCTGCTTGGGAGGCAACCCAAGATCTCAGATTTGATTTTTCTATCCATTTACTTTTTAGTTTTTAGTTTTTTTTATTGAATGTTAGCTAGTAGTATTTTCTTCTTTGAATGATTTTCTTACATTGGGGACAATGTAAGGTTTGAGTGTGGGGGGGAGATTTAGGTTTTATTTTATGTAGGAATAATAATCCAATTTTGATGGGAAGTTGAAAAAATTGAAAAAAAAATATTCTGAAAACTTGGGTTCCATGGTTCTATTTGCCTATGTGTTTGAAGGTTAAAGTTAAAGATCGAAAATTGATGCTAAAATTCAGAATCTGTTTTATGCTTAATTTGTTAATGAATGATGACAACTAAGCCATGATCCATAGTAATTGATTTGAATTGAATTTGTGATACATGAGTAATTGAATATGAGAAACATGTTTATTTGGCTAAGTTATTTGTGGAGTTGTCTATGTGCACTGATTTCATGACTTAGAACTATTTAACTTGCTTATGTTGTTGCAGAACCATGTGGAAAAAATGATGAATGAAAAAAAAAACAAAAGAAAAAAAAAGAAGGAAAAAATGAAAAATGAAAATATGCTTCAATGTTCATTGTGCGAAATAACTGGGTATCCAAGCCTCGGGAAGCATCGATATTCACGCTGAAAAGTGTGATGGATAAAAGCAGCTTGACTAGTTGACTTTTGTGACCTTTGTTACTTGAATAAGTAAGCCTTAGGGGTGTCTCTACACCTAGCGCCCTAAGATCATCTGGTTTGGGAGTCGTTGGTGGAAAGTTCGCTAATGGGTAACTCTAAAAAGCCTAAGAAAAGGAGACATTGCACATGTCAAGAAAAAAAATATGAGAAAAACATGAAAATACATTCATCTGTGCTAAAGAGAAGGTTCTATAAAAAATTGAAAAAAAAGAAAATTTTGTTCTTGGTTGTGAGTCGGTGTGCACGGTTTTTGCTCCATGGTAACTAAGTTGAGTAAGTATGTAGATTTTGGGAAAGTTACTTATGTGGCTACAATTTAGTTTAATGAAATTTATTGGTGAAATAGTAAGGTTGTTCATTGTGAGTTAACTGATAAAGCATTGATTAGATTTTTTCAAATTTAGTGTTGTTAATCATGATTTGTACCTTGAAATCTATGGTTGAATAGAATTTTTCTGGAAATCAAATTTTTAGTTTACACGAGGACGTGTAAAAAGAAAAGTGTGGGGGAATTTGATGAGTATGAAATATGTTATATTTTTATTCCTTAATGCTTAATCTTTTGTATTTATTTTGTGCCTAAATATACTCATTATTTTTATATTTTTATTTTAGGTACAATTGAAGGGGTCCGTGATTTTGAGAATAATTTGGAGCATTATTGAACTAAGGGATCCACAACTTATTATTTTGTGGGCCACAGTTATGTTTTATTGCATGTAGCAAGCTAATCATTATTCAGCCCATGCATGAATTTTACTAACATTATGGGCAACATGAGATCCTAGCCCAATTAATGTTCCAACATAAAAAGTAACCAAGCAGGTGTGACTTTTAAATTGAACAGACTCAACATAATTAAAGTGGGTCACGAATTAAAATAGCCATGCATGGCTATATTCCATATCACATGGGAGTTCATCAATTGGTTAAAAGCAGACTTAGCATCACACGGAAATTGATTTACACGGATTCCAATTAGTTTACATGGAAATCATTCCACGCGAAAATTGAAGAATCTGAATGTGGCATGGAAAGTTGGCACACGGCATATTGTGGAATTTAATTCCAATTTCAAATCTGATTTTTGGATTCTAGAAGATTAGTTTTTACAATTCTATTGTAATTAGGATTTCTTTTAGACTAAAGATTTATTTCCAAATTGAATTCTATTTCTTTATGGAATTAACACAGTTTGCTTTAGAATATCTTCCTCGAATAGCAATCAAGGGACAGGCATTAGCGGACTTTGTTGTGGAATGTTCTGTTTACAGAACTAGATGTGGGATCGGTCACTGAAACACAGCATGTGCAAACTTCATGGACGCTTTATGTTGATGGATCATCAACTTCGGACATCAGCGGTGCAGGGGCTATACTGACGAGTCCCGAAGGGTTCAAAGTCCAACAGGCCACCAATAACGAAGCAGAGTATAAGGCCATCCTAGATGGACTTCGGTTGGCCCGAAGCCTGGTCGTGCAGAAACTAGTCATCTATAGTGATTCTCAGCTGGTCGTCAAACAAATATCTAGGGAGTATGAGGCTCGGGGGGGCAAGAATGAAGAGGTACTTAGCCGAGGTAAAGGAAAAACTATCATACTTCACTTCGCTCAGTTGTCACAGAGTTGATCGGTCAGATAATACAGTGGCAGACGCTTTGGCCCGATTGGCAATCACCGAAGCACGTTCATTTAACGGTTCGATATATCTTGAGGTGCTAGAATAACCAAGCGTTCCGAAGGTGGAGGTACTAGCTTTGGATTGGCTCGACTGCTGGCTTACGCCATACATCTCTTACCTGGCCAATGGGGTTTTACCTTCGGATCACATCTTAGCAAGAAAGATCAGGCACCGGAGCTCAAACTTCATTCTTATTGACGCAGATCTATTTCGACGAGCTTTTAGTTCTCCATTGCTCAAGTGTTTGACACCGTCAGAAGAAAATTACACACTTCGGGAAGTGCACGAAGGTATTTATGGGGATCACATGGGTGCGAAGTCACTGGCACACAAGATTCTGAGGTAGGGATATTATTGGCCAACCATCTATCAAGAAGTAAAATACTTTGTCAAAAAATGTCCCAAGTGTCAGTTGAACAGTGCAGTTCCACATCAACCTCCCGAAGAGCTGTATTCGGTCTTATCCCCAATTATGTTCGCTATATAGGGAATCGACATCATGGGGCCTTTACCGAAGGCCAAGGGACAAGTGAGTTTTGTGATCGTAGCCATCGACTACATGACCAAATGGGTCGAAGCCAAACCTCTACCAAAGATAACCGAACAGGAATGTCTCAAATTTTTTTAAAAAGGGGTTGTCTATAGATTCGGTATCCCGATGGCATTGGTCTCGGACAACGACAGATAATTTGTGGGATCAAAGTTTAAAACTTTTCTGAAGGACTTGGGAATTCAACACAGAAAGACTTCGGTAGCTCACCCTCAGTCAAACAGGCAGGTAGAAGTCACCAACCGAACCTTACTTAACGGGATCAAAAGGAGGTTAAATGAATTGAAGGGTCGTTGGCCAGAAGAGTTACTCAGTGTTTTATGGGCCTATCGGACTACACCAAGAACAACGACGGGAGATTCGCCGTTCAGATTGGCCTTTGGGACTGATGCACTCATACCTGTGGAGATCGGATCCCCTACACTTTGGGTCAGTCAGTATAAAGGCATGTACAATGATCACGGCCTACGCCTCAACTTGGACCACTTGGAAGAAGTTCAGGAGTCAGCTCTGGTACGACTAGCTATTTATCAGAAGTGCACTGCCCGACACTATAACCAAAAAGTCAAACAAAGAAGGTTCGAGGCTGGAGATTTGGTGCTTTGGGAGTCAGAGGCATCGACCCCCCAGAACACTGGCAAGTTAATTTCTAAATGGGAGGGACCTTATGAAGTAGTGGAGGTGCCAAAGCCTATGACTTACCGGCTTCGAGCGATGGATGGTTCGGAGGTAAAGAATACATGGCATGCTGGAAGACTTAGAAGATATTATTAGTAAAAGCTATGATATTCTTTCCTCTACTTATGTAATCTATGCTATTTATCAAAATGAGAATTTCTCTTCGGGAAAATTTTATACTTCATTTAAATTCATAAGCTTTTACAGATCCGATCAGACAAACTTCAGGCACAAACTGAACAGAAAATTGGAAATAATATAACTGATCGGTATAAGTCACAAGTATAACTAATCGAAAACAAAATTTCTTGTATTTCATTCATATCCAAAAGTTTTACAGCTCCGACCAGACAAGCTTCGGATATAAACCGATCAGAAAGTTAGAAATAACTTAACTGATCGGTAAAACATCGCAAGCGTAACTAATCGGGCATGTTACAAATAAAGGAAAGAGAAACAATTACAAAAATTCCAAGTACAAAACCTATAAGAAACTATTCTTTAGGACCATCATCTTCAGCTTTGGATTCTTCATCTGAAGAATCAAGGACAGAAGACATCAAGTCCAGCAGCTTCCATCTTAGCCCGAGCCTTTTCCCGATAAGCTTCATAGCCGTTGAAAAACTGAGCCATGATATTCTCGATTAAGTCAGGAGATTCTTCGTACTCTTTGATGGCACGCTGCTTGACTTCGGCACATTCTTCTTTCATGGTGTTATTTTCCTGAATCAGGTACATCATCTTGCCGTTCATCTCGAAAAACTTCTCCGTAATAGCATCAATGACCTTCTCCCGATCCTTGACTTCTTGGATAAGATATCCTTCTCCTGGATAATCTTTTTGTTATGAACTTCAAGACCGACGAACTCCAGCTGCAGAAGGGCATATTTCTCCTTAAGCTCAGTGGTCTGACGTTCAGCCTTGGTCACTTTATTGCGAGTCGCGGCATAAAGATCCCTCTCTTTCAGCATATCCGAGTTCAGACCTCGTACATCAGCTTCGAGCAGTGCCATGTCATTCCTTAATTGAACCTCTTCTTAGTAGCCCGGGCTAGAGTTGGAACGGCTCTAGCCAAGATAGCATTGGCCTGCGGTGGAGTACACGGGTATATCAGCCATAGTGAAGGAGGAATAAATAAATGAAATATTATAGTTTATCGAATTTACCTGACATTGGGCCTTAATGTAGGATACTAAAAATTCCTCGGAGGAAAACCCTTAAACCGCTCGTCATCTCCAAACAGTTTGAAGTGTTCGAGCTAGGTAAAAGGGAAGACCTCCGAAGGGCTCCTAGCTCGGCCAAGAGGCCTTCGGCGTTCCGGGAGAAGAACTCGACTCGGTGGTCGGTTTAGAGGTAGGTGTTGAGGCGGGAAGAGGGTCAACCACCACTATCTGCAGATCCAGATCCTCTGTCAGTCGGGGCTTCTTAGGTCGAGGTTCGAGAGGAACCTATTCAGTTTCCTCTGAATCCGCAACGACATCTGTTGGGTGTGGGGGTGGAGCAGGTTTTGAAAGGGCTGAGGCAGATGTATTTGGGGGGGGGGGGGCGACTTTGAAGGAAAGCTTCTTTTTCTTTCTCTTTAACAATGCCATCTTCTCAGCCTGATCCATCTTCAGAGCATTCTTTGTGGAGGGTTTAGCTTTCTCGGCTGGAGGGAGGGGACCCGATGCAGAACTGATTGATAGTTCGGCGATTAGGATTGTCTACTCATCGGGAGAGTCATCTGCTGTCGGGAGACGGATGGGTTCGATCGCGACCAGCAGAGGCATCAGGGATTCATCAGCCCCCTCGGGTTTGAAGATGGTTACTACAAAAGTAGATAAGATAGTCAATAAAAATGAGTAGAAGATCAAGGTCAGAAATAAGAGTGTGACGCCCCGAAAATAGGTATACATCACCCATCTTGAGTCGCCAAATACATGGTACAAAATTCAAATACAACTGTCGTATAATATACGACAAAACATAAACTGAGAGTTTTAATACGAATATTGTCTTCTAAACAGTATTCAACTCAAATGGAGTCCTCAATACATTTATTATCACACTATTTCATAGAATAGTGAGGACTACTAATGTTATCATCTAGACCGTCACTCCGTTCCCCGACTAGTCCCAGCTACGTTCTCATTTCCTGAAGAGAACAATGAAAGCAAAAGGGTGAGCTCAACTAGCCCAGTAAGAAATATTATGACTAAGATAATGCAGAATAATCTATCGTTAGCCTTCAACAGTGTTATACTGATAAAATATAACAAACATCAAGTTTAACTGCAACGGAACAAGCAATCCATTAGAAGAGTTAAGTAGAGCATAAAATCTACTATCTTCTATGATTTAAAAGGTTTTTTTATCACTTTTATCACTAAGACTCAGCTTAATAAATAATTCACATCATCGAATCACCCCTGCACTACGGCCAAGGATATTCTTTAGTATCACGACCACAAATTATCCATGCACTACGGACCACGGATATTCGTGTATTCATCAATGGTCATGATCATGCCAACAGATGTCCATCAATGCACTACGGGCCAATGAGGACTTTTACCACATCATTTGTAACATTACGATCATGATTATACCGAATAATCCCTGGTCATAATCATACCAAGTCCATCTATGCACCACTGGGCCATGAGATGACTTTCAACATAATATAAACATGAGGATGATGACAATGATATAAGAATTCAATAAAACAAATTCAAGGATAATTGATGTGTGGAGTTTATATTGACCAATCGGGTAATTAACCGGATAAATGAGCAATTAATTACTATTAATTCACATGCTTATAACTATGTGTTCACATGAATGAACTATTAATTCACATGATTTACTATTAGAAGAGGTGGTGCAAGTTTGATAATACTTGCAGGACTAAATTAAAAATGAAGAAAAAGAGGAAGGCATTATACTGTAATATTTCGAGCCCCAAAATGTGCAATTATCAAAACTATATTTTTCTATAAATAGAAGCTCATTCTTCCTTCATTCTCACCAATTCACTAAGTCTCACAAGAGCAATTATAGATATAGAAGCTATAGAGAGAGAAGCTTATAGAGAGAAAGAAGAAGTCAAGTCTCATTACTTCACTACCCAAAGATATCCAGTCTTCTTCTGAGGTAAGGGGTATTATTTATTTCATATTCTGAAGAGATATTATTTTTCGTATTCGTATGAATATTATTTCGTTCAATATTCATAAAGGATATTATCTTCATTCAATATTCGTAGGAATATTATCTTCGTTAAATATTCGTTGGAATATTATTTCTGTTCAAGGGATGTTATTTTTGTTTGATATTCGCTTGAAATAATATTTTCTTCCATACTCTGTAGTATGTAAGTAATATTATTTCGTTTCAGATTTTGAATTCTAAACTCATTTTGTTGAAGTTTTGGCTTCCATACTCCATGAAATTAGTAGAATATCCTTGATATTTGCGCTTCATCCAGTATCTATTCATGGAAATATTATTCTGAGCTTTGTTGATAATTATTGATCTTTTCATGACGGAATACTATTCATGAGTTATTATTCACCCGGTTACTATTCACTCAAATATTATTCACTCGGGTATTCGGGGCACTTTTTATGCCAGAGTTACTATTCACGGGTCACTATTCACCCAATTACTATTCACCCAAATATTATTCACTCGGGTATTTGGGGTACTTTTTATGCCGGGGTACTATTCATGAGAAACTATTCCCGAAGTACTATTCACAGAGTACTATTCTCGGGGTACTATTTACCCGGAAAATATATTTCTTTTCTATCCAAATTATTTTTGGTACATGAATATTATTCTTGAATTTTACTCCACAGAGCAGTATCATGTTGACAATTTGAATGTTATTGAATTCTGGATAAATTAAATTATAGATCTTTAAAATTTATCCTTGAACTTGTTTTATTGAATTGTTATGTCATGGTCAACATCCTCATGCTTATATTGTGATGAAAGTCATCTTTGGCTTACGTGCATATATGGACTTGGTATGATTATGATCCAGGGATTATTCGATATAATTATGACCGTAATGCAACGAATAATGTGGTAAAAGTCCTCATTGGCCTGTAGTTCATTGATGGACAGTTGTTGGTATGATTATGACCAGGGATTATTCGGTATAATCATGACCATTGATGATTACATGAATATCATTGGTCGTGGTGCAGGGATGATTCGATTTTATTTATTAAACTGAGTCTCAGTGATAAAGTTAATGAAAAACTTTTTAAATCATAGAAGATAGTAGATTTTATGCTCTACTTGACTCTTCTAATGGATTACTTATTCCGCTCCAGTTGTTGATCTAAAACTTGTTGTCTATTGTATTCTATCAGTTGTTATACTGTTGAAGGCTAAGGATAATTTATTTTGTATTATCTTAGTCATAATATTTCTTACTGGGCTAGTTGAGCTCACCCTTTGCTTTCATTGTTCTCTTCAGGAAATGAGAATATAGCTGGGACTAGTCGGGGAACGGAGTGACGGTCCAGATGATAGCATTAGTAGTCCTCACTATTCTATTAAATAGTGTGACAATAAATGTAATGAGGACTCCATTGAGTGTGGATATTTTCTAGAAGGCAATATTCTTATTTAAACTCTCAGCTATGTTTTGTCGTATATTACCCGACAGTTGTATAATTAAGTTTGTATTTGATTTATGTACCATGTATTTGGCGACTCAAGATGGGTGATGTATACCTATTTTTGGGGTGTCACAAATAGTACTTCGAGAATAGTACTTTGTGAATAGTACTCGTGAATAGTACTTTATGAATAGTACCCATGAATAGTACTTTTGTGAATAGTACCATATAAATGAATAGTACTCATGGACAGTACTCCGGCATGAAAAACTTAAAATTTAATAAGAATGTGCAGAAAATTCATTGTGAAGCAATACTAGATGAAGCGCAAATTTTAAGGATATTCTACTAATTTCACGGAATATAGAAGCAATACTTTAACCGAATAATGGTATAATCAGGAATACGAGACGAAATAATATTACTCAAATACTACAGAGTATGGAAGAAAATATTATTCCTATGAATACTGAACAAAATAATATCCCTTACAAATATTAAACGAAAATAATATTCCTTTAAAATATTGAACGAATATAATATTCCTTACGAAAATTAAATGAAAATAATATTTCTTGCGAATATTGAACGAAATAATATTCATACGAATACGAAAAATAATATCTCTTCAGAATATGAAATAAATAATACTCTTACCTCAGAAGAAGACTGGATACTTGAATAGTGAAGTAGCAGACTTCACTTCTTCTTTCTCTCTAAAGCTTCTCTCTCTATAAATGCTCTTGTGAGTCTTAGTGAATTGTTGGGAATGAAAGAAGAATGAGCTTCTATTTATAGGAAAATATAGTTTCGATAATTGCACGTTTTGGGGCTCAAAATATTACAGTATAATACCTTCATCTTTTTCTTCATTTATAATTTAGTTTTGCAAGTATTATCAAACTTGCACCACCTCCCCTAATAGTACATCTTGTGAATCTATAGTACAATCATGTGAATCAATAGTACAATCATGTGAAAAAAATAATTACAGTATAGTACATTCATCTATACCTCCATATTTAATTTAGTCATGCAAGTATTATCAATCTTGCACCACCTCCCCTAATAGTACATGAATGTGAATCAATAGCACACACATGTGAACACATAGTTATAAACATGTTAATTGATAGCAATTAATTGCTCATTTATCCGATTAATTACCCGATTGATCAATATAACCTCCAGACATCCATTATTATCTAAATAGATGTCGATTTCTACTAACACTAATAATCACAACACAATGAAGCTATCAATTTTATCTTTAATCAACACGAACTTATTCATTATTAATATTATAACTCACAATATTTAACAACCAGGTCGTTCATAGGAAAGAGGGGGCTTTTCGATAAGGATTTCTCCTTATTGGCACGCAATTAGGTGACCAAACCTCTCCTTGACAGAACTTCTAGACATTGTCAATATTGAAAATAATAATATGAATAACATTGTCGTCTAAATTATTGATTTAATAATATAAAATATTATGCAGATGATACTGTGACAATAATTGAATCAATAATATGAAAGATATTATGCAAAGAATTCCTATGTAGCAATAATTGAGTATAACCGAGTGACTTCTCACGTAAGCATCAATAATCAATACCGTAAGTGCTACTACGCAACCAATGCCAGACATCGCATTTCTTTACCGCGGGTAGTTCAACAATTTTATGGTAAAACTTTTAGTTATTTTTATTAAAAGATAATTACATGTTTTTAACTACGACAATACTTTCGTTAATAGGGTCCACTAATGATTGTGTCATTAAATGCGAATATTCCCTATTAAAACGAATATTTCTCGACCAATCGAATATTATATAACCACTTGCTTACTTTGCAAAATTTGTAAATAATACCCACAACTATAACATTATATCAAATCCACACCATAATATTCAAAAATATATTTCGAGAAAAAAATTAATCTTTATTCATTAAAGTTGGGGTCTTACAACCTCCCCTTCTTATGAAATTTCATCCTCGAAATTAGGGTGCGTACCTGGTATGTCGAAGAGGTGAGGATACCTTGACTTCATTTCAGATTCTAACTCCCAGGTCATTTCCTCAACATCGTGGTTTCTCCACAAAACTTTGACTTGAGGTATAACCTTAGAGCGTAGAATATGATCTTTCTTATCCAAAATTTTAACAGGTACATCCTCATACTTTAAATATTTCGCTATCTCGCCCGGTTCTAATTCAATAATGTGGTTCGGGTCTTTCACATATTTACTGTTAACATAGATATGTGGAAAAACGTTATGAATACGAGATATACTTGGCGATAAAGCTTAGTCTATGAGCCCATCGTTTCTACTCGATCGAGGATTAAAAATGGGCCAATGAATCGAGGATTGAGCTTTCCTCTCTTTCCAAATCTCGTAACTCCTTTCCATGGAGCAACACGTAACAACACATTATCTTCAATATTGAATTCCACGTCTTTTCGATGAAGATCAGCATAACTCTTTTGTCGATCTTGTGAGGTTTTTATAAGTTGTCGGATCGTTTGAATCTTTTATGTAGTCATACGTACCAACTCCGGTCCTAACAACGTTGCTTCACCCACCTCATCCCAGCATACTAGAGAACGACACTTTCTTCCATACAACGGCTCAAATAGAGCCATGTCAATACTTGTTTGATAACGGTTGTTGTAGGAAAACTCCATCAATGGTAAGAACTTGTCCCAACTTCCTTTGAAGTCAAGGACACAGAGTCTTAATAAATCTTCAAGAGCTTGAATAGTTCTCTCTGACTGCCCGTCCGTTTGAGGATGATATGCCGAACTAAATCATAAATCCGTGCCCATAGCTTTTTGCAAACTAACCCAAAATTGTGAAGTGAATCTTGGGTCTCGATCAGAAACTATGGATACTGGCATACCATGCAATCTTACAATCTTGTTTATGTACATACGAGCAAGATGTTGAAGTGTATAAATTTCTCGTATCGGTAAAAAATGAGCAGACTTGGTCAATTTATCAACAATGACCCAAATCGCATCTATGCCTTGAGAAACCTTGGGAAGACTGTTAGGTTTGTAATATTCAAGAACGCAATCAAATTGCAAAAATAATGCGGAAACGTGTAAAAATCAGAGTTTTAAAATTATACAAACCATATACCCGGATCACCCTTTATGCACAATTATTAATTAAAACAAAAAGATAACGAATAAGAATCATACCCTTGAAGATCGAGCTTCCTCAGGTACAAGTTCACCTCCAATCCTTTTCGCTTTCAACTTGAATCCACCGGGTTTGGTTCCTTCCTTTGATCAACATTAGCCACCCAAGTGTTTGGCCTCTAGAGGTGATCCACCAAGGTAGAAGAAAGATTCAAGAAGATGAGTGGTTGGCTAAACCCTAGTTTTTCTATCTCTATAGAGAAGGAGCGTACTCTCCAACAATTGGAATTATAACGTCGTCTTAATATCTGATATAAGACTCATCTTATGAAGATATCAAGTAACCCTATTAAAATAAGGTATTATTTAATTAAACCCTTTTTAATTAAAGGGGCTCCCTAATCTTATTAGGGATAATTAATTAAACTCCTTTAACTAATTTTCCTTCCTAATCCAATTAGGAATAAATGAGAGTACTTATATTAAATTAATTCCTAAACTCTTTTAGAAATTAAAATAATAATAATAATTGTAATAATATTAATAAGACTCCTCTTATTAATTTATTTAATATTTCTAAAATATTAAATAATAAATATTAAGCTATTTAATTTATTCTATCACCATAGATTAAATTAAATATACATAACATATTATTACGATTATGCCATTAACTTCTTAAATAATTATTCTTCCTTTTATGGTGTGACCCTTTAGGTTCTCCATATTAAACCTAGGTTGTGAATAAATCAATTAGAATAATTCTAATCTTATTTAAATAAATAAATTAAACAATTAATTTATTTAAATAAATAATATTTATTCTACAATAAGGATAAGCTCTCCCAGCGATCAGCGATTTTCCGAGATAATATAGATTTCAACATTAATCATAAAAAGAACCTTTGAGTAAATAGTTACCGTGACAATTCAATCCTTCCACCATACAATGTCCCAATTAAATATAAGGCATGGAATTCTTTGTCGAGTCTTATTTTATTTAATTATATGTATTTCGACTCTTAAATGCACAACTCCAAATAATGCAAATTAGAAACTCCTTTCTAATTTCATTACGCCCGCCAAGGACTCTTTGGGTTGTCATTTATCGAATCACATAGGACATTTCTCTTCTTTTAATAGAAGTGGTAGATTCTTTATTGATCATACATTATCTCCATGTACAACTTATTATACCCAAGCATACCCTTTGATATACCCTAAGGGTCTTAAGGAATAAGTCAAAGTATAACTCATCATACACAAGATACTATGATGATCTCAAATCCAAGGATCACTTGTATCTACTATCACTACAGAAATTCTATTGACAAGCAAGTAAAACTCCATTAGGTATTCCTTAGCGAGCCAACGTTCAAGTGAACTTATTCTCTAATAAGCACCTACATACTTGCTTTAGTGTCTCCACACAAACGATCATGAGATCAATCATCCTCATCCAATGAAAGCAAGCAACGTATGTATTCAATCTATCCGGATTCACTAATCCCCAATTTAGTAATCCAATGATTGGGAACTATTTTAGTTTTAAGCTTTCTAAGAATTTAGATCTCATTAGAATGATCATCATCATTATTCTAAAAGCATTGCTTAAAACTATGGGTTTATCACATATTATAAAAACAAAGATCATGTAGATAATTAAAAGCCTTTAATAAATTAATACTTTTTATTAATAAATGAATAAGATTGTTACAAAGTATATGCTTTATCATCAAACATGATTGGCTTGTGTGCATACTACTTTCAAGGTAGTATATACTTCGCTATAGTTTATGATAAGCTTACCCGTGATGACCTCGTTCAGGTTCCTTGCTTTCTGGGAGGTCACAACAAACGCTCTCCCTTGAACTACTGGTTTTGACTTGTCTGGGACGGCATTTTGTGTCACCGTTCCAACTGGACTTGGCTTCCTAGTACGACAAAATCTAGCTAGGTGACCTTCTCTTCCACAATTGTAACACGTTTTGGATTGTTGCGCACAGTTTGGACTGATGTGTCCCTCCCCTCCGCATTTGAAGCATATGATAGGTGGTCGTTCTCCTTCCTTAACAATGGGTGCTGGTGATGACGCCTTTCCATCATTGTTGAATCTCCTCTTCTTGAAATGTCCACTTTTATTGTCTTGGTCAAGATTACCACCGAAGTGGTTATCATTTCTGGCATGTTGATTCCCTCCACGTTTGTTGTCACCGCGTCGATGACTGTTACCACTGGTATTATCATTTTGCCGGCTGCTTTCTCTTGGTTGGGTTGACTCGTTATCGCGCTCTAATAACTGAGCCCTATTTACAACATCTGAATACAAACACAGTTTGTGAGAAATTAAGTATTGACGTATCCCGTGTTTCAAACCTCTTAGAAACATCTGCGTCATTCTCTCCTCATTATCTACCAAGTGGGAAGCAAACCGGGACAACTCGGCAAACTTAGCTTCGTACTGTGACACGGTCATATTGTTCTGCTCCAGCTTGATGAACTCTACCTCCTTCATGTGATGAATACTTTCGGGAAAGTACTTGTCGTTGAACAGTTCTTGGAACTTCTCCCAAAACATCTTCAGTACGACAGGTTGAGTACGCTTTACCGATTCCCACCAGTAGTCTGCCTCTCCTCACAACATAAAGGTGGCAAAGGGAACCTTTTGCTCCTCAGAGCATCCTAAGACATCAAATATCTTGGTGATCTGCTTTATCCACGTCTCTGCCTTAAGTGGTTTTGGCTCTCCAATAAACTCTGGTGGTCCCAGCTCCTTGAACTATTTAGCGGTGATCGTCCGAGAGTTGCCAGTGTTTCCACCTGCATTTTGAATAGGAGTCGCTCTCGCCTGATGTTGTATGAATTACATAAAGCCTCTAAACATCCCACCGTTCATCATATGGTCAGTGTTTTTGTTTTCTTGAGGATTATTGCCATCATGATGCACATTATCCTGGGTATTGATTGTTGGTGACTCAACGGTTTCATGTGCTTCATTTCTTGTCTCAATATTTTCGGATGCCATTTTCAAATATTGCCACAAAGCAAGGGTTAATTGACATGTCACATATTATCCCTATACTACTCAATCGACCAAATAAATACCAAATAAACTTAGGTAGGTCATACTAGCGAAGGAAGTTCGAATCTCTCCCTCCTATTTCTAGTCTCACATCTCACCATGGATCATATCCTAAGCTTTGATATTAACCGTGGACGCCCCCAAAATAGGTATACATCACCCATCTTGAGTCGCTAAATACATGGTACAAAATTCAAATACAACTTAATAATACAACTGTCGTGTAACATATGACAAAACATAAACTGAGAGTTTTAATACGAATATTGTCTTCTAGACAGTATTCAACTCAAATGGAGTCCTCAATACATTTATTATTACACTATTTCATAGAATAGTGAGGACTACTAATGCTATCATCTCTGGACCGTCGATTCGTTTCCGACTAGTCCCCACCACGTTCTCATTTTCAAGAAAACAATGAAAGCAAAAGGGTGATCTCAACTAGCCCAAAGAAGAAATATTATGACTAAGATAATGCGAGAATAATTTATCGTTAGCCTTCAACAAATGTTATCTTCGATAAAATATAATAAACATCAAGTTTAATCTGCGGTGGAATAAGCAATCCATTAGAAGAGTCGAGAGCATAAAATCTACTATCTTCTATGATTTAAAAGGTTTTTCATCACTTTTATCGCTGAGACTCAGCTTAATAAATAATCCACATCATCGAATCACCCCTGCACTACGGCCAAAGATATTCTTTAGTATCACGACCACAAATTATACATGCACTACGGGCCAAGGATATTCGTGTATTCATCAATTGTCATGATCATGCCAACAACTGTCCATCAATGCACTACGGGCCAATGAAGACTTTTACCACATCATTTGTAATATTACGGTCATGATTATACTTAATAATCATTGGTCATAATCATAACCAAGTCCATCTATGCACTACAGGCCACAGATGACTTTCAACATAATATAAACATGAGGATGATGATAATGATATAAGAATTCAATAAAACAAGTTCAAGGATAAATTTTTAAAGATTTATAATTTAATTTATCCATAATTCAATATTGTCCAAATTGTCAACATGATACTGCTTTATGAAGTAAAATTCAAGAATGATAATGTATCAAAAATTATTTGGACCGAAAAGAAATCAATTTTTGTTATAAATAGTACTCCGGGTGAATAGTACCCGAGTGAATAGTACTCCATGAGTAGTACTTTGTGAATAGTACTCGTGAATTGTACTTTTGTGAATAGTACCGTATAAATGAATAGTACTCATGGACAGTACTCCGGCATGAAAAACTTAAAATTTAATAAGAATGTGTAAAAAAGATCCTTATGAAGCGATACTAGATGAAGTGCAAATTTCAAAGATATTCTACTAATTTCATGGAATATAGAAGCAATACTTTAACCGAATGATGGTATAATTAGGAATACGAGACGAAATAATATTACTCACATACTGCAGAGTATGGAAGAAAATATTATTCCTATGAATACTGAACAAAATAATATCCCTTACAAATATTAAACGAAAATAATATTTCTTTCAAATATTGAACGAATATAATATTCCTTACGAATATTAAATGAAAATAATATTTCTTGTTAATATTGAACGAAATAATATTCATACGAATACGAAAAATAATATCTCTTCAGAATATGAAATAAATAATATCCCTTACCTCAGAAGAAGACTAGATACTAGAATAGCGAGGTAGCAGACTTCTCTTCTTCTTTCTCTCTAAAGCTTCTCTCTCTATAAATGCTATTGTGAGTCTTAGTGAATTGGTGAGAATGAAAGAAGAATGAGCTTCTATTTATAGGAAAATATAGTTTCGATAATTGCACGTTTTGGGGCTCGAAATATTACAGTATAATACCTTCATCTTTTTCTTTATTTATAATTTAGTCCTGCAAGTATTATCAAACTTTCACCAACTCCCCTAATAGTACATCTTGTGAATCAATAGTACAATCATGTGAAAAAAATAATTACAGTATAGTACATTCATCTATACCTCCATTTTTAATTTAGTCATGCAAGTATTATCAATCTTGCACCACCTCCCCTAATAGTACATGAATGTGAATCAATAGCACACACATGTGAACACATAGTTATAAGCATGTGAATTAATAGCAATTAATTGCTCATTTATCCGATTAATTACCCGATTAATCAATATAACCTCCAGACATCCATTATTATCGAAATAGATTTCGATTTATACTAACACTAATAATCCCAACACAATGAAGCTATCAATTTCATCTTTATTCAACACGAACTTATTCATTATTAATATTATAACTCACAATATTTAACAACCGTGTCGTTCTGTGAAAGAGGGGGCTTTCAGATAAGGATTTCTCCTTATTAACGCCGCAATTAGGTGACCAAACCCTCTCCTCGACAAAACTTCTAAACATTGTCAATATTGAAAATAATAATATGAATAACTTTATCATCTCAATTATTGATTTAATAATATAAAATATTATGCGATGATGATCTTTGTGACAATAATTGAATCAATAATATGAAAGATATCATGCGTGAATTCTGTAGCAATAATTTAGTATAGGTGAGTGACTTCTCACGTAAGCATCAATAATCAATCTGGTGTACTACTATGCAACCACGCCAGACATCATTACTTTAGCATAGGGTAGTTCAACGGTTTAACGGTAAAACTTTCGTAGTTATTTTTATAAAAGATAATTCTATCATTTTCTAACTACGACAATACTTTCGTTGTAGGGGTCCAATGATTGATTGTGATCGCATGCGAATATTCCCTGTTAAAACAAATATTCCTCGACCAATCGAATATTATATAACCACTTGCTTACTTTACAAAAATTCTAAATAATACCCACAACTATAACATTATATCAAATCCATACCATAATATTCAAAAATATATTTCGAGAAAAAAATTAATCTTTATTCATAAAAGTTGGGGTCTTACAAGAGGGTTTGAGGTTTGTAACTTACGGCCGTGTTTGTAGAGCCAGGCTTCCTTGGACACGACCTCTAGACCCCACTTAGTTTTCTACAAAAGCTTGTAAAACTTCTTAAAGGCGTCGGCACGATCCTTCGGAAATTTGGTAACCTTTGCAATAGGGTCTTCGGGACTGGCCCAATTTGGTAGGAGTTTAAGGTAGGTCCCCTTCATGAAGAACCACTGTGGTGTAGGGTTTCGACACAGAAACGCACAGCAGAAATAGAAAAATTTAAAGCAATTTCGAAACCCTAAACAGGATCCATGCAAAAAACAATTAATTCAGTGGTTAGAAATTATACTGATTAAGAAAGCTAGAAACGATGTGGTCGAATCTCCAACGCAATTCAAACGAACTACGTCTCCACGGTATCCACACGAACGCTCCGCTACGAACCGTCGTACGATCTGCAGTAAAAGGAACTGTGGTACTAGCCACCAAGGATGAGGATTTTCGAAATTATTTCTCTCTAGTCTCTCTCTAAGAGCGGCTAGGGTTTTAGTTAATGAATAATTCGTTAACCCTAAAATGACTGCTATATATCATATATATAGCGGTTAAAAGGGATTAATCAAAACCCTTTTAAAATCAATTTATTTATATATATATCTTAATTAAGTCTTACTTAATTAATATATCTATATATAATTATCCTATTAATTTAAATTAAGTAATTTAAATACTATCAATCATATTGACATATTTAAATCTTTACAATTTAAATTAATTCCTTTTTAATTACTTTCTATGTGTGTGACCTATAGGTTATTATTACGTTGGCAATAATTTTAAAATCATATTATAAAATTATAAACAGTGAGCGGCATCTAGTAATGCATCACTGCTACCCAAGTAATAATAAAATTGAAGATTCGATACAACCTTTCCGTGACCAATGTTTCAATGTAATTTAATCCTTTTAACCTTGACATCCTAGATTAAACTCGAGTCATGGAATATGTCACACTCTTCATAATTTAATCTGAGTTTTCTTGATCAATGAGTAGACTATATGAAACAAATCACTATTTGAGCATGGCCATGCATTTCATAGTCATACTCAATCAAGAGGCCTATGGATATCACCCCTAATATATAGGAGGGTTAAATTACATCTAGATCACTCATATTCCTCACACGATTCATGATGTACCCAATAATCACCTTTATAGTTCACCCTATTAAAGGTGACATTTGATGATATCAAAGTACATAAATTTTCGTGTAGTAATATAGTGATTTCAGGTCGGAGGACCATTACATCATTGTCACTATGAGAATCGCTAATGACACTTTGAATAATGTTCCACGTAGAATTCTCATAGTGGGTATGTCCAGTACATCGTTCTCTAACACATACCTATGAATTGACTTAATATCTCATATATTTATGACCAATGAGATTTGGTCATCAGTCAATCCACATACTAGTCTCAATGTATCATTGGTGTCCTATCAACAATGATACTCGACTAGGGACATTTAAGAGCAATGAAAGTAATTGTAATTATATAATCTCATGTTCAAGTCACATACTTGAAACTATATAATTTGTATCACTATTCTAATGAATTTTATTATGTTAACATTTATATAACACAGTAAATAAAATCATAATAAAATCATTCATTTATTCAATCAAATATAATATCAAAATGTTAAGCAATTATATCAAATAATTGGCCTCTAGGGCATAAACTCTAATTACATGTGGATGTCAACCCTTGTTGCTAGATGGGGTCTTCATGAAGGTGGCTCGGCTGGATACACGGTTCAGTTCTCAAAGGTCAGGTTCCTTTGATCAGCCAACAGAAAATAGGATGAAAAAGAAATCAAGCCCAGGAGTGATGTCAGCCTCTTGGCACAAGGCGATGAAGCTGATAAGGTGGATGTAGGAGTTCGTCACTAACTGGGCAAACCCGATCCCAACAAAGCAGAGGAAAGAGGAGATGAATTCATGAATGGGAAACCGAACCCCATACCTCAAGATGTAGAGGGGAATGGTGACCCAGTCGCCTTCGAGGCGCTAGAACATCCTTTCGTTCGGCTCCGGAACCCGAAGTTTGTACTCTTTGGGGATATTGAATACGGTTCAGATGTCGGACAATTGGGATGGGGTGATGGTGGACTTGAAGTTGACATGAGACAAATCAGTCTCCGAGGCGTAGAGCTTTTGGATCTTCAATTCAACACTATCGGAGGAAGTCTCGATAGGCGCTACCGATAAATTGTCCGGAATCAAATCACCGGCAGCGATTGTAGTGATATCGGTTGGTGGAACTGACTCAGTGTGGGGAGGAAGGCTAGAATCAGCCATTTGAGAGGGAAAATGAACAAATGTGAGATTTGGAGAGAAAAACAAGCTGAAAAACTGGAATAGTAGAAGTGAGGTTCTCGCCGGAAATCGCCTTTGCCGAAAAATTTGAGAGCTGAATTTGAAATGAGGAAAGCTGGAAAAAAGTGACAGGGTCGGTTGGTTTGGGCATTTTATAGTGAGGTGGCACGAATCCCAAGGGTGGCTATTTATGGTAAGTGGGGTCCAGCTCTAGAAAAGCGTGTACCCGTTCAAAAAACAAAAAGGAACCATTTGGGTTCCCAAGACAGCTCATTATTTCCTGGCATGACTCTTCAAATTCGTGTCTTTTCAAGTCTCTAATTATAAACATATTATAATAAGAGACTGGGGGGCAATGTTTGGGAATATTTACCGATCCTCATGTGGGCTGAAGGCCTGGGCTGGGACCAAGGAGATTGGGCCCATTGGGCCGAAGTCATGCAGGATGTAGAAGGTGTTCGGGTTCGGATCTCCGAGCCCTCTGGGCTGGAGACCTATTTTGATCGTGATGTTCGTGGTCGGCCTTGATTCCTCGGTGAAGCCCGTAATCGATATATATAAGTTCGGTGGGATTGGGCATGTGCTGTTGGGCAGCCCATGTGCAGAGTCTGGAGTTATAAGGGGTTTACGTGGTTAATATTCATACGAATACGAAAAATAATATCTCTTCAGAATATGAAATAAATAATACTCTTACCTCGTAAGAAGATCGATACTTGAATAGTGAAGTAAAGCAGACTTCACTTCTTCTTTCTCTCTAAAGCTTCTCTCTCTATAAATGCTCTTGTGAGTCTTAGTGAATTGTTGGGAATGAAAGAAGAATGAGCTTCTATTTATAGGAAAATATAGTTTCGATAATTATTGACGTTTTGGGGCTCAAAATATTACAAATATAATACCTTCATCTTTTTCTTCATTTATAATTTAGTTTTGCAAGTATTATCAAACTTGCACCACCTCCCCTAATAGTACATCTTGTGAATCTATAGTACAATCATGTGAATCAATAGTACAATCATGTGAAAATAATAATTACAGTATAGTACATTCATCTATACCTCCATATTTAATTTAGTCATGCAAGTATTATCAATCTTGCACCACCTCCCCTAATAGTACATGAATGTGAATCAATAGCACACACATGTGAACACATAGTTATAAACATGTTAATTGATAGCAATTAATTGCTCATTTATCCGATTAATTACCCGATTGATCAATATAACCTCCAGACATCCATTATTATCTAAATAGATGTCGATTTCTACTAACACTAATAATCACAACACAATGAAGCTATCAATTTTATCTTTAATCAACACGAACTTATTCATTATTAATATTATAACTCACAATATTTAACAACCGTGTCGCTCATAGGAAAGAGGGGCTTTTCGATAAGGATTTCTCCTTATCGCACGCAATTAGGTGACCAAACTCTCCTCGATGTAACTTCTAGACATTGTCAATATTGAAAATAATAATATGAATAACATTGTCGTCTAAATTATTGATTTAATAATATAAAATATTATGCAGATGATATCGCGTGACAATAATTGAATCAATAATATGAAAGATATTATGCGCAATTCTGTAGCAATAATTGAGTATAACCGAGTGACTTCTCACGTAAGCATCAATAATCAATACGTGTGCTACTATGCAACCACGCCAGACATCGTATTTTTACCGTAGGGTAGTTCAACAATTTTATGGTAAAACTTTTCGCCGTTATTTTTATTAAAAGATAATTACGCGTGCTTTTCTAACTACTTACAATACTTTCGTTATGGGGTCCACTAATGATTGTGTCGTCGCATTTAATATTCCCTATTAAAACGAATATTTCTAACCAATCGAATATTATATAACCACTTGCTTACTTTGCAAAATTTGTAAATAATACCCACAACTATAACATTATATCAAATCCACACCATAATATTCAAAAATATATTTCGAGAAAAAAATTAATCTTTATTCATTAAAGTTGGGGTCTTACAACCTCCCCTTCTTATGAAATTTCATCCTCGAAATTAGGGTGCGTACCTGGTATGTCGAAGAGGTGAGGATACCTTGACTTCATTTCAGATTCTAACTCCCAGGTCATTTCCTCAACATCGTGGTTTCTCCACAAAACTTTGACTTGAGGTATAACCTTAGAGCGTAGAATATGATCTTTCTTATCCAAAATTTTAACAGGTACATCCTCATACTTTAAATATTTCGCTATCTCGCCCGGTTCTAAATCAATAATGTGGTTCGGGTCTTTCACATATTTACGCAACATAGATATGTGAAAAACGTTATGAATACGAGATATACTTGGCGATAAGGCGAGTCTATAGGCCACTGTTTCTACTCGATCGAGGATTAAAAATGGGCCAATGAATCGAGGATTGAGCTTTCCTCTCTTTCCAAATCTCGTAACTCCTTTCCATGGAGCAACACGTAACAACACATTATCTTCAATATTGAATTCCACGTCTTTTCGATGAAGATCAGCATAACTCTTTTGTCGATCTTGTGAGGTTTTTATAAGTTGTCGGATCGTTTGAATCTTTTATGTAGTCATACGCATCAACTCCCGGTCCTAACAACGTTGCTTCACCCACCTCATCCCAAAGATACTAGAGAACGACACTTTCTTCCATACAACGGCTCAAATAGAGCCATGTCAATACTTGTTTGATAGCGGTTGTTGAGGGAAAACTCCATCAATGGTAAGAACTTGTCCCAACTTCCTTTGAAGTCAAGGACACGAGTCTTAATAAATCTTCAAGAGCTTGAATAGTTCTCTCTCGATCGCTCGTCCGTTTGAGGATGATATGCCGAACTAAATCATAAATCCGCGCCCATAGCTTTTTGCAAACTAACCCAAAATTGTGGAAGTGAATCTTGGGTCTCGATCGGAAACTATGGATCTTTGGCATACCATGCAATCTTACAATCTTGTTTATGTACATACTGAGCAAGATGTTGAAGTGTATAAATTTCTCGTATCGGTAAAAAATGAGCAGACTTGGTCAATTTATCAACAATGACCCAAATCGCATCTATGCCTTGAGAAACCTTGGGAAGACTGTTAGGTTTGTAATATTCAAGAACGCAATCAAATTGCAAAAATAATGCGGAAACGTGTAAAAATCAGAGTTTTAAAATTATACAAACCATATACCCGGATCACCCTTTATGCACAATTATTAATTAAAACAAAAAGATAACGAATAAGAATCATACCCTTGAAGATCGAGCTTCCTCAGGTACAAGTTCACCTCCAATCCTTTTCGCTTTCAACTTGAATCCACCGGGTTTGGTTCCTTCCTTTGATCAACATTAGCCACCCAAGTGTTTGGCCTCTAGAGGTGATCCACCAAGGTAGAAGAAAGATTCAAGAAGATGAGTGGTTGGCTAAACCCTAGTTTTTCTATCTCTATAGAAAAGGAGCGTACTCTCCAACAATTGGAATTATAACGTCGTCTTAATATCTGATATAAGACTCATCTTATGAAGATATCAAGTAACCCTATTAAAATAAGGTATTATTTAATTAAACCCTTTTTAATTAAAGGGGCTCCCTAATCTTATTAGGGATAATTAATTAAACTCCTTTAACTAATTTTCCTTCCTAATCCAATTAGGAATAAATGAGAGTACTTATATTAAATTAATTCCTAAACTCTTTTAGAAATTAAAATAATAATAATAATTGTAATAATATTAATAAGACTCCTCTTATTAATTTATTTAATATTTCTAAAATATTAAATAATAAATATTAAGCTATTTAATTTATTCTATCACCATAGATTAAATTAAATATACATAACATATTATTACGATTATGCCATTAACTTCTTAAATAATTATTCTTCCTTTTTATGGTGTGACCCTTTAGGTTCTCCATATTAAACCTAGGTTGTGAATAAATCAATTAGAATAATTCTAATCTTATTTAAATAAATAAATTAAACAATTAATTTATTTAAATAAATAATATTTATTCTACAATAGGGATAAGCCTCCCTAGCGATCAACGATTTTCCGGATAATATAGATTTCAACATTAATCATAAAAGAACCTTTGAGTAAATAGTTACCGCATAATTCAATCCTTCCACCATACAATGTCCCAATTAAATATAAGACATGGAATTCTTGTCAAGTCTTATTTTATTTAATTATATGTATTTCAACTCTTAAATGCACAACTCAAATAATGCAAATTAGAAACTCCTTTCTAATTTCATTACGCCGCCAAGGACTCTTTGGGTTGTCATTTATCGAATCACATAGGACATTTCTTCTTTTAATAGAAGTGGTAGATTCTTTATCGATCATACATTATCTCCATGTACAACTTATTATACCCAAGCATACCCTTTGATATACCCTAAGGGTCTTAAGGAATAAGTCAAAGTATAACTCATCATACACAAGATACTATGATGATCTCAAATCCAAGGATCACTTGATACTACTATCACTACAGAATTCCTATTCGATGTGCAAGTAAAACTCCATTAGGTATTCCTTAATGAGCCAATGTTCGTTGAACTTATTCTCTAATAAGCACCTACATACTTGCTTTAGTGTCTCCACACAAACGATCATGAGATCAATCATCCTCATCCAATGAGCAAGTTAACGTATGTACCAATCTATCCGGATTCACTAATCCCCAATTTAGTAATCCAATGATTGGGAACTATTTTAGTTCTAAGCTTTCTAAGAATTTAGATCTCATTAGAATGATCATCATCATTATTCTAAAAGCATTGCTTAAAACTATGGGTTTATCACATATTATAAAACAAAGATCATGTAGATAATTCAAAGCCTTTAATAAATTAATACTTTTATTAATAAATGAATAAGATTGTTACAAAGTATATGCTTTATCATCAAACATGATTGGCTTGTGTGCATACTACTTTCAAAGGTAGTATATACTTGATATAGTTTATGATAAGCTTACCGTGATGACCTCGCTCGTGTTCCTTGCTTTTACGGGAGGTCACAACAAACGCTCTCCTTGAACTATCGGGTTTTGACTTGTGCGGGACGGCATTTTGTGTCACCGTTCCAACTGGACTTGGCTTCCTAGTACGATAAAATCTAGCTAGGTGACCTTCTCTTCCACAATTGTAACACGTTTTTGGATTGTTGCGCCAACTGTTTGTTGATGTGTCCCTCCCTCCGCATTTGAAGCATATGATAGGTGGTCGTTCTCCTTCCTTAACAATGGGTGCTGGTGATGACGCCTTTCCATCATTGTTGAATCTCCTCTTCTTGAAATGTCCACTTTTATTGTCTTGGTCAAGATTACCACCGAAGTGGTTATCATTTCTGGCATGTTGATTCCCTCCACGTTTGTTGTCACCGCGTCGATGACTGTTACCACTGGTATTATCATTTTGCCGGCTGCTTTCTCTTGGTTGGGTTGACTCGTTATCGCGCTCTAATAACTGAGCCCTATTTACAACATCTGAATACAAACACAGTTTGTGAGAAATTAAGTATTGACGTATCCCGTGTTTCAAACCTCTTAGAAACATCTGCGTCATTCTCTCCTCATTATCTACCAAGTGGGAAGCAAACCGGGACAACTCGGCAAACTTAGCTTCGTACTGTGACACGGTCATATTGTTCTGCTCCAGCTTGATGAACTCTACCTCCTTCATGTGATGAATACTTTCGGGAAAGTACTTGTCGTTGAACAGTTCTTGGAACTTCTCCCAAAACATCTTCAGTACGACAGGTTGAGTACGCTTTACCGATTCCCACCAAAGAGTCCGCCTCTCCTCACAACATAAAGGTGGTGGCAAGGAACCTTTTGCTCCTCGTGAGCATCCTAAGACATCAAATATCTTGGTGATCCGCTTTATCCACGTCTCGCCTTAAGTGGTTTTGGCTCTCCAATAAACTCGTGGTCCCGGCTCCTTGAACTATTTAGCGGTGATCGTCCGAGAGTTGCCAGTGTTTCCACCTGCATTTTGAACAGGAGTCGCTCTCGCCTGATGTTGTATGAATTACATAAAGCCTCTAAACATCCCACCGTTCATCATATGGTCAGTGTTTTTGTTTTCTTGAGGATTATTGCCATCATGATGCACATTATCCTGGGTATTGATTGTTGGTGACTCAACGGTTTCATGTGCTTCATTTCTTGTCTCAATATTTTCAGATGCCATTTTCAAATATTGCCACAAAGCAAGGGTTAATTGACATGTCACATATTATCCCTATACTCTGACTGACCAAATAAATACCAAATAAACTTAGGTAGGTCATACTAGCGAAGGAAGTTCCCGTCTCTCCCCTCCTATTTCTAGTCTCACATCTCAGCCATGGATCATATCCCTAAGCTTTGATACCAACTGTGACGCCCCCAAAATAGGTATACATCACCCATCTTGAGTCGCTAAATACATGGTACAAAATTCAAATACAACTTAATAATACAACTGTCGTGTAACATATGACAAAACATAAACTGAGAGTTTTAATACGAATATTGTCTTCTAGACAGTATTCAACTCAAATGGAGTCCTCAATACATTTATTATCACACTATTTCATAGAATAGTGAGGACTACTAATGCTATCATCTGGACCGTCAGTTCGTTTCCCGACTAGTCCCAGCTACGTTCTCATTTCCTGAAGAAAACAATGAAAGCAAAAGGGTGATCTCAACTAGCCCAGTAAGAAATATTATGACTAAGATAATGCAGAATAATTTATCGTTAGCCTTCAACAGTGTTATACTGATAAAATATAACAAACATCAAGTTTAACTGCAGTGGAATAAGCAATCCATTAGAAGAGTCATGTAGAGCATAAAATCTACTATCTTCTATGATTTAAAAGGTTTTTCATCACTTTTATCACGAGACTCGATTTTAATAAATAATCCACATCATCGAATCACCTTCGCACTACTACCAAAGATATTCTTTAGTATCACGACCACAAATTATACATGCACTACGGGCCAAGGATATTCGTGTATTCATCAATTGTCATGATCATGCCAACAACTGTCCATCAATGCACTACGGGCCAATGAAGACTTTTACCACATCATTTGTAATATTACGGTCATGATTATACTTAATAATCATTGGTCATAATCATAACCAAGTCCATCTATGCACTACAGGCCACAGATGACTTTCAACATAATATAAACATGAGGATGATGATAATGATATAAGAATTCAATAAAACAAGTTCAAGGATAAATTTTTAAAGATTTATAATTTAATTTATCCATAATTCAATATTGTCCAAATTGTCAACATGATACTGCTTTATGAAGTAAAATTCAAGAATGATAATGTATCAAAAATTATTTGGACCGAAAAGAAATCAATTTTTGTTATAAATAGTACTCCGGGTGAATAGTACCCGAGTGAATAGTACTTCGGGAATTGTACTCCATGAGTAGTACTTTGTGAATAGTACTCGTGAATTGTACTTTTGTGAATAGTACCGTATAAATGAATAGTACTCATGGACAATACTCCGGCATGAAAAACTTAAAATTTAATAAGAATGTGTAAAAAATATCCTTATGAAGCGATACTAGATGAAGTGCAAATTTCAAAGATATTCTACTAATTTCATGGAATATAGAAGTAATACTTTAACCGAATGATGGTATAATCAGGAATACGAGACGAAATAATATTACTCACATACTGCAGAGTATGGAAGAAAATATTATTCCTATGAATCTTGAACAAAATAATATCCTTACAAATATTAAAGCGAAAATAATATTTCTTTCAAATATTGAACGAATATAATATTCCTTACGAATATTAAATGAAAATAATATTTCTTGTTAATATTGAACGAAATAATATTCATACGAATACGAAAAATAATATCTCTTCAGAATATGAAATAAATAATATCCCTTACCTCAGAAGAAGACTAGATACTAGAATAGCGAGGTAGCAGACTTCTCTTCTTCTTTCTCTCTAAAGCTTCTCTCTCTATAAATGCTATTGTGAGTCTTAGTGAATTGGTGAGAATGAAAGAAGAATGAGCTTCTATTTATAGGAAAATATAGTTTCGATAATTGCACGTTTTGGGGCTCGAAATATTACAGTATAATACCTTCATCTTTTTCTTTATTTATAATTTAGTCCTGCAAGTATTATCAAACTTTCACCAACTCCCTAATAGTACATCTTGTGAATCAATAGTACAATCATGTGAAAAAAATAATTCTGAAGATATAGTACATTCATCTATACCTCCATTTTTAATTTAGTCATGCAAGTATTATCAATCTTGCACCACCTCCCCTAATAGTACATGAATGTGAATCAATAGCACACACATGTGAACACATAGTTATAAGCATGTGAATTAATAGCAATTAATTGCTCATTTATCCGATTAATTACCCGATTAATCAATATAACCTCCAGACATCCATTATTATCGAAATAGATTTCGATTTATACTAACACTAATAATCCCAACACAATGAAGCTATCAATTTCATCTTTATTCAACACGAACTTATTCATTATTAATATTATAACTCACAATATTTAACAACCAGGTCGTTCCCAGGAAAGAGGGGGCTTTCCGATAAGGATTTCTCCTTATTAACGCGCAATTAGGTGACCAAACCTCTCCTTGACAAAACTTCTAAACATTGTCAATATTGAAAATAATAATATGAATAACTTTATCGTCTCAATTATTGATTTAATAATATAAAATATTATGCAGATGATACTGTGACAATAATTGAATCAATAATATGAAAGATATTGTGCAGCAATTCCTGTAGCAATAATTTAGTATAGCTGAGTGACTTCTCACGTAAGCATCAATAATCAATACCGTGTACTACTATGCAACCACGCCAGACATCGCATTTCTTTTAGCAGGGTAGTTCAACAGTTTAACGGTAAAACTTTCGCCGTTATTTTTATAAAAAGATAATTCTATCATTTTCTAACTACGACAATACTTTCGTTGTGGGGTCCACCAATGATTGTGCCGTCGTACGAATATTCCCTGTTAAAACAAATATTCCTCGACCAATCGAATATTATATAACCACTTGCTTACTTTACAAAAATTCTAAATAATACCCACAACTATAACATTATATCAAATCCATACCATAATATTCAAAAATATATTTCGAGAAAAAAATTAATCTTTATTCATAAAAGTTGGGGTCTTACAAGAGGGTTTGAGGTTTGTAACTTACGGCCGTGTTTGTAGAGCCAGGCTTCCTTGGACACGACCTCTAGACCCCACTTAGTTTTCTACAAAAGCTTGTAAAACTTCTTAAAGGCGTCGGCACGATCCTTCGGAAATTTGGTAACCTTTGCAATAGGGTCTTCGGGACTGGCCCAATTTGGTAGGAGTTTAAGGTAGGTCCCCTTCATGAAGAACCACTGTGGTGTAGGGTTTCGACACAGAAACGCACAGCAGAAATAGAAAAATTTAAAGCAATTTCGAAACCCTAAACAGGATCCATGCAAAAAACAATTAATTCAGTGGTTAGAAATTATACTGATTAAGAAAGCTAGAAACGATGTGGTCGAATCTCCAACGCAATTCAAACGAACTACGTCTCCACGGTATCCACACGAACGCTCCGCTACGAACCGTCGTACGATCTGCAGTAAAAGGAACTGTGGTACTAGCCACCAAGGATGAGGATTTTCGAAATTATTTCTCTCTAGTCTCTCTCTAAGAGCGGCTAGGGTTTTAGTTAATGAATAATTCGTTAACCCTAAAATGACTGCTACATATCATATATATAGCGGTTAAAAGGGATTAATCAAAACCCTTTTAAAATCTGAATTTATTTATATATATATCTTAATTAAGTCTTACTTAATTAATATATCTATATATAAATTATCCTATTAATTTAAATTCGTAATTTAAATACTATCAATCATATTGACATATTTAAATCTTTACAATTTAAATTAATTCCTTTTTTAATTACTTTCTATGTGTGTGACCCTATAGGTTATTATTACGTTGGCAATAATATTAAAATCATATTATAAAATTATAAACAGTGAGCGGCATCTAGTAATGCATCACTGCTACCCAAGTAATAATAAAATTGAAGATTCGATACAACCTTTCCGTGACCAATGTTTCAATGTAATTTAATCCTTTTAACCTTGACATCCTAGATTAAACTCGAGTCATGGAATATGTCACACTCTTCATAATTTAACTCGAAGTTTTCTTGATCAATGAGTAGACTATATGAAACAAATCACTATTTGAGCATGGCCATGCATTTCATAGTCATACTCAATCAAGAGGCCTATGGATATCACCCTAATATATAGGAGGGTTAAATTACATCTAGATCACTCATATTCCTCACACGATTCATGATGTACCCAATAATCACCTTTATAGTTCACCCTATTAAAGGTGACATTTGATGATATCAAAGTACATAAATTTTCGTGTAGTAATATAGTGATTTCAGGTCGGAGGACCATTACATCATTGTCACTATGAGAATCGCTAATGACACTTTGAATAATGTTCCACGTAGAATTCTCATAGTGGGTATGTCCAGTACATCGTTCTCTAACACATACCTATGAATTGACTTAATATCTCATATATTTATGACCAATGAGATTTGGTCATCAGTCAATCCACATACTAGTCTCAATGTATCATTGGTGTCCTATCAACAATGATACTCGACTAGGGACATTTAAGAGCAATGAAAGTAATTGTAATTATATAATCTCATGTTCAAGTCACATACTTGAAACTATATAATTTGTATCACTATTCTAATGAATTTTATTATGTTAACATTTATATAACATGATAAATAAAATCATAATAAAATCATTCATTTATTCAATCAAATATAATATCAAAATGTTAAGCAATTATATCAAATAATTGGCCTCAGGCATAAACTCTAATTACATGTGGATGTCAACCCTTGTTGCTAGATGGGGTCTTCATGAAGGTGGCTCTCTTTGGATACACTTGGTTGGGTTCCCAAAGGTCAGTTCCTTTGATCACCAATGTAAAATAGGATGAAAAAGAAATCAAGCTCAGAGTGATGTCGGCCTTCGCACAAGGCGATGAAGTCGATAAGGTGGATGTAGGAGTTCGGCACTAACTGGGCAAACCCGATCCCAACAAAGCAGAGGAAAGAGGAGATGAATTCATGAATGGGAAACCGAACCCCATACCTCAAGATGTAGAGGGGAATGGTGACCCAGTCTCCTTCGAGGCGCTAGAACATCCTTTCGTTCATTCCTAACCCAAGTTCAGACTCTTTGGGGATATCAATACGGTTGAGATGTCGGACAATTGGGATGGGGTGATGGTGGACTTGAAGTTGACATGAGACAAATCAGTCTCCGAGGCGTAGAGCTTTTGGATCTTCAATTCAACACTATCGGAGGAAGTCTCGATAGGCGCTACCGATAAATTGTCCGAAATCAAATCACCTGGCAATGATCAGAGTGATATCGGTTTGGTGGAACTCGACTCGATTGGGGGAGGAAGGCTAGAATCACCATTTGAGAGGGAAAATGAACAAATGTGAGATTTGGAGAGAAAAACAAATTTGAAAAACTGGAATAGTAGAAGTGAGGTTTCATGGGAAATCGCTTTGCTCAAAAAAAATTTGAGAGTCAATTTGAAATGAGGAAAGCCGGAAAAAGTGATGGCAGAATTCGGTTGGTTTGGGCATTTTATAGTGAGGTGGTACGAATCCCAAGGGTGGCTATTTATGGTAAGTGGGGTCCAAACTCTAGAAAAGCGTGCAAAATTCGCTCAAAAACAAAAAGGAACCGTTTGGGTTCCCAAGACAGCTCATTATTTCCAGGCATGACTCTTCAAATTCGTGTCTTTTCAAGTCTCTGATTATAAACATATTATAATAAGAGACTGGGGGGCAATGTTTGGGAATATTTACCGATCCTCATGTGGTTTGAAGGCCTGGGCTGGGACCAAGGAGATTGGGCCCATTGGGCCGAAGTCATGCAGGATGTTGAAGGTGTTCGGGTTCGGATCTCCGAGCCCTCTGGGCCGAGACCTATTTTGATCGTGATGTTCAGGGTCGGGCCTTCGATTCCCTTGGGCTGAAGCCCAGACCGATATATATAAGTTCGGTGGGATTGGGCATGTGCTGTTGGGCAGCCCATGTGCAGAGTCTGGAGTTATAAGGGGTTTACGTGGTTAAGGACTCTATTCCTAATCATATTCGAATAAGGTAACTCCAAAGGTAGTATTTGGATTGGATTCAACTTACACCTTTTCAGGAGATTGTGTTGGACCCAAATATAGGTAACTACCATATTTAGGAGTCCTAATCCGACTCGGAGAGGGATTCTAAGGAAGTGAGAATGGCTATAAATACAAGGCTTGACTATAGTTAACAAGTAATACATCTTTGAGCACTAAACACAAAGCCTCCATTGTTAAACCTTGTGAACGGTCTGTACTCATTCTCACACCGGAGTTATCCCCCGGAGGTACAAGCCGTCAAGCTTCGTGTGTGATTTGTTATTGTGCATGTTAAGAGCGTAGATTTGGTGATTGAACGCGCCGACGAAACTTGGCGTTAACAGTGCATTATGTGTTGGTATTACGAACACTTGGTAGTGTGATTGTAAGGAATACGCACGGTAAGAATTGGTATGCATTACTACGAAAATCATTCAAATGATCCGACAACATATACAAACCTCATAAGATCGACAAAAGAGTTATGTTGATCTTCATCAAAGGGACGTGGAATTTAATGTTAGAGACCACGTATTGTTATGTGTTACTCCATGGAAAGGAATTACGTGATTTGGAAAGAGAGGAAAAATCAACCCTCAATTTATTGGTCCATTTGAAATCATCGACCGAGTAGGAACTGTGGCCAATAGACTCGCTTTATCGCTAAGTATGTCTCGTGTTCATAACATATTTCACATATCTATGTTACATAAATATGTGGAAGACCCAAACCACATTATTGCATTAGAACTAGATCAGATAGCGAAAGATTTAACGTATGAGGAGGTACCTGTCAAGATCCTGGATAAGAAGGAACAGATTCCACGCTCAAAGGTTATACCTCAAGTCAAAGTTTTATGGAGAAACCACGATATTGAGGAAATGACCTGGGAGTTAGAATCTGAAATGAAAACAAGGTATCCTCACCTCTTCGACATACCAGGTACGTACATCAATTTCTAGGATAAAATTTCATAAGGAGGAGAGGTTGTAAGACCCCAACTTTTTATGAATAAAGATTTAATTTTCTCTAAATATTATATTGGATAATAAGGTGTTGATTTGATATAATGCTATTGTTATGGGTAATATGTGAAAATTTTACAAATTAAGCAAGTTGTCATAAAATATTCGTTTTGTCGGGGAATATTCTTTCTCTCGGGCAATATTCGTATGACGACGCAATCATTGGTGGAGCACATAACGGAATAACTATCGGATATAGAAAGCGACAGAAATAATATTTTTATAAAAAATTGAAGGAAAAACTTTTACCATTACCTGTTGAAATACCTAGTGATAAAAGTACAGTAATACGCGTTGTTGCACAATAGCACACGGTACTGTACAGTATCTCTGATTATTAATTCTTACGTAAGAAGCCGCTTAGTATTCAATAATTACCACAGTAGTTTCTGCATAGTATCTCATTTCATTGATTCAATAATTGTTACAGTAACATCTGCATAATATTTTATATTATTTGAATAATATTATTAGTTAACATTATTGGCAATATCTAAAAAGTTCTGCCGAGGAAAGTGGTTAGGTTATATAATTGCATGTCAATAAAGATAAATCCTTATCGAAAATCCCCCTCTTTCCTAGGAATGATATGGTTGTCAATATTGTGAGCTTATAATATTAATTGTGAATAATTATTATGTGGTGGATATTGGTTCAATTTAGATATAAATGAAGGAATTTAGGATGAAACATTTGTTGAAAGTTTGACATATTTTTTTATAGAATCATAATTATCTTCTAGGAAAAAATATTCATTCAAATATATTATTATAATATATTATAATTGTTTAAATAATAATATTATAATATATATATATATATATAAGCATGTGATAAAAGGGACAGAGGTGAGCAAATTATATTTGAATGCTTTGTTTTCAAAAGCAGTATAGCCTTGTCCTTTTTTCCCAAGTTGGTTGGTTGAGAATTTCTCCTGCAAACCATGTTTTCTAAAGGTGTGGGCCTCAACCAATAAGAAATGAGGAAGCTAGGCATTGAAAAAAAAAAGTTAGGCAGAGAAGAAAAAAAAGTTAGGCAAATTAAATTATTTTATTCCTCCGTGATGCGCTATAAAAGGGTACTATTCATAAGTATTATTCATGAAGAAATTTAGTTTTTTTTCTTTGTCCAAATTATCTTCTTAAATATCATTCTTGAATTTTACTCCATAATTGATGATCATGTTGACAATTTGGACATTCTTGAACTCTGGATAATTTAAATTATAAATCTCTAATATTTATCCTTGATCTTAGTTGATTGATTCTTTATATCATTGTCATCATCCTCACGCTTATATTGTACTGAAAGTTATCTTTGACCCGTTGTGCAAAGATGGACTGTTGATTGGTATGATTATGACCAGGAATTATGTATTGGTATAATCATAACCTTTAATGTTATAGATGAAGGTTTGTGGTGAAAGTCCTCTTTGGCCCGTAGTGCATAGATGGACAAGTGTTTGGCATGATCATGAGCACTGGTGATACAAACGATTATCTTTGGCCCGTAGTGCATAGATAATTCGTTAATTGGAAATAATTATTGATTGGTGTTATAAGGATAAAACATTGATGATGAAATTTTAAATCATAGAAGATAGTAGACATCATGCTCTACTTGACTCTTCTAATGGATTATTATTTCCACTGCAGTTGTTGATCTAAAACTTGTTGTCTTTTGTATTCTCTCAGATTTTTCCCTATTGAGGACTAATGATAATTTTTTCTACATTATCTTAGTTATAATATTTTTTACTGGGCTAGGTTAGCTCACCCTTTTCCTTTTGGTTCCATTGTTCTTCTAAAGAGGCGAAAATGTAGCTGAGACTAGTTGGGGAGTGGAGTAATGGTCTAAAATGGTTATTATGTTAGTCCTCACTATTTTGTAAAATAGTGTGACAATAATTGTAATGAGGATTTTATTTGAGTTTGGATATTGTATAAGATACAATATTTGTATTAGAACTCACAGCTTATATTTTGTCGTATTTTACACGACAATTAATAGTTGTATAGATGATGTCTATATTTGAATTTTGTACCATGTATTTGCCGACTCAGAATAGGTTGTGTGCACCTATTTTGGGGGCGTTGTAGACACTCGAAATTTTCTGTACACTTATCACTAACCTTGTAGAAGGACAGATTTGTCTTTCAAGAGAGAACCCTGGAAGACAGTTCATATCCATTCCGGATACTACCGAAAGTTCAGTATCAACCCCGGAACACACACCGGAAGTAACAATTCCAAACCTCGAGAGATAACCCCGAGGCGTGCAGATCCAATACCGGAACACACACCGGAGAAGACCGATTAATCTCGGAGATAACCCCGAGATATCCAGTCTCAGTCCCAATCATGGGAATAGCTACCAACCTTGGTGATCACCCCTAAAGAATGCGCTTTCATGATAAACCCGAAAATGTTTGTTTCAAATACAATCAGCTTCAATCTTGGCGCTCACAACGAGACACACAGTACCAACCCGGAGATAACACCGGGAAGACAGGCACACCTCAGAGTTGACACTGAGGACTTTAAACACTTGCAGTAGTCCAATCTCAGCGAAGCCCTGAGCAACGTCTGCTTTATCAGCCCAAACCGGAGATAACACCGGTGAGGAGCAATCTCATCATCTTGCCAACGCAATGCCACATCACGTCATCTTAATATTTTATACAAACATCTCTACACAACGATGTCCCATAAGAATCAAGAAAAATTAATCCCGAGTGACTATTGTGCGGGTAACGCAGATAGAATTTGAAGCTTGAAGACCGGAGGGCATCGTCCCATCTTCCATGACTTCGTATAAACTCTAATCCTACGCCATTGTACAACTCTTGACAACGGCGGTCCGAAATAGGTCATATATACCTCAGTCGGATGCCCGAATTGCAATTCTGAAAGTTCGAGCGGACATTGTAGTGCCTATGTGCACGTACTACGAGACGACCTGACCCGAGAAACCCGGTGTGACGCCCCCAAAATAGGTATACATCACCTATTCTGAGTTGTCAATACATGGTACAGAAACAACTACAACTTTATTATTACAACAGTAAAACTGTGAGTTTGAACACAAATATTATCTTCTAGACAATATCTATACTCAAATAAATCCTCATCACATTTATTGATACATTATTTTACAAAAATGGTGAGGACTACTAAACAATTCTTTCTAAAACCTTCATTCCATACCCCAGACTGCGTACTCGCTATATTCTCGCCTCCCGAGAAGAAAGATGGAACAAAAAGGAAAAGGGTGAGCTCAACTAGCCCAAGAAAGAATATTATAACTAAGATAATATACAACAAATTACCGTTAGTCTTCAACAGGAAAAATCTAATAGAATACAATAGACAACAAATTTTAAATCAATATTCACAATGAAATAATAATTCATTAGAAGAGTTAAATAGAGAATGCAAACTACTATCTTCTATGTATGAATTTAAAAGTTCATCGCTCATCTTTTATCCCCGTAACATCAATCAATATACATCCGAATCAAATATTCATCTTTGCACTACGTGCCAAAGATATTCATCACCGGGTCATGTTCATCTAAACACTGCTCATCTTTGCACTACGACCAAAGATATTCTTCAGAAATCATTCATCTTCGCACTACCTAGGCCAAAGATATTCAATAATATCATCATTTAAGACCGAGGATGATGAAAATATTTTTAAAGAAACGAATCCAAAGTGAAACAAAATGACAAGGATTAAGGATTAAGGATTCGTACTTTTGTTTTATCCATGTTCAAAAAAAAATACCTCAAAAATAATCATAGTGGTGTAAAATTCAAGAATGATCAAAACATGGATACAATCAAAGCTAGTATCCGAATAGATATTTTGGACAAAAAGAAGAAATTTTATTTTTTATGAATTGAAAGGTCAGATACGTGAATAGTGGCCGATATCGTGAATAGTAACTTCGACACCAAAAGATAGAAATTCCACAAAAACATCTTCACGCTTCATGAATAGTACTCGTGAATAGTAACTCGTGAATAGTAACTCATGAATAGTAACTCGTGAATAGTAACTCATGAATAGTAACCCGACATGAAAAAGTTCCAAATTTGATAAAAGTTCCAACCAATATTTCAAAGATAATGATATTGAAGAAATAATATCATTTGAGAAGAAAATAACATCCTTACCTCAAAAGATTAGTACTTTAATTTGGAATACCGAGTATAAGTCTTTGAAGGGAACTTGCACCGCCTAACAATACTCAAAGTATACTCAAAATACTCACAAGAATATGATCGATATATAGAGAGAGAAAACTTCAGCTTCCGGTGTGATTTTTAATTCTAACCTAAGCACCCTATTTATAGGAAAATGCTTAGAACACCAAAGCGAAAATTTAATATAATATTAATATATATATTAAGATTTCTACGCCCACCTTCCTAGATCTGATCTCAGCTCATTATGCACATGTTGTAGCCCACAAAACAAACAAAAACGTTTTTATTATTTAAAATATTTTAAACTTCCAAAAATCAATTATTTTGAGCTTGGAACTTCAATAATTCATAATAAATAGCCCTTTCATCAGAAAATTTGAATCTCGAGAGTTTTATAGGAAATTCAATTCTCTACAACTTTGCGTAAGAAAGTTTTTCCAAATTCCAAATAGAAATTGACCGAAATCCACAAACGTGCAATTTTAAAGTTATAATCAAATTTCAATCAATAAATGGGGTCCATTTCGACATGTTTAACATGTTTTAAACATTTATTGAAACAAAAATACTCTTCCTCCTCGATACTCATATATCCCACATTCGTTGTAATAATATCACCATTATTATATTATTAAAATATAATAATATATTTAAATAAATTATTTTATCGTAAAAAGATAAAATTTCAATTTTCAACAATTGTCACATTAAAATTTTCTCCATCTATATCCACATAAAATCAATATTTTCCTCATCATATGAATCAATAATTAATTATTCACAAATAATATTACGTAATCACAATATCGACAACCGTGCAGCTTCCTCAGGAAGAGGGGCTTTCAATAAGAATTTCTTCTTCTTTGCGCAATTAGATGACCAAACCTCTCCTTAGATAGAACTTTCTAGACATTGCCAATAATGTTATCTAATAATATTATTCAGATAATATGAATTATTGCTTCGATAATGAAAAATATGTGTAATGACAATTATCAAACAACAAAGAATATAAAATATCAACGCAGAATTATTAACTCAATAAAATAATCGAATAAGTAATTATCGTAACCATTATCGAGTAGTGCCTTCTTCACGTAAGAATCAACAATTGGTGCAATACCGCAGGTGCTACCGTGTTTTAACCACCGGGTATTTTAACAAGATTAATCTGTGAATAACTACGCCGTTATTTTTAAACCACTTATATTTGTCGCTTTCTTCATCCAATCGCTTTCAAGTTATGGGGCCCACACATGGTCGCTACCGTTGCATTTAATATTCCCCGACAGCATTTAATATTCCACGACCAAACGAATATTCCCCACAACAATGAATATTTTATAACCACTTGCTTATTTTAAAGTATTTATGATTTTACCCCTAACTATCCACATTAATCACATCAACCCTTACTATTTCAAAATAATAAATAGAGAAAATCAAATTTCATTAATAATAAGTTGAGGGGTCTTACAACCTCCCCCTCCTTATGAAATTTCGTCCTCGAAATTGACGTGACGTACACGGTGTTTCAAAAGGTGAGGATACCTCGCTTTCATTTCCGTTTCCAATTCCCGTGTCATTTCCTCTATAGCATGATTCCTCCACAAAACTTTAACTTATGGTATGACCTTTCTTGGCGTAGGACATGCTCCTTCCTATCCAAGATCTTGACAGGTACCTCCTCATACGTTAAGTCTTCGGCTATTTCGTCCGGTTCTAATTCTATAACGTGGTTCGGATCTTTCTCATATTTACGAAGTACAGATATGTGAAACACATTATGAACACGAGACATACTTGGAGGTAACGCAAGTCTATAGGCTACATTTCCTACTCGGTCAAGAATTTGAAATGGACCAATAAATCGTGGATTGAGCTTTCCTCTCTTCCCAAATCTTGTAACTCCCTTCCATGGAGCAACTCGCAATAATACATGATCCCCTACACTAAATTCCACGTCCTTTCGATGAAGATCCGCATAACTCTTTTGTCGATCTTGTGCCATTTGTATACGTTGTCGAATCATTTGGATCTTTTCCATAGTCATACGCATTTCAACTCGGGTCCCAATGGTGTTGCTTCACCCACCTCGTCCCAACATACCGGAGGCTTACACTTTCATCCATATAATGCTTCAAATGGAGCTACACCTATACTTGCTCGATAAGCTGTTGTTGTAGGAGAATTCCACCAATGGTAAATACTTATCCCAACCGCCCTTGAAGTCTCAGGGACAGAGTCTTAATAAATCTTCAAGAGTTTGAATAGTCCTTTCGATTGTCCGTCTGTTTTGAGGATGGTATGCCGAGCTGAATCAGAAATCCGTGCCCATAGCTTTTTGCAAGCTAACCCAAAATCTTGAAGTGAATCTTGGGTCACGATCCCAAACTATGGATACAGCATGCCATGCAACCTCACAATCTCATTCACGCATATACTAGCAAGACGCTCAAGTGAATAAGTCTCCGTGATCGGCAAGAAGAAAAGCGAGACTTGGTTAATCTATCAACAATAACCCAAATAGCATTGATGCCCCGAGAAACCGTAGGAAGACCCAGAAACGAAATCCATGGTAATGTGTTCCCACTTCCATTTCGGAATCACAAGTGGTTGCAACGGACCCTTTAGGTACTAGATGCTCCGCCTTTACACGCGTTGACAAGTTAAAACATTGAGATAAACTTTGCAATCTCTCTTCATATTGTTCCACCAAAATGTATGTCAAGATCACGATACATTTTAGTACTTCCAGATGGATTGCAAATGGTGTATTGTGTGCCTCCATCATAATCTTGTACTTCAAATCGAGTCGTTAGGAACACAAAGTTCAGAGTGGACTCAAGTATTCCTTCTTCATCAATTCTCGCCCTAATAGCTCCTTCTTGTACTTTCTTCTTCATACGCATCGGCTCCTGCCTCGGTGGCTTGAGCAACCTTAACTTTTTCTATTAAAGTTGGCTCTCTGCGTATACTTGACATCATCGCACTCGCTCCGCAGATATGATCTTCTACTCAACGCCGCCTACCACGTTCGCTTTTCCGGGATGGTATGAATAGTGTGGTCGTAGTCTTTCAATAGCTCGAGCCAACGTCACGCGCCAGATGTTGAGTTCTTTTTGAGTGAAGAAATATTTAAGGCTTTTATGGTCCTAATATATCTCCACTTTCTCCCCATATAGATAGTGCCTCCATATCTTTAGCAAGCGAAAACGATCGCGGCCGCTAACTCTAGATCATGAGTAGGATAATTCCTCTCATACTCTTTTAAGTTGTCGCGAGGCATAGGCTATGATTTTCCCACGTTGCATGAGAACACATCCTAACCCTTTGCTCAAGCATCATTGTAGATAACAAATCCATCCTAACCAGATGGTATTGTTAGAACAAAAGTCAAATAAGTCTCCTCTTAAGCTCTTGGAAACTTTTCTCGCATTCTTCGCTCCAAACGAATTTTGTATCCTTCCGAAGTTAGCCGAGTTAATGGAGTAGCGATTCGAGAAAACCCTTCCACGAATCTCCGATAATAACCAAACTAAGCCCAAAAAGCTACGTACTTCACCACCGACTTTGCTGTTCTCTAACTTTGTATTGCTTCAATCTTCACGGATCAACAGATACTCCATGTTTCGACACCACGTGCCCAAGGAATGCTACTTCCTCGCCGTAACTCGCGATTTCTTCAATTTGGCATATAGTTTGTTTTCACGAAGCCTTGGAGTACCAAACTTCAAATGGTGCTCATGATCTTCACGACTTTTGGAATATATAAGGATGTCATCAATAAAGACAACAACGAATCGATCCAAATATTCCTTGAATACTTGGTTCATCATATCCATGAAAGCCGCAGGAGCATTAGTCAATCCGAAAGACATGACTAAGAATTCATAATGCCCATACCGAGTTCAAGGGTCTTTTGAATATCCTCATTCTAATCTTCACCGGTGATGATATCCGTAACTAAGATCGATTTTTGAAAAGAATTGTGCTCCTCAGCAATCGGGTCAAACAAGTCATCAATACAAAGTAGAGGATACCTATTCTTGATGGTGACATGGTTCAATTCCCCGATAGTCAATACAAAGTCGCATACTCCCATCTTTCTTCTTTACAAATAAAACAGAGCACCCCAAGGAGATGTACTAGGACGAATGAAACCGATGTCCAACAATTTCGTAGTTGGACCTTTAACTCCCTGAAGTTCAATAGAGCCATTCGATATGGGGTTTTAGAAATGGGCTTTGTACCAAAGTTCAAGATCAATAAAGAATTCAACTTCACGCTCGGGGTAGATCGGAAGTTCTTCAGAAATACGTCAGAAAGTCAATAACATGGGAATATTATTCAAATTTGACGTGTCTTTATTCAAATCCATAACATGGGCTAAGAAAGCTTGACATCCGCTTTTCAATAAACGAATAGCTTTATGATTAGATATGAGCGTTGATTGATTTTAATGGTTTAGTTGCTTGAATTGCATAACAAAAAAATTTGGTTAGGAATATGAAAACTAACAACCTTATTTAAAACAATCAATTTTGGCATGATGAGTAGTTAACCAATCAATCCCTAAAATCACATCAAAAGCAAGTATCTTTAAAGAGATAAGGTCAATGTGTAAGGTAATGGTGCCAACTTGAATCAAACAAGATTTATAAACAATTGGATGTGATGAAAGTTTCTCCTAACGGAGTTTCCACAGATAAAGTCAAAGTCTAATTTCTCCGAGTCAAGTTTAAACGTTGAGCACATGCAGAGAGATAAATGAATGGGTAGCACCCAGATCAAGTAAGGTATAAACTTCACAAGAATTTATAAATAGCTTACCCGTGATCACCTCGTTTGGGTTCTTCAGCATTATGACCACTACCACAACAAACGCTTCTTCCGGAATCGTTGACTTTAACTTTTCCGGGACGGTCTTTTGAGTCACCGTCCTCATTGAACTAGGTTTCCTATTTGCATAATCTCGAGCGATATGTCCTTCCTTTCCATAATTATAGCATACCTTGAATCTGTCAGGGCGTTTGATCGATATGTCCTCTTTTCGTGATTTGTAACATATGACCGGTGGTCGTTTCTCCTCCCTTAGAACCGATTCTTACGCCGAAGACTGTCGCCTTCACATGGTCATTGTTAAATCTCCTCTTTAAAATCTCCTCCCCGACTCGCTTCTTCTATTTTCATGGCCATGATTACCACCAGAGTGGTTACCATTTTTGTCCATCTGTTTCTTTTCTCCATTTGGTTATCATTATTCGTTGATCGCTATCTCCGGTACGATCCTCGGTTGTGGTCCTCGGTTGACCGTATTTCGTTATCTCGCTCTAATAATTGAGCCACATTTTACAACATCTAAATAGAGAAAGTTTATGAGAAATGAGATCTTCGACGTACGCCGGGTTTCAAACCTCTAAGAAACATCCGTGTCACACGTTCCTCATTCTCCACCAAATGAGGTGCAAACTCGATAACTCGCAAACTTTGCCTCGTCATCGAGACACCGCCATGTTGTTTTGCTCTAATCGATGAACTCCGCTTCCTTCATATATTTAACACTTTCGTGAAAGTATTTGTCATTAAATAGTTTCAAACGCTCCCAAGACATGCTTTGAGAAAGTATTTGGATGGGTACGCTTCTGAGACTCACACCAGTGAGTCCGCTTTCGCCACGGAACATAAAGGTGGCGAATGGAACCTTCTGCTTCTCCGTGCATCCCAAGACATCGAATATCTTGGTAATTTGCTTGACCCATATTTCCGCCATGATCGAATCTGGCTTTCCTTAAATTCTCGTGGTCCCAACTCTTTGAATCGCTTTCGGTTTGTGACAACCCGTGAATTGCTATCATTTCTCCCGTATTTTGAACACGAGTCTCCTCATTGCGATTTTGCATGAACTCGAAAAAACTTCTAAACATCCCTCGCTCATCATCCGCTCGTTCGGTGTGTTGTCACAGGAGGAACATTTCCACCTGTTGCACGCTCTCCTTATTATTGGTGAGTACAAAGCGTCTCCACGGTCTCATTTCCATTGTTAATATTCTTAGTCGACATTCTCAACATCGTCATAAAACAAGGGTTAATTAAGGAAATCAATATATCACATAATATCCTTATATCTTGACCAACTAAAAAATAAGCTTAGGTAGACACACTAGCGAAGGATTTACCTCTCTCCCTCCTAGTTCTATTCCCGATCTCCGCCAGAGATCATATCCTAAGCTCGATACCAACTGTGACGCCCCCAAAATAGGTATACATCACCTATTACGAGTTGTCAATACATGGCATACGTAAACAACTACAACTTTATTATTACAACAAGAAACTGTGAGTTTGAACACAAATATTATCTTCTAGACAATATCTATACTCAAATAAATCCTCATCACATTTATTGATACATTATTTTACAAAAATGGTGAGGACTACTAAACAATTCTTTCTAAAACCTTCATTCCATACCCCGAGCTCGCACTCGCTTATATTCTCGCCTCCCGAGAAGAAAATGGAACAAAAAGGAAAAGGGTGAGCTCAACTAGCCCAAAGAAAGAATATTATGACTAAGATAATATACAACAAATTACCGTTAGTCTTCAACAGGAAAAATTTAATAGAATACAATAGACAACAAATTTTAAATCAATATTCATAATGGAAATAATAATTCATTAGAAGAGTTAAATAGAGAATGCAAACTACTATCTTCTATGTATGAATTTAAAAGTTCATCGTCTATCTTTTATCCCTATAACATCAATCAATATACATCTCGAATCAAATATTCATCTTTGCACTCACAGCCAAAGATATTCATCATTGGTCATGTTCATCTAAACACTGCTCATCTTTGCACTACTACCAAAGATATTCTTCAGAATCATTCATCTTTGCACTACCTACCAAAGATATTCAATAATATCATCATTTAAGACCGAGGATGATGAAAATATTTTAAAGAAACGAATCCAAAGTGAAACAAAATGACAAGGATTAAGGATTAAGGATTAGTACTTTGTTTTATTCCATGTTCAAAAAAAAATACCTCAAAATAATCATAGTGGTGTAAAATTCAAGAATGATCAAAACATGGATACAATCAAAGCTAGTATCCGAATAGATATTTTGGACAAAAAGAAGAAATTTTATTTTTAAATGAAGCGGTCTTGGTACGTGAATAGTAAATCCGACACCAAAAGATAGAAATTCCAAAAAAACATCTTCACGCTTCACCGTGAATAATACTCGTGAATAGTAACTCGTGAATAGTAACTCGTGAATAGTAACTCATGAATAGTAATCCCGACATGAAAAAAGTTCCAAATTTGATAAAAGTTCCAACCAATATTTCAAAGATAATGATATTGAAGAAATAATATCATTTGAGAAGAAAATAACATCCCTTACCTCGAAAGATTAAGTACTTTAAATTTGAATACCTAGGGTATAGTCTTTCAAGGAACTTGCACCGTCTAAAAATACTCAAAGTATACTCAAAATACTCACAAGAATACCGATAATATAGAGAGAAAACTTCATTTCGGTGTGATTTTCAATTCTAACCTAAGCACCTATTTATAGGAAAATGCTTGAACACCAAAGTTAGAAAATTTAATATAATATTAATATATATATTAATATTTCTACGCCCACCTTCCTAGATCTGATCTCAGCTCATTATGCACATGTTGTAGCCCACAAAACAAACAAAAACGTTTTTATTATTTAAAATATTTTAAACTTCCAAAAATCAATTATTTTGAGAGCTTTGGAACTTCAATAATTCATAATAAATAGCCCTTTCATCAGAAAATTCGAATCTCGGGAGTTTTTATAGGAAATTCAATTTCTACAACTTTGCGGAAGAAAGTTTTTCCAAATTCCAAATAGAAATTGAATGAAATCCACAAAGCGAAGCAATTTTATGTTTATAATCAAATTTCGGTCAATAAATGGGGTCCACCGACATGTTTAACATGTTTTAAACATTTATTGAAACAAAAATACTCTTCCTCCTCAGATACTCATATATCCCACATTCGTTGTAAAAATATCACCATTATTATATTATTAAAATATAATAATATATTTAAATGAATTATTTTATCGAAAAAGATAAAATTTCAATTTTCAACAATTGTCACATTAAAAATTTTCTCCATCTATATCCACATAAAATCAATATTTTCTCATCATATGAATCAATAATTAATTATTCACAAATAATATTACAGAATCACAATATCGACAACCAGCAGTTCTCAGGAAGAGGGGCTTTCAATAAGAATTTCTTCTTACTTGGCGCGCAATTAGGTGACCAAACCTCTCCTTAGATGTAACTTTCTAGACATTGCCAATAATGTTATCTAATAATATTATTCAGATAATATGAATTATTGCTTCGATAATAAAAATATTGTGTAATGACAATTATTGAAACAATAGCAATATAAAATATCAACGTTAAAGAATTATTAACTCAATAAAAATCGAATGAAGAATTATCGTAACCATTATTGAGTAGTGCCTTCACGTAAGAATCAACAATTGGTGCAATCTGGTGCAAAGCTACTTGTGTTTTAACCACCGGTATTTTAACAAAGATAACAGAATAACCACGCCTAGATTATTTTTAAACCACTTATATTTGTCGTTTTCTTAATCCAATCGCTTTCAGTTATGGGGCCCACACATGGTCGCTTTGGCCGCATTTAATATTCCCCGACAAAGATTTAATATTCCACGACCAAACGAATATTCCCCGACAACAATGAATATTTTATAACCACTTGCTTATTTTGAAGTATTTATGTATTTTACCCCTAACTATCCACATTAATCACATCAACCCTTACTATTTCAAAATAATAAATAGAGAAAATTAAATTTCATTAATAATAAGTTGGGGTCTTACACAAAGGCACCTTGGAAGCCTCAGTACACCTACTGGCTCGATTGGTAGTACACTGCATGGCCCCCCCTCTATAAATAGAGGGCTTGGGGTGGCCATTTGAGAAGAGAAAGAGCGAGGAAGCCTCACAAATTTGCTCAGACTTGCAATATATTGAGTGCTTTCCCATTTAAAACACACTGTGAGCTCATATATAGCTACTTTTGTACTTACAAAAGCCAAAGTGTTTACCCACTTTAAAGATATAGAAGCCATTTTGGCGATCCCACTATAAGCCTTCTCACACACTTTAAAGCCTTTCTCTTCATCTCTCGCACACACCCTTCTTCACGTTGAGAGTCGTGTTGCGTGTGTTTGCCGGACTTGATCAGTGGTTTTATTTCGATTTATATATACATATATATATATATATATATATATATATATATTTAAATATATGGACTAACATTATCGAGTTATGCCTCGATTGAGCCTTGATTTTGGTCCGGAGCGCGTTTTTTATTTGCTATATATATATATATATATATATATATATATAATATGTGTGTAGGACTTTGTTCGATGAGCCTAGATTTTACATCGTATCGTTTTATATATATATATATATATATATATATATATATATATATATATATATATATATATATATATATATGAGCCTAGATTTTGTCGAACTCATTAGATGATATACGGATTTTTACATCCCGTTGTCGAACTATGTTTATTGATTTTATATATATATATATATATATATATATATATATATATATATATTCGTCCCCACGGAGTTTCCTCCGTGGTGGTTGATACTTCTTTGCTTTATTTACGTTTCGTCCCTTTGGAGTTTCCTCTGTGGCGGTTGATAGCTTTTACAGCTTTATTTACATTTCCTAATCCCCCATGGAGGTGCTTCGTGGCTGGTAATCATGTCTGTATATATATATTTACCGCTTTTATATATATACCTGTGTGACGCCCCCAAAGTAGGTATACATCACCTATTCTGAGTCGCCAAATACATGGTACATGATACAAATACAATCTTTAATATACAACAAGAGAGCTGTGAGTTTCAATACAAATACTGTCTTCTAGATAATATCCACTCTCAGAATAAGTCCTCATTACATTTATTGTCACACAATTTAACAGAATATTGAGGACTACTAATACTATCATCGATCCATCACTCCGTTCCCCGACTTGTCCCAGCTATATTCTCATTTCAAGAGAATACGTGAAAGAAAGGGTGAGCTCAACTAGCCCAAAGAAGAAATATTATGACTAAGATAATGCAAAATAAATTATCATTAGTCTTAAACAGTGTTAAACTGATACAATATAACAAACATCAAGTTTAACTGCAGCGGAACAAGCAATCCATTTAAAGAGTCAAGTAGAGAATAAAATCTACAATCTTTTATGATTTAAAAGGTTTTTCATCACTTTTATCATTTGGGACTCAAACTTAATAAATAATCCACATCATCGAATCACCCCGCACTACTACTAAGGATATTCTTTAGTATCACGACCACAATTATCCATGCACTATGGGCCAAGAATATTTGTGTATTCATTAATGGTCATGATCATACCAACAATCGTCCATCAATGCACTACGGCCAAAGAAGACTTTTACCACATCATTTGTAATATTACTACCATGATTATTATTAGAATAATCCTCAGTCATAATCATACCAAGTCCATCTATGCACTACAGGGCCACAGATGACTTTCAAAATATAAACATGAGGATGATGACAATGATATAAGAATTCAATAAAACAAGTTCAAGAATTAATTTATTCAGGAACTAATAACGTCCAAATTGTCAACATGATACTGCTTTGTGCAGTAAAATTCAAGAATGCTCAGAAGAATATTTCCATGAAAAGATATTGGATGAAGCGCAAATATCAAGAATATTCCACTAATTTCATGGAGTATAGAAGTCAAAAATTTAACCAACTGAGTATAATAAGGAATGGAATAACAAAAGGAATCACCGGGCATACGCGATAGACCTTGCAGGCAAAGTTATCCAGCAGAATAATAATTAATGGCGGAACCAGTCCGGCGTAAAGCGTCTGCATGATGAGGATATTCTAGAATAATAAAGACGGAATCGAGTTTGAAAACGCATGTTGACGATGTATTCAATGGAATAATAAAAGCGGAATCGGTAAAAGGTGTAAAACGCCTTGCACAGGATATTCTAACGAGAATAATAAAAAACGGAATCGGTCAAGGGACGTAAAATGCATGAACATGATATTCAAATGTAATAATAACGAATGGAATAATGAGAAGAATTTCACCAAGTATAGGGTAGCTTAGCGTATCTGAGTTATTCAACGAGAAAAATAAATAATGGAATAATATGAAGTTCTCTTCATGAATACAAAAGAAATAATACCCATTACCCATAAAAAAGCCGGATATAAGAGTAGGGAAGTAGCGAGAATACTTTTCTATAGTTTTCTATAATTTTTCTCTCTAGAGTTTCAGGTGAATCAGTAAAAAAATAATGAAGGAATGAGCTTATTATAGAAGAATGGAATGATACTATTTAGAAAAATTTATCACGGACGCCTAATAATAATTTTGGGCGAATTAATTTGCAGAGACTTGGGCGAATATGGCGACTTTAATGATCCAACGTATCGGTAATCCTTTTCAAAGAGTTGTCAGTGAAGAATTAAAAAATGAACACACGCCAATTAAAATCCTTGACCAATTAAAATACACCCCAATTTACAAATTGTCAATCAATGAAAGATAACATCTTTGTAATGGATGACATAATTGAAAAGGTTGGCCTATTCGACTCTTCCACTTCGCCAATAATGTGCGCAAGCTTGAAAAATTCTCCCATAACTTGAAGGGTGTTTTGTCCGCCAAAATCATTTATCATCCACTCACATATTTCAAATATATATATATATATATATATACATACCTTTAGTTTATATATAATAATCAATCCTTACCAATACGTAAACCTTTCCCAACCTTTCCCACCCCTTATTTCCATTCTTCATCCCACGTATGTGGCCCCCACATGTGGCCCACCTATTATATATAAAATAATTTTCTATCGATTATTTTGAAAAATGGGTAAATGGGGTTTATAAAATAAGCAAAATTTACATCAAATCTTGTGGCAATAATTAAACAAAACCGAGTGACTTCTCACGTAAAGCATCAATAATCAATACCGTGCTTTACTATACAACCACGCGTGACATCGTATTTTTACTAAAAGTAGTTCAACAAGATTAACGGTAAAACTTTCGTAGATTATTTTCAATAAAATATTTTTGTCGTTTTCAATCCGACAATAATTACATTATGGGGTCCACTAATGATTATACCGGTCGTAAACGGATATTCCCCGACAAAAGAATATTACCGACCAATCGAATATAATATGACAACTTGCATACTTTGTAAAATTTGTAAATATTACCCACAACTATAATATTATATCAAATTCATTTCATAATATTAAAAAAATGATATTTATAGAAAATTCATTTTTATTCATAAAAGTTGTGGTCTTTACAACCCGCCATCGCTTTCATACAAATTGCGGTATTACGTGCGCCTAGAATCATGTGATCACAGATTCAAATTTATTGGATCTAGATTCGGTTCCGTGATGGACATTTTAGGTTAGAAGCGACTTGTAAATTATTCTCGATGTGTCTCGAATTTCCTCGAGATGGTTTCATATTGCATGAGGAAGTCGGCATTTTTCTGTATATTATTTTCATACGGATGCATCGCATCTGTAAAATAAAATCAATCAAGCCGAACACTTAATAAAATGGAAGTGTAAAAGGTCTCACTTACTATTGAGCATCAGAGTTTGAAAAAACCATTTTTATAAAACATCATTGCTATATCTTGCTAAAAGCTGAATTTTTACATAAATTCAAACCACCATATATATAGTGCGAAACGAGACCTCGCACTACTTCTAAATAACAAAGACATTGACCCACACAAACACACATTCGGATAATCGTTTCTTGAAAAGAGGCTACCACCGTGGTAATAAGAGGATGCCGGAGGTGCCTAACACCTTCCCTCCGCATAATCAAGTCCCCTGACCTTAATGAATCTCTGGTTTCACCGAATTCGTTTAATGATGTCACCCTCACTGGGTTAATGTGCAAACCTTTTCTCGGTTGTGTTGGTTCAACCATTTAAAAAACCAACTAGCGACTCTTAACAGTCCATCGTCGACATTATACATGTTGGACCTTTTTCACTTATTTTTTCAAACAAATCTCACCTAAAATGAGAACACTAAAGAACAAGTAACGGAAATGGACATCTAAAAAATCACGACGTCGACAGGTGGCAACTCCACTGGGGACCTCCAGTAAGAGGACATAAGCCGCTATTACAATCTTTTCAAAACTGTTATCTGTTTGTGTGTGGATGTTGCATTTACATTTATGATGAATGTGTACGAATGCATTTACTTATTGCACTTAGTGCTTCGCACCATATCTGCTTGTGATATTAGTGCTTCGCACATGTCATCATTTCCATACGGTGAGACACGATGTATGTGAATGTATGTTGTGTGGTCCCTCCACCAGGAGGCTATCCCGTCGGTGTTTAATTACTGGACTCGTGGGAAGACTGATTCCACGTGGCTCAGGAAAGGCACCACCCAAATTCGCTCCAGTTGAAAGACCGGATTAACTTCCCGTTAAGTAAATTGCGATGATTTGGGAACCTTCATGCCAAAAAGCCACAAGAGTAACCTAAGATAGGTCAGCCTCTAATAAACCCAAAACAGAGAAAAGTCTCTTCATGCTCTCTCATTTCAATTACTTGTAAACACAAATTACTTGTAATTACATTCCATATATATCTCCACGTAATGAGAAATATGAAGAAATGTGTATACATACATGCTATCCTGTATTACCAAACAGCTGACATCCGTTTTGCAGGATAAAATTCCTAAAAAAGGACACATCACATAGCATGTTATTATGCACACATTCCCTAAAGACTAAACTATGCAAGTCTTTCGCAGGGAACCAATTGGACCTACTACCCGGTCAAAATCCAAAAAGGCTACAGGCCTACAGTCAATCATGTCGTCATCTAACCAGACTGACCTTAATCCAGTTTCTCGCAAAGAATTCGATGGATTATGTAAACAAATTATAGATTTGGTTGTTCTACTCAAAGAACTATACCAGTCTACTCAGGGTTAAAGAATACCCGTACATAATGAATCCTCTACACAAGGGGGAAACCAGGTCATCACAATACCTGAACTGCAGTTGGATACGACCAACAAAACTCATGACACAGCCCATCCCACTGGAGATCCAGGCACTGGTGACATCAAAAAGAAAGTCCTCCAAATGGAAGAGACCCTTCGTGCTATCAAAGGAATTGGAGCACACGGGAGTGTTTCATATGCTGACCTTTGCATTTTCCCTGGTGTTCATTATCCAGAAAAGTTTAAGACTCCTGATTTTGAAAAATATGACGGGTTAGGAGATCCTTACACACATTTAAAGGTGTTCATTGGAGAACTTGGATCGTATGCAGAGGACGAAAAGCTTAGAATGCTGCTGTTCCAAAAGAGTCTAACTGGAGAAGCCCATTCGTGGTACACAAGATTAGATAACTCAAAAAATCCATAGTTGGGAAGAGCTAGCACATGCTTTCCTCACTCAATACAGCTTTCAGTCTCAGATGGCTCCTAACCGGTATCAAATTACCAAGATCAAGAAATAGTCTAACGAGTCTTTCAGAGAGTATGCTCAAAGGTGGAGACGCCTGGCTGCCCAAGTTATTCCTTCCATAACGGAATCAGAGATAGTCATGACTTTCATAGACATACAAGAAGCACTTTTCTATGAAAGAATTTTAGCCGACATCGGCAAACCATTTTCTAAAATGGTCAAGCATGGGGAGATGGCTGAGATGGGATTGAAGTCTGAAAAAATTCAAGACCTAGCTACCCTTAAAGTCGTTGCTGATCACATCTAATCCAGAAATTATGGAAACAACCCCCGAAGGATCCATAAAAAGAAAGAGGAAGATGTTTCCCTGATACTACACTCCCTTTCAAGCTCAGTCTTCGTATCCTCCAGTACCAAAAGGTGGAGAATTCAAACGCCCTCGAGTGTTCACACCCTTAGGGGACACCCTCGAGAACATTCTCACTCTTCTGACAACATAGAAGAAAATTACGCATCTTCTTCCACCAACCAGCCCTAATGGACAGGGTTTCAATGCTGCTCGGAAATGTGTTTATCATGTCAGGGCACCTGGACATGATACTCAGGATTGTTGGGCCTTGAAACACAAGATCCAAGACCTGATAGACAACGGTGAGATCGTGGTTACCAAACCAGATCAGCCTCATGTTAAAGACAACCCTCTTCCTCAACACAAAGAAGAAGAGGTCAACATGATCAATTGGAGCAATGGATAGAGTTCCAATTTCAACTGTGAATCTTCCCATATCGTCAAAGACGGTGTTGACAAATGGGATTATGCCAAGTTTCAGTTCACAATGGAACGAAAGATGAAAGCTCTATACAAGAAAATTGAGCAATTGGCAGAACTGGTGACTTATCAGCATCAAGTGACACGTCAATTAATCAGCCAGGAGCATGCCAGTCTCATACCCCTTGTCATGAATATGCCCTCGTCACTTTCAGAAAATGAAATGCTGGAAGACAAAGAGAGCAAATGCCAAAGCCCGTCGGGATTTTGCCAACAAAAGGGAATTCACATATCTGGGCCAACCTATGGAGGAAATCCTCCAGATGTTAATCAATGAAGGAATGATCAGTTCCCTTCTACCTCCAATTAACCCCCGTTCAGGATGGTACAATTCTGATGGAGTATGTCAATATCACTCCCATTCTCGATCACACAAAGAAGAATCTTTGGGCACTCCGCCACCTCATCCAAAATCTAATTGACAGTGGTGTCCTGCACCTAGCGGACAATGATACTATGTTACATACAAGTGAGAATACATGTCCTACTAAGTGGAAGAGTTTGGTAGCAATCATATCCACTGAAACTGATATGGTTAACAAATCACCACAATGCCAACAATTCAACTCAAAGGAAGCAATAATCCTTTGAAAGTGGTCGCCCCGAGCCAATCAACTTTTTCGCGTGCGAGCACAATATCCTATTGTTACCTTGCGCGAAAGTTCCGTGGAATTATGGAGAAGGTGAAGGATCCACCTCACATACTGGCGCTATAGTGTCGAAGGAAAATCCACTATACCTTCCCCAACGTGTGATGAAGCCTACCATCAAATCAAAGGGAAAATACCCACGAAGAAGATTGAAAAATTCCTCCGCACTACGGGTTATACTTGAAGCCAAGGTGGTTTTAAGCTTATCAATTTTGGATTTGGTCCTAACGTCCGAGGATCACCGGATGAACTTGTTCAAGGTTTTAGAAGAAGCCTATCTACCAACATCGGTTGATCTGAGAAAATTTCAACATCTGGTTGATCACATTTTCAAAGAACAATGTGATATCCTTCACTGATGATGACATACCGCCCGAGGGGACTGGTCATTCAAACCGTTACACATTGCAATCTTGTCCTCCGGATACATGCTAGCCGGAGTCTTGATAGATGGAGGCTCATCTCTAAATATCTTGTCCATACGCTACCTTGGTGAAGATGAATATCAATCTCAACCGAATTCGGAATAGCCATACTATCATCAATGTGACGCCCCCAAAATAGGTCCATTCCATCCAACCCATTCTGAGTCGTCAAATACATGGTACAGAAATAACTACAACTTTATTAATACATTTGTCGTGCAAAATACGACAACATATATACTGTGAGTTTAAATACAGATATTGTTATCTAGACAATATCTACACACAAATAAATCCCCATCATAATTATTGATACATTATTTTACAAAATGGTGAGGACTACTAAACAACTCTCTAGAACCTTCATTCCATATTCCCGACTAAGTACTCGCTACATTCTCGCCTCCCGAGAAGAAAAATGGAACAACAAGGAAAAGGGTGAGCTCAACTAGCCCAAAGAAAGAATATTATGACTAAGATAATATACAACAAATTATCGTTAGTCTTCAACAGGAAAAATCTAATAGAATACAATAGACAACCAGTTTTAAATCAACAATCGCAATGAAACAACAATTCATTAGAAGAGTTAAGTAGAGAATGCAAACTACTATCTTCTATATATGAATTTAAAAGTTCATCGTCGATATTTTATCCCCCGTAACATCAATCAATATATATACGAATCAAATATTCATCTTTGCACTCTGCCAAAGCCAAAGATATTCATCATTGGTCATGTTCATCTAAACACTGTTCATCTTTGCACTCACGGGCCAAAGATATTCATCAAGAAATCATTCATCTTGCACTACGTGCCAAAGATATTCAATAATATCATCATCATTTAGGACCGAGGATGATGAAAAATATTTTAAAGAAAAACGAATCCAAAGGAAATAAAAGAACAATATTAAGGATTCAGTATTTTAAACAATCCAAGTTCAAAATACTTCATAAGTAATCGAGTGGAGTAAAATTCAAGAATGATCAAAACATGGATACAATCAAAGCTAGTATCCGTAATAGATATTTTGGACAAAAGAAGAAATTTTATTTTTAGGTGAATAGGTCGATTCGTGAATAAAGTGAATACGTGACGCCGAACGTGAATAGTAACTCAAAACCAAAAGATAGAAATTTCACAAAAAACATCTTCACGCTTCGTGAATAGTACTCATGAATAGTAATGAATAGTAAACTCGTGAATAAGAACTCATGAATAGTAACCCGACATGAAAAAGTTCCAAATTTGATAAAAAATTTCAACCAATATTTCTAAGATAATGATATTGAAGAAATAATATCATTTTCAGAATAAAATAACATCCCTTACCTCGAAAAGACAAAGATTTAGTTGAAACAACCTGATATAGACTATGACTTGAACTTGCACCATATAGCAACACTCAAAGTATACTCACAAGAATACCACAATATATCGAGAGAGAAAGAGAGAAAACTTGGGTTTCGGTGTGATTTTCAATTCTAACCTAAGACCCTATTTATAGAAATTGCTTAGAACACCAAAGCGTAAAATTGAATATAATATTAATATAATTATACAAATTTTCCTTAGCCCACCTTTTGGTTAAAACACCAGCCACACATGTTAATGATGTCCAAAAAAATAATAAAAAACGTTTTTCTAACAAAAATAATTTAAACTCCAAAAATTAATTCACACCCGATATACTAGAAACTTCAATAATTCACAATAAATAGCTCTTTTATCGAAAATTTGAATCTCGCGACTTTTTATAGGAAATTCAATTCTTTACAACTTTGCAGAAGAAAGTCTTTCCAAATTCCAAACAGAAATTAACCGAAATCCATAAACGGGCGATTTTACAGGCTATAATCAAATTTCGGTCAATAATTGTGTCCACCAATGCACAAAATATGTGTTAAACATTTAATGCCACAAAAATACTCTTCCTCCTCATATACTCATATATCCTACATTCATTATAAAAATATCACCGTTAATATATTATTAAAATAATATATTTAAATGAATTATTTTATCAGAAAAAGATAAAATATTAATTTTCAACAATTGTCACATTAAAAATTTTCTCCATCTATATCCACATAAAATCAATATTTTCCTCATCATATAAATCAATAATTAATTATTCACAAATAATATTAGAATCACAAGATCGCAACTGTGCCGCTCTCAGAAAGAGGGGCTTCCAATAAGGATCTCTCCTTACTAGCGCGCAATTAGGTGACCAAACCTCTCCTTAGACAGAACTTTCTAGACATTGCCAATAATGTTATCCAATAATATTATTCAGATAATATGAATTATTGCTTCGATAATAGAAAATATTGTGTAATGACAATTTATCAAACAACAAGAATATAAAATATCAATGCAAAGAATTATTGAATCAATAAAATAAAATATCGAATAAAGAATTACTATAACAATTATTAAGTAGTGCCTTTTTACGTAAGAATCAATAATTGGTGCAATACCGCGTGCTATTGTTCAACAACGCAGATTAGTGTGTTTTTAACCAACGGGTATTCCAATAAGATAATCAGAATAACTACGCCAGTTATTTATAAACAACTTATATTTGTCGTTTTCTTCATCCAATCGCTTTCGTTATGGGGGCCCACAAAAGATCGCATGCGTCAGCATTTAATATTCCCGACAAAGCATTTAATATTCCACGACCAAACGAATATTCCCTAATAATAATGAATATTTTATAACCATTTGCTTATTCAAAATATTTATGATTTTACCCATAACTATCCACATTAATCAAATCAACCCTTACTATTTCAAAATAATAAATAGAGGAAAATAAATTTCATTTATTAATAATTTGGGGTCTTACAACCTCCCCTCCTTATGAAATTTCGTCCTCTAAATCGACGACGCATTCGTGTGTTTCAAAAGATGAGAATACCTCGCTTTCATTTCCATTTCCAACTCCCTGTGTCATTTCCTCAATAGCATGGTTTCTCCACAAAACTTTAACTTGTGGTATAACCCTGCAGACATAGGACATGTTCTTTCCTCTACAAGATCTTGACAGTACTCCTCCTCGCACGTTAAGTCTTTGGCTATCTCGTCCGGTTTCTAACTCAACGACGTAGTTCGTCGTCCACATATTTACGTAACATCGATACGTGAAAAACGTTATGAACACGCCGCCATACTTGGCAGTAAAACGAGTCTATAGCCACAGTTCCTATTCGATCGAGAATTTCAAATGGATTAATAAATCAAGGTTTGAGCTTTCCTCACCTCACCGATTCTCGCTTTTAAAATAACAACTTCGCACCTCCTTCTTCAAATTCATCACCCCGGTGTAGCTTGAATAAACTTTAACTTTATCGATTAAAGTCGATTATACTCAGATATCATCACGTGGGTACCTAGAGTTTTCATCTCCATCTCTATTATTTGTAAATTATACTTAAATGAGTCTTTGACAATATCGTATTTTCAGATTTGTATACGATCTTCTACTCAACACGCCACCTACCACGTTCGCTTTTCTAGGATGGCATGGTCGTAACATGTCTTTAAATGAGTCTCATCTCGAGTTCTTCAAGCTCTTCCCACATTCCTCGCTTCCATTCAATTTTGTATCTCTACGAGTCAGTGCCATTAATGGAATAGCGATTCGAGAATATCCTTCAACGAATCTCCGATAATAACCAACTAAGCTTCTGAAAGCTACGATTTCAACATCGATTTAGGTTGTTCTCAATCGTGACTCATATCCCAACCTTGGATAAGACGCTACAATGACACCTATCGCTTTACTATCGCATCTAATATGGTGTCCCCTACGGAGAGTCTCGCTTCGGTGCATTCCACAAAGGAAGTCACCAGATAAAGGCTCAGTACCAAATTTATAGTTGAATTTTAACTCCTCAAGTTAATAGAGCCATTCGATATGAGATTTTAGAAATGAGTTTTGTACCGGGTTCAAAGTCGATACAAAATTTAATATCGCTTTGGGAGTAAACCAAGAAATTCTTCAGAAATACGCCAGAAAAATCAATAACAACAGAATTTATTCAAATCGACGTGTCTTTATTCAAATCCATAACATGGACTAAGAAAACTTGACATCCGTAATAAACGAATGACTTCATGGCTTGATATGAAAATGTTTGACTACAATGGTTTGATTGCTTGAATTCGAATAAAGTTGCTTAGGAATATGAAAACTAACAACCTTATGAAAGTAATCAATTTCGACATTGATGAGTAGTTAACCTTAAAATCACATCAAAAGCAAATATCTCTATAAAATAAGGTTAACGGTGTAATGTGATAGTGCCAACTCGAATCAAGCAAGATTTCTAAACAACGGATGTAATGAAAGTTTTCTCTAACTGAGTCTCCATAAATAGGTCAAAGTCTAATTTCTCCGTAGTCAAGTTCAAACGTTGAGTGCAAGCAAAGAGAGATAAAAGAATGGGTAGAATCCCAGATTCAGTAAGGTATAAACTTCGCAAGAATTTATAATTAACTAACCCGTGCTAACTTCGTTCGGGTTCCTCAGATTTTGACCGGCCACGACAAACGCTTCTTCCAGAACAGATTGATTTTGACTTTTTCGGGACATCCTTTTGAGTCACCATTCCCACCGGATCGGGTTTCGATATCGCATAATCTCGAGCGATATGTCCTTCTTTTCCACAATTATAGCATACCTTAAACTGCGCTTGCGCTCAATGATATGTATATCCTCTTTCCAAGATTTGTAATATACGACCGGTGGTCTTTCTCCTCCTGGAACCAATTGCTACTACCGACGCCTTCACATGGTCGTTGTTGAATCTCCTCTTTAAAATCTCCTCCCGACTCGCTTCTTCTATTTTCATGGCCACGATTACCACAAGAGTGGTTACCGCCTTTGTCCAAGTATTCTTCTTCTCCACCGGTTATCGTTATTCATCCTCGTTATGATTTCGCTATCTTCAGTATGATCCTCGGTTATGGTCCTTGGTTGAACGTGAGATTTCGTTATCTCGCTCTAACAACTAAGCCCTCATTTCCACCAATTGACAACATCTGAATAGAGAAAATTTATGAGAAATGAGATATGGACGTACTGTCGGAAGTATTTTTGAACTGCCTCTCGTAAACATCCGATAAATACGTACGCTTGTAAGACCAGAAATTTTTAAATAAAAAGGAATTTCCTTTATTTATTATTTTGAAATAGTAAGGGTTGATTTGATTAATGTGGATAGTTAGGGTTAAATACGCAAATATTTTAAAAAATAAGCAAGTGGTTATAAAATATTCATTTTTAATTCGGGGAATATTCGTTTGGTCGTGGAATATTCTTGGGAATATTCGTTGTCGGGAATATTATCGACGAATATTCGCGACGACTTGCCCATAAATGGGGCCCCATAACTGAAAAGCGATTGGATGAGGAAAACGACAAAGTTTGGGTGGTTATAAATAACAGCAGAAGTTGTCAAGTTAAGATCTGTTGAATACCCTATGGTTAAAATACGAATACGCTGTGGGTCGCACGCAAGATATTACCCAGATTGCTGCAAAGATTGTTGAATTATTGATTCTCACGTAAGATGGCACTACTCAATAATTTTCACAAGAGTTATCGCTCAATATTTTATTTTATTGATTCAATAATTGTCAATTGCGTTGATATTTTATATTATTGTTGTTCAATAATTCACACGCACAAGATTTTCCATTATCGATCAATAATTCATATTATTTGAATAATATTATTAGATAACATTATTGGCAATGTCTAGAAAGTTCTTGTCTAAGGAGAGGTTTGGTCACCTAATTGCGCCAAGAAGGAGAGAGATCCTTATCGAAAGCCCTCTTCCGGGAACTACCTGGTCATTATAAATGTGATTTCGTAATATTATTTGTGAATAATTAATTATTGATTCATATGATAAGGAAATATTTATTTTATATGAATATAAATGATGGATTTATTTATGTGGTTATTAATGAAGGAATTAATGTTGAGGTGTTTTATCAAGATTTTATCTGATTGGAGGTATTAAAAATTAAATCGTGGGGTTTCAGATATATCATGGGGTTATAATTTTTAATCCGACCGTTGGATTGTGGTAATTTTTGGGTATGTTATACATACATAAGTTGAGTATATGTCCACAAATTTTGAACCGTTAAAATGCATTTAATGATTTGTTATGAATTTTAAGAGGTGTCTGATTCTAAATTAGGGTTATAATTGATTTTGGTGGAAAATTCTAGAATTGAGTGGGCCCCACTTGTGGTTGGTGAAAAAATATGCTGAATTTTATTTCAAATGTGGTGGGTGGCAATAGTAGTAGTAAAGCCATCGTGTAAAGAAAGTGTCAAGTCCGCTTTGGCGGGCTAACATTTTCCTATAAATAGAGGGCTAAGTTAGAATTGAAAATCACACCGTAAAACAAAGTTTTCTTTCTCTCTATATTATTGAGCGATTTTGTGAGTATTTAGATACTTTGAGAGTCATTGCTCAAGATAAGTTTCATTCAAAGATCACTTCCGACCTTTCCTTCCCAAGCAATCGATTCTTTCGAGTAAGTGGATGTTATTTTTTTCTTAAATGATATTATTTCTTCAATATCATTACGTCAAATATTGATCCGAAGTTTTATCAAATTTGGAACTTTTTCATGTCTGGGGTTACTATTCATGAGTTACTATTCACGAGTTACTATTCATGAGTTACTATTCACGAGTTACTATTCAGTTTAAAGTACTATTCATTAAGCGTGAAGATGTTTTTTTTTGTGGAATTTCTATCTTTTGGTGTCTGAGTTACTATTCACGATAATCTGACTATTCACGATACATGACTATTCACGATATTCTAAGACTATTCACCGAAAAATAAAAATTTCTTCTTTTCGTCTCAAAATATCTATTTTGGATACTAGCTTTGATCAGATCCATGTTTTGATCATTCTGAATTTTACACCACTATGATTATTTTGAGGTATTGTTGGACATGGATAAAACAAAGTACTAATCCTTAATCCTTAATCCTTGTCATTTTGTTTCACCGGATTCGCTTCTTTAAAAATATTTTCATCATCCTCACCTTAAATGATGATATTATTGAATATCTTCGAATATCAAAGATGAATGAATTTTCAAGAATATCTTCGCTCAGAAGCAAAGATGAATGATTTTCAAGAATATCTTTATCTTTGTAGCAAAGATGAGAAAGTGTTTAAATGAATACGATCGATCGATGAATATCTTTGGCCTTTAGTGCAAAAAGATGAACAAAGTGTTGAGATGAATATGACCGATTGATGAATATCTTCGCCTCAGTAGTGAAAAGATGAATATTTGATTTTGAGATGAATATCGATTGATGTTGTTGTGGATAAAATATTGATGATGGACCGTTAAATTCATAGATTATAGTAGATTTCATTCTCTACGTAACTCTTCTATGAATTATTATTTCACCGCTAATATTGATCCGAAACTTGTTGTCTATCAGATTCTATCGATTTTTTCCTCGCTGGAGACTAACGATAATTTGTTGTATATTATCTTAGTCATAATATTCTTTATCGGGCTAGTTGAGCTCACCCTTTTCCTTGTTGTTCCATTTTTTCTTCTCGTGAGGCTAGAATGTAATGAAGTACTAGCTTGGGTAATGGGGTATGGAATGAAGGTTCTAGAGAGAGTTGTTTAGTAGTCCTCACCATTTTTGTAAAATAATGTATCAATAAATGTGATGAGGATTTATTTGAGTATAGATATTGTCTAGAAGATAATATTTGTATTTAAACTCACAGATATATTATTGATTTCACATAATAAAGTGTAGTTGTTTCAGATTTCGCTTGTACTCATGTATTCGGGCACTCAGAACGGGTGTCAGGTATACCTATTTTTGGGGGCGCCACAGCTTGGTATCGTAGCTTAGGATATGATCTCCCAAGTGAGATCGGGAATAAAACTAGAGGGGAGAGACGAGTAAATCCTTCGCTAGTGTGTGTCCTACCTAAGCTTATTTGTTGGTTGGTCATATTATAGGGTATTATGTGATTTGTTAATTTATTTAATTAACCCTTGTTTTATGATAGTTTTTTAGAATGGTCACGAGAACGTTAACAATGGAGTGAATGAGATCGTGGAGACACCTCTAATCGCCAACCGTGATAATGTGATGTCAAAGCGTAAGAAGGAATTAGAGATATCCATGTGGTGAGTGAAGAATTGATAGTCAGACGAGAGATAATCGCAGAGGTAACAAATGAGAGTGAGGAAGAAGAGGAAGAAGAGGTAATTTCAAGAGAGTTTATTAGAGGTATTTTATGATCGAAATATAGAATTGCAAAATCGTATTCATGAAGTTAAGAGCAAAGCTAAAGAATTGGCAGCAATGTGGAGCAAAAGGATGCAACGATTCAAGCTCAGGTTACCCGACACGTGATGCTTGAATGTAAGCACTTTTCGCGTAGTATAAGATGATAAAGTCGAATCGAAATGAAAGAAGAAATAATCGAACGAAAGTGAGAATGAGTGATGCATGGGTAAAAGTCGCACGACGCGCTGATATTATGGAAAGAGATGTCCAATCTAAAAGAGAAGATTTAACGATGACGGAAGACGTCAGAAGAACATCAAAGACCATCAACAAATTCTAGGGAAGAGAACGATCGCCGCTAGATGCTACTGATGTGGAGAGGAGGACATATAAGGTCAAACTGCTCAAAGCCTTCCAAGGTATGCTATAATTGTGGAAAAGAAGGACATATCGCCGAGATCAGACGATATCGAAACCCACCCAGCGTGAATGGTGACTCAAAAGGATGTCCCGTAAAAGTCAAAGTCAACGGTTCTTGGAAGAGCGCTTTGTCGTCGGACCGGTCAAATGCGAGGAACCCGAACGGTTAGCACGGGTTAGTTAATTATAAATTTTCGCAAGTTTATACCTTACTAGATATTAGGTTCTACCCATTCTTTTATCTCTTCGCTTATGCCAACGCTTGAACTCGACTAATGAGAAATTAGACTTTGACCTACGGCGGAGAATCCGTTAGAGAAACTTTCATTACATCCGTTGTTTAGAAATCTTGTTTGATTTCAGTCAGCACTATCACATTACCTGTTAACCTTATTTCTATATAGAGATATTTGCTTTTGATGTGATTTTAAGGTTAACTACTCATCACGCCAAATTGATTGCTTTTGTAAGGTTGTTAGTTTTCATATTCCTAAGCAACCCGTTATTCTAATTCAAGCAATCAAACCATTGTAATCAAACATTTTCATATCAAGCCATGAAGTCATTCGCTTATTACGGATGTCAAGTTTTCTTAGTCCATGTTATGGATTTGAATAAAGACACGCCGATTTGAATAATATTCCGTTGTTATTGATTTTTCCCGACGTATTTTCAAGAATTTCGCTTACTCCCAAAGTTCGATATTAAATTTTGTATCGACTTTGAACCCCAGACAAAACTCATTTCTAAAATCTCATATCGAATGGCTCCTATTGAACTTCGTGAGTTAAAATTCAACTATAGAATTTGGTACCGAGCCTTTATCTTGTGACTTCCTTTTCAGGAATTCACCTGCCGCACTCTCCGTAGGGACGCCATATTCGCAAGCGATAGTAAATCGATAGGTGTCATTGTGACGTGCTATCCAAGATTGGGATATGAGTCACAGCTTGAGAGCAACCTAAGTCAAGAATCTAAATACGTAGCTTTCAGGCTTAGTTGGTTATTATCGGAGATTCGTGGAAGGATTTTCTTGAATCGCTATTCCATTAACTTAATTTGACTCGAAGAGATACAAAATTCGAATGGAGCAAGGAATGCGGAAGATTTTCAAGAACTCAAGAGAGACTCATTTCAAAGACATGTTCTAACCATATGCCATCCTCGAAAAGTGAACGTGGTAGCCGACGCGTTGAGTAGAAGATCGATATAAGGAACGAAAATGATATTGTCAAAGACTAATTTCGATAATTTACAAATAATAGAGATGGAGATGAAAACCTAGGTACCCACGTGATGAATATTTAGTATAATCGACTTTAATCGATAAAGTTAAAGTCGCGCAAGCCACCACCGAATCTTGAGTCGATGCATGTATGAAGAAGAAAGTACAAGAAGGAGCTATTCCGAAGCTTAGAATTGATGAAGAAGGAATACTTCGAGTCCACTCTAGACTTTCAGGTTCCTAACGACTCGATTTGAAGTACAAGATTACGATGGAGGCACACAATACACCATTTGCAATCCATCCTCGAAGTACTAAAATGTATCGTGATCTTCTACATACATTTTGGTGGAACAATATGAAGAGAGAGATTGCAAAGTTTATCTCGATGTGTTTAACTTGCCAACGTAAAGGCGGAGCATCTAGTACCTAAGGGTCCGCAGAACCACTTGAGATTCCTAATGGAAGTGGGAACACATTACCATGGATTTCGTTACGGGTCTTCCTACGGCTTCTCAAGGCATCAATGCTATTTGGGTTATTGTTGATAGATTAACCAAATCCGCTCATTCATTTCGCCGACACGGAGACTTATTCCTCGAACGCCTTGCTAAGTATGTACGTGAATGAGATTGTGAGGTTGATGGCATGCCCGTATCCATAGTTTTGATAGTGACCCAAGATTCACTTCATGATTTTGGTTTAGAAAGCTATGGGCACGAATTTCATTTATTCATTTGGCATACCATCCTCAAACGGATGGGCAATCGTAAAGGACTACTCAAACTCTCAAGATATATTAAAACTCGTGGTCCTAGATTTCAAAGGAAGTTGGGATAAGTACTTGCCATCGTGGAATTCTCATACAACAACAATAGTTATTAAACAAATATAGGCATGGTTCCATTCAAGCATTATATGGACAAAAATGTCGTTCTCCAATATGTTGGGATGAGGGTGAAGAAACATTGTTGGGACCCGAAGTTAAGACGTATGACTATGAAAAGATCCAAATCGATTCGAATAACGATACAAACCAAGACAAGATCGACAAAAGAGTTATGCGGATCTTCATCGAAAGGACGTGGAATTTAATGTGGGGATCATGTATTGTCATGAAGTTGCTCCATGGAAGGGAGTTACAAGATTTGGGAAGAGAGGAAAGCTCAAATCCACGCATTTATGGTCCATTTCAAATTCTCGACCGAGTAGGAAATGTAGCCTATAGACTCATAAGCTATTCTCCAAGTATGTCTCGTGTTCATAATGTGTTTCATATATCTGCATTTTCGTAAATATGTGAAAGACCCGAACCACGTTATCGAAGTTAGAAACCGGACGAGATAGTCAAGACTTAACGATGAGGAGGTACTGCCAAGATCTTGGATAGAAGGAGCATGTCCTACGCAAGAAAGGTCATACCACAAGTTAAAGTTTTGTGGAGGAATCATGCTATAGAGGAAATGACCGGGAATTGGAAACGGAAATGAAAGCGAGGTATCCTCACCTTTTCAAACACTGTGTACGTACACGCCAATTTCGAGGACTAAATTTCATAAGGAGGGAGGTCAGTAAGACCTCAAAAATTTTTAAATAAAAAGGAATTTCCTTTATTTATTATTTTGAAATAGTAAGGGTTGATTTGATTAATGTGGATAGTTAAGGGTTAAATACGCAAATATTTCAAAATAAGCAAGTGGTTATAAAATATTCATTTTTATTTGTGGGAATATTCGTGGTCGTGGAATATTCAGATCGCTTCGGGAATATTCGTACGACGGCGGTAAATGCCATGTATGGGGCCCCATAACTAAAAAGTTTATGGATGAGGAAAACGACAAAGTATGGGTGGTTATAAATAAATCTGTACAGAAGTTGTTACCGTTAAGATCTGTTGAATACCTTATGGTTAAAATATATAGTAATACGCGTGGTCGCACAAGAAGACACCAGATCGCATAAAGATTGTTGAATTATTGATCCTCACGTAAGATGGCACTACTCAATAATTTTCACAAGAGTTATCGCTCAATATTTTATTTTATCGATTCAATAATTGTTGCGCGCTGATATTTTATATTATTGTTGTTCAATAATTGTCACCGCACAAGATTTCCATTATCGATCAATAATTCATATTATTTGAATAATATTATTAGATAACATTATTGGCAATGTCTAGAAAGTTCTCATTCTAAGGAGAGGTTTGGTCACCTAATCGCGCCGCCAAAGAAGGAGAGATCCTTATCTGGAAAGCCCCTCTTTCCGGGAACTACTACCGTCATTATAAATGTGATTTCGAATATTATTTGTGAATAATTAATTATTGATTCATATGATAAGGAAATATTTATTTTATATGAATATAAATGATGGATTTATTTATGTGGTTATTAATGAAGGAATTAATGTTGAGGTGTTTTATCAAGATTTTATCGGATCGAGGTATTAAAAATTAAATCGTGGGTTTCAGATATATCATGGGGTTATAATTTTTAATCCGACCGTTGGATTGTGGTAATTTTGGGTATGTTATACATACATAAGTTGAGTATATGTCCACAAATTTTGAACCGTTAAAAATTCACTAATGATTTGTTATGAATTTTAAGAGGTGTCTGATTCTTAAATTAGGGTTATAATTGATTTTGGTGGAAAATTTAGAATTGAGTGGGCCCCACTTGTGGTTGGTGAAGAAATGTGCTGAATTTTATTTCAAATGTGGTGGGTGGCAATAGTAAGCAGTAAAGCCATCGTGCAAAGCAGTCAAGTCCGCTTCTGCTAATAACATTTTCCTATAAATAGAGGGCTAAGTTAGAATTGAAAATCACACCGTAAACAAAGTTTTCTCTTTCTCTCTATATTATCGAGCGATTTTGTGAGTATTTAGATACTTTGAGAGTTGTCGCTCAAAGATAAGTTTCATTCAAGATCACTTCCGACCTTTCCTCCTTCCAAGCATCGATTCTTCGAGGTAAGTGGATATTATTTTTTCTTAAATGATATTATTTCTTCAATATCATTACGTGAAATATTGGTTGGAACTTTTTATCAAATTTGGAACTTTTTCATGCTCTGAGTTACTATTCATGAGTTACTATTCACGAAGTTACTATTCATGAGTTACTATTCACGAAAGTTACTATTCACGAGTACTACTATTCATGAAGCGTGAAGATGTTTTTTTGTGGAATTTCTATCTTTTGGTGTCTGAGTTACTATTCACGATACTAAGACTATTCACGATACTAAGACTATTCACGATACCAAGACTATTCATCTAAAAATGAAATTTCTTCTTTTCGTTCAAAATATCTATTTTGGATACTAGCTTTGATCAGATCCATGTTTTGATCATTCTTGAATTTTACACCACTACGATTATTTTTGAGGTATTGTTGGATATGGATAAAACAAAGTACTTAATCCTTAATCCTTAATCCTTGTCATTTTGTTTCAATCGGATTCGTTCTTTAAAAAATATTTTCATCATCCTCGCCTTAAATGATGATATTATTGAATATCTTTGGCCATTCAGTAGTAAAGATGAATGATTTTCAAGAATATCTTTCGGCCAGTGAAAGAAGGTAAAAGATGAAGCGTGTGTTTAAATGAATACGACCGATCGATGAATATCTTTGGCCTTTAGTGCAAAAGATGAACAGTGTTGAGATGAATATGACCGATTGATGAATATCTTTGGCGATGAATATTAGTCAGAAAAAGATGAATATTTGATTTGAGATGAATATTGATTGATGTTACAGGATAAAATATTGATGATGGACCTGTTAAATTCATAGATTATAGTAGATTTCATTCTCACGTAACTCTTCTATGAATTATTATTTCGCCGCGAATATTGATCCGAAACTTGTTGTTCATTGTATTCTATCGATTTTTCCTCATTGGAGACTAACGATAATTTGTTGTATATTATCTTAGTCATAACATTCTTTACCGGGCTAGTTGAGCTCACCCTTTTCCTTGTTGTTCCATTTTTCTTCTCGGGGAGGCTAGAATGTAGCGAGTACTACTAGCGATGGGTATGGAATGAAGGTTCTAGAGAGTTGTTTAGTAGTCCTCACCATTTTGTAAAATAATGTATCAATAAATGTGATGAGGATTTATTTGAGTATAAATATTGTCTAGAAGATAATATTTGTATTTAAACTCACAAGCTTTATTGTTGTGATAATAAAGTTGTAGTTGTTTCGTATCATGTATTTGGCGACTCGAGAATGGGTTGGATGGAATGGACCTATTTTGGGGTCGTCACATTCCTCATTCTCCACCAAATGAGGTGCAAACCGATAACTCCGTGAACTTCGCCGCATCGGGACACCGCCATGTTATTCGCTCCAGCCTAATAAACTCCACTTCCTTCATACGATTTAATACTTTCGTGGAAGTACTTTGTCATTGAACTGCTTTCAAACGCTCTCCTCGACATGCCGAGTGCAAATGGATGGGTACGCTTACGATTCCCACCAAGAATCGCCTCATTTGAACATAAAAGTAGAGAATGGAACTTTCTGTTCCTCCTCCGCATCCCAAGACATCAAATATCTTGGTAATTTGTTTGACCCACGCCTCCGACTTAATCGGATCCGGCTTCCCTGCACTCGTGGTCCCAACTCTTTGAATCGCTGGTTGTGACCACCCGTGAATTGCTATCATTTCTCCTCAGATTTTGAACACGAGTCTCCTCATCCGATTTTGCATGATTAACGCAAAAAGCTTCTAAACATCCCCTCGCTCATCATCCGCCAAAGTGGTGTTGTTTCACAGGAGGTACATTGCCACTGTTCAGACGCTCTCCTCGCTGGTAAAAGCACAGCATCTTCACAATCTCATTTACTCCATTGTTAATATTCTCAACGACATTCTCAAATACTATCATAAAACAAGGGTTAATTAAGGAAATCAATATATCACATAATATCCCTATATACTAACTAACTAACAAATAAGCTTAGTAGACACACTAGCGTAAGGATTTACCTGCTCTCCCTCCTAGTTCTATTCCCCGATCTCCGCCAGAGATCATATCCCTAAGCTCGATACCAACCGTGACGCCCCCAAAATAGGTCCATTCCATCCAACCCATTCTCGAGTCACAAATACATGGTACGTAAATAACTACAACTTTATTAATACATTTGTCGGGCAAAAAATACAACAACATATATACTGTGAGTTTAAATACGTATATTGTTATCTAGATAATATCTACACGCAAATAAATCCCCATCATAATTATTGATACATTATTTTACAAAAATGGTGAGGACTACTAAACAACTCTCTAGAACCTTCATTCCATACCCCGACTAAGACTTCGCTACATTCTCGCCTCCCCGAGAAGAAAAATGGAACAACAAGGAAAAGGGTGAGCTCAACTAGCCCAAAAGAAGAATATTATGACTAAGATAATGTACAACAAATTATCGTTAGTCTTTCAACAGGAAAAATCTAATAGAATACAATAGACAACCAGCTTTTAAATCAACAATCGCAATGGAAACAACAATTCATTGAAGAGTTAAGTAGAGAATGCAAACTACTATCTTCTATATATGAATTTAAAAGTTCATCGTCGATATTTTATCCTCGTAACATCAATCAATATATATCCGAATCAAATATTCATCTTTGCACTACAAAGCCAAAGATATTCATCAATGGGTCATGTTCATCTAAACACTGCTCATCTTTGCACTACGGCCAAAGATATTCATCAAGAAATCATTCATCTTTGCACACTGTGCCAAAGATATTCAAGAATATCATCATTTAGGACCGAGGATGATGAAAAATATTTTAAAGAAAACGAATCCAAAGTGAAATAAAAGAACAATATTAAGGATTCAGATTTTAAACAATCCAAGTTCAAAAATACTTCATAAGTAATCAGTGGAGTAAAATTCAAGAATGATCAAAACATGGATACAATTAAAGCTAGTATCCGTAATAGATATTTTGGACAAAAGAAGAAATTTTATTTTTCATGAATAAGGCCAGATTCGTGAATAGTGCCGTGATACGTGAATAAGGTCAGATACGTGAATAGTAACTCAAAACCAAAAGATAGAAATTTTACAAAAAACATCTTCACGCTTTGTGAATAGTGAATAATGAATAATAGTAACTCGTGAATAAGAACTCATGAATAGTAACTCCGACATGAAAAAGTTCCAAATTTGATAAAATTTCCAACCAATATTTCAAGATAATGATATTGAAGAAATAATATCATTTTCTAATAAAATAACATCCCTTACCTCGAAAGACAGTACTTCTAGTTGAAACACCGAATATAGACTATGACTTGAACTTGCACCGTATAGAAACACTCAAAGTATACTCACAAGAATACGCTCAATATATCGAGAAAAGAGAGAAAACTTCAGCTTTCGTGTGATTTTCAATTCTAACCCAAGACCCTATTTATAGAAATCGCTTAGAACACCAAAGCAGTAAAATTGAATATAATATTAATATAATTATACAAATTTTCCTTAGCCCACCTTTTGGTCAAAACACCAGCCACACATGTTAATGATGTCCAAAAAAATACAAAAAACGTTTTTCTAACAAAAATAATTTAAACTCCAAAAATCAATTCACACCCGATATAATCAAAACTTCAATAATTCACAATAAATAGCTCTTTTATCAGAAAATTTGAATCTCGCGACTTTTTTATAGGAAATTAATTCTTTACAACTTTGCGTAAGAAAGTTTTTCCAAATTCCAAATGTAAATTAACCAAATCCACAAACCAAGCATTTTACTGTGCTATAATCAAATTTTGGCCAATAATAATTGTGTCCACCAACACACAAAATATGTGTTAAACATTTAATGCCACAAAATACTCTTCCTCCTAATATACTCATATATCCCACATTCATTATAAAATATCACCGTTAATATATTATTAAAATAATATATTTAAATAAATTATTTTATCGTAAAAGATAAAATATTAATTTTCAACAATTGTCACATTAAAATTTTCTCCATCTATATCCACATAAAATCAATATTTTCCTCATCATATAAATCAATAATTAATTATTCACAAATAATATTACAGAATCACAAGATCGCAACCGTGCCGCTCCTCAGAAGTTAGGGGCTTTCAATAAGGATCTCTCCATCGGGGCGCAGCAATTAGGTGACCAAACCTCTCCTTAGATGTAACTTTCTAGACATTGCCAATAATGTTATCCAATAATATTATTCAGATAATATGAATTATTGCTCGATAATAGAAAATATTGTGTAATGACAATTTATCAAACAACAAGAATATAAAATATCAATGCAAAGAATTATTGAATCAATAAAATAAAATAATCGAATAAAGAATTACTATAACCATTATTTTGAGTAGAGCCTTTTTACGTAAGAATCAATAATTGGTGCAATACTGGTGCTACATCTGCTCAACAACGCGTATTAGTGTGTTTTAACCACCTTGTATTCCAACAAAAGATTAACTCAGAATAACTACGCCGTTATTTATAAACAACTTATATTTGTCATTTTCTTCATCCAATCGCTTTCACGTTATGGGGGCCCACAAAAGATCGCTACCATTGCATTTAATATTCCCCGACAAGATTTGAATATTCCACGACCAAACTAATATTCCCCTAATAATAATGAATATTTTATAACCACTTGCTTATTCAAATATTTCAAGATTTTACCCATAACTATCCACATTAATCAAATCAACCCTTACTATTTCAAAATAATAAATAGAGGAAAATAAATTTCATTTATTAATAATTTGGGGTCTTACAATCAAGGCTTTTGACAGAGCCCTACCAAATTCTATTTGAGTAATTGAATCGCCAATCAAAATTGGTCCCCATACATTCTCGCAGATCTTTCCACATATTCAAGATAGATTCGGATACAACTCGCTCTTGGGACGATTGTGGATTCATATGGCAAAAAGATCCCTCCACCCTTCATCAACAGTTAAAATACATTATCAACAATAAAGATAGTCACTTAACGTACCGAACCGAAGTGTCCTCAACACGGGACATGCCATTCATCAATGCCAATGCAGATGTTAAACCAGTCAGTTTTTATGCCTTAGAATAAAGCAGTCCCAATACCATGCTATTGAACGCCATTTCAACCCAAGATTTTTTTGACAAAGTGATGGCGCCACTCAAGAAATGATATCCTGGGTCATCAATGATGTGAAATTGGGTAAAGATCGCCATGGTATCAAGTACCTAATTCAATTAACCAAGCAAACTAGAATAGCTGGACTAGGCTATTCTGCCAGTTCTAGTCATAGGAATCCTCATAAGCATCATCAGATTCCTTCAGCTTCAACCATGCGGCGTTTATCTTTGCCAGCAAACTTCGAGTCCGCACAACCTCCTGTAAAGGTGTCAACCAACGTAATGGCTATGCTATTTCCCAAGCTGGTACCGGTAAAGGGGAAAGAAATCTTTGTTTCAAACCCCGCAGTGGAAGAGGAGAAATAAAGAATTAAGCAAGACATCATCCAAATGATGTCGAGCATACGCATCATCGTTCATGACAAATATACAAACAGATATACCCCAGACGATGATTGCCCAAACGTAATGGCCATCATTTGGGAGAAGGTGGACGATGATAACTCCTCCATCAATGCAGTCCACCCGGACTTTGCCCTTGCCAATTGGAACAGATTCCTTGCATTGGTCAACAAGGGTAAAATGGACAGAACTCTTTATGCCCTATAGATATAATAACTGCTTACTTTTCTGTACAGTATTAGCAGTTTATTTTGCCAGTATATGCTAACACTGTGTATGATCAAAACGTTTCATATATACTAAGTGAAAGCAAATTTTGTTTCAGGACCCTGAATTTAGATGTACATGTACTTGCTACTACGGTGCCACTTTTCCACAAGGATTGTATCTTTGATGTAGAGATGAATTCAGCCTTGATGGATATACAGGATGACATTGAGGTGCCTCCAGAAATTCAAGAATGGGTCAAAGACAAACCTAAACCCAACCTTGATCAAACCACTTCTTTCAATCTTGGAACATTAGAAAACCCTAAGTTAATCCAGAATGGTTCAGACCTTACCCCAAACCAAAGGAATGACATGGTTACGCTATTAACCCAATTCCAGGATGTGTTTGCATGGTCTCATAAAGACATGGTGGGTTTGTCCACTGACATTGTCCTTCATCGCCTTCCCATTAAAGAGGATTTAAGCCGGTTGAAGAAAAGCAAAGCGATCAAACCCGAGTAGAGTTTAAAAAGTAAAAGAAGAAATTGTGAAACAATTTCAAGCTGGCATCATCATGGTGTCCACATATCTTGGGTGGATATCCAACATTGTTCCCGTGCCTAAACCTGGAGGGAAGGTACGAGTTTGCGTGGATTACCGGGACTTGAACAAAGCTTGCTTAAAAGATAGTTTTCCCGTGCCATTTATCCACATTCTTATTGACAATACTGCGCAATACTGCATGCACTCTTTTTGCCGATTGCTTTATGGGTACCATCGATCATGGTCTTTGAGGAAGATCGTGAGAAAACTGCTTTCATCACACCTTGGGGAACCTTTTGTTATAGACGGTTGTCATTCGGCCTCATCAATGCTGAGCCACCTACCAGCGAGCTATGATGGCTCTCTTCCATGACTTAATACACAAAGAGATCGAGATCTACATGGATGACATCATTGTCAAATCCCGAAAGGAGGAAGACCACTTAGACCATCTCAGAAAGCTTAAGTACAACATGAAGTTGGACCCAGCCAAATGCGCCTTTGGCGTTAGATCAGGCAAGTTGCTAGGATTTCTAGTCAGCCACAAAGGGATTGAGCTGGATCCTACCAAAATCTAGGCCATTACAGAAATGCCCATTCCTCAGACAGAGAAGGAAATACAGGGATTTTTGGGAAGAATCAACTTCATTAGCCGGTTTATCTCTCAACTCACAGCAACCTGTGAGCCAATCTTCAAGCTATTAAGGAAGAACTCCTCCATGAAATGGAATGATGAGTGCCAGAATGCCTTCCTCACAATTAAAGAAAGTCAAAGCTCGTGTATTGGTGCCACCCAAGGATGATGTTCCCATGTTCATGTACCTGTCTATAAGTGACAACGCCATGGGCTGTATGCTGGGACAGAAGGACGATAGAGGCCAAGAATGAGCTATTTATTACCTCAGCAAAAGATTCAGCAGCAGTGAACACAAGTACACGCTGATTGAGAAGACATGTTGTGCTTTAGCATGGGCTTCCATGAGGTTACAACATTACCTCCATGGTCACACAACCCATCTCATATCCCGTGTGGATCCTCTCAAGTACGTGTTCAATAAACCCGTGTTAAATTATCGGCTGTCCTGATGGCAGTTGATCCTACAACAATTTGACATCGTATATGTGACTCAAAAGTTCATCAAAGGTCAAGGAATCACAGATCAACTGGCCGCCGCACCTTCAGGGGATTTCAAACCTTGAGACATACTTCCCAATGAAGGAGTAATGACGATTCAAAGAACACCATCAAGACGATACACGCCAAGTACATGGAAGATGTATTTCGATGAAGCTATTAATATGGAAGGTTCTGAGCTGGAGCAATTCTAGTATCTCTGCACGGGAGCAGATCTGTCGTCATCAAATTACTGGTTTGTCGGCACCAACAACACAAATTGAGTATGAAGGCTATCTCATGGGGCTAAAACTTGCCCGCTCAATGGGCATCAAAGTGTTAATCGTCTTTGGGGATTCAGAGTTGGTAATCGGACAATCCACCGGAATCTATCAAACCAAGGAACTACATTTGTCGCCTTACCATCTCCAGAAGTTTTGAGATGGTTTTGGAGTTCAAGAAATCTCCTTTCAACACGCTCCTCGTAATAGAATGACTTTGCAGACGATTAGCAACTTTGGCCTCCTCGATTCGCGTGAGATATCGACAAGGAACACTTGCCAAGTGTCACAATTTCCCTGCACAAGGCCCCAACCTATGGGAATTATGTTGGAGAAGTATCAGATGAGCTACCTCCCATCCAGCATCCTTGGTATCAACATATCAAGGAATACCTATGAGATGGATCTACACCCACTGAGGCAAACCCGATTGAGAAAAGGCGGATCCATCGACTGGCTATGAAATTCTACCTGAGTGGAGATGCGCTCTACAAAAGAGATGCAGGACTAGGTCTCCTCAGATGTTTAGACAAAGATCAAGCCCAAAGGATCATGGATGAAATCCACGGCGGAGTCTGTGGCCGCCACATGAGTGGCCCCCTCCTTGTCAAGAAAGTCCTCAAGACAGGACATTACTGGCTATCTCTCAAAGCTGACTGCAATGACCACGTCAGGAGATGCTATCAATGCCAAATTCATGGGAATGTTATACACGCTCCTCCACGGGAACTCCACAATATGAGTTCACCTTGGCCCTTCTCAATGTGGGGAATGGACGTTATCGGCCCATTGAGCCTAAAAGCCGAAGAATGGACATCGATTTATCTTCTTCCGTGATCGACTACTTCACCAAGTGGGTAGAAGCACCTCCTTCCCTGTGGTTACCAAAGAAGTCATCATTGTTTTCATCAGAAACAATGTCATTTGTCGATATGGACAACCAGAGGTGATTGTGTCAGACAATGCTAAGAACCTCAACAACAAAATTATGGAGGAATTATGCAGTAAATTTCACATCAAACATCTTAACTCTGTCATCTACCATCCAAAGATGAATGGTGCTATTGAAGCGGCTAACAAAAATATCAAGAAGATCATGCAAAAGATGTCTGCCAACCATAAAGATTGGCCCGACTTATCGCTTCTTACATCGTTAGCCTACGTAACCTCAATGCGACTTCCATGGGCAACCCCCACGTGTTTACCTATGGGATGGAAGCAAAGGTTCCCCATAGAAGTTGAAATGGAATCCTCAGAGTGTTGATAGACTCTCATTGGATGAAGACCAATGGGTACAAGATGATATCACCAATTGTCTCTAATAGACGAAAAGCGTAACCGCGACTATCTTCCACGGTCAAGATATCAACAAAGGATCGCTAGATCCTATAACAAAAAGTCCCGCCACTGTATAGCTTAAACAACATGGCTTGGTTTTGAAGAAGATCATTGACAACCAAGATCAATCTAAGTGAAAATTTGCTCCTAACAGGGAATGCCCGTTTGTTGTCAAGGAAGTATTGATAGGACTCAGATTGAAAGAAATGAACGGCGATGAATTTCCATAACTCATCAACTCGGACGCCGTGAAATGGTACTATGTCTGAAGTAACCAGCAAACACCCTGGTGTTGGATCATCAGATCACTAGTCATTCCAGGTTCTTCAACCCTTTACATCATACAATTCTTCCACACTTTGCCCCTCAGGGAAATATACTTTTTCAAGCCAACAGCCTGGCTTCTCTGCGTTCCTACGACTTAGGTCATCCCACTACGGATTGAACCTCTCGCGTTTGCAGTTTGGCTACCCATACATGGGATCAAACTTCTCATACCTGCAGTTTATCCTCAACCTAGGATTAAACTTTCTCCTCCTCGCCATTTGACCTGCATATGGGATCACGCTTTTCACCTCGCCCTGAGGGGCGAACTAAGTCGACCTGATCTCCTCTTCAATAGGAGTACGTAGGAAACCATTTCATATGGCCCAGTCGCAATAAAACAAAAAACCACAAAAACATTTCTACCCCCTTCTCATTACAAAAACAAAAACAACAAAAACACCATTCCTGCCACATACAGCGTTGAACCTTGTCAGGAATAAACATGTGAATGATATTCCTATTTAATATATGATTTGATTATGATATATATATGAATGAATATGCAAGTATGCTTGCATTAAGAAAAGTCAGAAAGTCCTTTGATAGATAATATAAGTATATGTACAAGGACTTAGAATGAATCGATCAAATATGTTAGTTGATCCTACATAAACAAAAACAAATTTTGTAAAGTCCTTAAAAAGAAATGATGTACAAGGACTATAAATATAGAAAGATCAAGCTTGTTAGGTTGATCTTATGATGTAATAGATAAGCTAGTCTGATCGTCGAGCACTGCACCAGAAGTCGTAGTCTGCCAAGTGAGTCAAGGTTAACTCGAGAGCTATCGAGGCAAAATAGGAGTATGCAAGATAGTAGATCTCGGAGTTCGTAGACTGCCAGGGGAAAAAAAGAAGGATCGTAGTGTATCGAGTAGAGCTTCCTCGGGATCGTAGTGTGCTGAGGAAGTCATGTTCAGAATCAGAGAGACAAATTTCGCCCGACACGAGCCGACGGCCATCCGCCAAGCCAAGACAGAAACGTAGACTACACTCAAAGTCGTAGAGTCTACTGATGCCAAAGTCAAGTCAAGGATCGTAGATCACACTCTGAGTTTTTAGAGTCTATTGATTACATGCAGAGATCATAGTCAAGCAAGATCAGATGAAGACAACAAGCACAAGGCAGAAATCATAGAGTGTCAAGATCTGATCTCAGGATCGTAGTGTCTGCACCAGCCAAAGCTGAATCGTAGAGTGCAGAACTACGACCACAAAAGAAGTGCTCATAGTGCCAAGGAAGAATCATAGAGCATATACGGTTCTCAACATATGAGCACTCCTAGAATATCCAAAGGAACGAAGCCTCTGGTTCAAGCAGCAAGCTACATCCAAGGAAACCAGAGAGCACTCAACGAATGGCATGCAGGCTAACAGAAGACCTCAGCACCAACCCAATCAGCATTAAGATTGAGGTGTAAGGCCATTCGTGATGAAGTCTTCCACAAGGAGATCCAAAGAAGACTTCAGAAGCTGACTAAGGAAAGTCAGCTTATGCAGTGGCTATCAAGTGAACAGAAGACAACGATCTTGGAAGCAACCAAGATCGTAGTGTTTGCCAAATAGAGAAGGAACTGATGGAAGGTGAACCGAGATACTGGCCAGCTTCTGAAGAACATGGTTAAAGTGATTAAGTGCAAGGTCAGTTCGTTGATGATAAGTGAGCGGAAGATCACAAGGAGAAAGCAAGCTGGATGCGCCACAAATCTGAAGTGTCTAGATATTCAGAAGGGGACCAGAGCAAGGAATTAGGCCATCAGTATCTGAGAATAGTCAAAGCAAATAGAAGTATTGAAGCACTGCACAAAACAAGGAAGAGGGGTTCTACATTGAAGATCCAATCAACACTCTTCGAGATCGTAGTGTTAAACCTACCACCAATGAGCAACACTCAACAAGACACTACGATCAAGTCCTCAAGACGTGCATCGTAATCGTAGAGTCCAAATAATCAAGACCGGAGCATCGCAAAGGTTCAATCAAGGGTAATATTCTGACAAGTGCCTATTGAGAGCATCGATGCAATAGACAACCTCTCGATCGAGGAATCGTAAAGAGGTAATAAAGTCTTCGACCGCCCAAGACATTAAAGTGATACATCCGACAGGTAGGTGAAACAAGAGATCGCAAGCCACGTAAAAAAAGTATGACAAGTCACATCAAGCGCCTACATCAAGCAACTGAGATCCGTGGAAGATATTTGAATAGCCTTCAACGGCTACTTTCCAACGGAAGAATTGGGAAGAAGTATAAATGAGGAAGAGCTTTAAAGATCAAAGGTTGCTGGAGTTGCCGAGTTTGGAGAGAAGGTGGACTGATCTAAATCATGTGAGATAGTGAGTCCAAAGGCTCACTCTACGATCCACCAAGAACACTCAGAAGTCAGAATAAGAAGGAAGTAGAAGTGTGAGTTCTACTATGTAGAAGTGAGATCTCTACTACATGAAGAGTGTTCTGAACTGCCGAGAGAAAGAAGAGCATCAAGTCATCTTGATATCCATCATGGGAAGACTCTAAGTACAATAGAGAAGAGCCTACAGTCATCTTAGCAAGTCCATCATGAGGAGGCATCAAGTAGCAAAAGGGAGATCACAAAAGCCATCTTGGTGTCAAACATGAGAAAGCTTCTAAGTACCTAATAGAGCCTACAAATACCTTAGAAGCCTCTCATGTCCAAAGAATCAAGTATCAAGGAGAATGATCTTCAAGGCGCTCAACACAAGGGGTCATTAGAAGTGGTTGAGTAACCAAAGAAGCTGAGCATCATGCAACACTCAGCTGCACTTCAAGGATGATCAAGCCAAGCTGCTAAGTATAGAAGATGTTCAGAGCATGAAGATATCTTAGCATTTCAAAGACCGACTCCAACAACAACAAACATACAACTCAACAAAGTGTATTCGAGGGGTCCTTGTCCAATGGACTAAACAAAGCAGGGCTGAAGGGTCCTCGTCTCAAGGGACTAAACGAAGTTCCAAGCCCGGCTGGCTTCAAGAGTTCCTCGGGAACTAGAGGAGTCCCAAGGTCACTGGCCTGATAAGTTCTAAGTGAATCAAGTCCCAAGGTCGCTGGCCTCAAGGAATCTTAGTGATTCTGTGGTGCCGCCTTCCTTAGTGGAAATCCTCGCTAGTTGAAAGCAGTAAGAGTGGATTAGAGCTCGAGTCTCTAAACCACTTAAAACCCTCGTGTCTTTTTACATTATGTCATTTACATTATGTACTATAATCGCTATAATCATGCTATGTATGTTTTAATCGCCACAACTAAACTTACTCTACTTAATAATGTATGTATGATTATGTATATATCAATGAAGGGATCTTTTACTTATTCCATTCAAGGTCGAAAAGATTCTTATGTTTGTCATATGTTAATTATGAACAAACTAATATAAACCAGGAAAGTATTTTGAAATAAAAGGATCTATTCAACCCCCCCTTCTAGATCTATTGTGCCCTCTCTCGAACTAACAATTCGTATCGTGAGTGGTTCTTATGCTATATTCAAATGCTAATTGCTTTGAGTCTGATCTAAGGCACTAACATTGTTCTAAACTTAGTTTAGTAGTAAGTAACTTGTTATATGCAGATGAGCTCACATGTTGGAAATATTGTGTATAGGTAAAATGTGTATATACAAGTCTTTCGTCAGATTGGTCCATGGTCTCTATTAACACATCAACAAGACCAATCCTAGCTTACAATCAATCTTGTAGTCCTAAGACCAGACGAGAACACTCAAGAGACGTCAATAACGAAGAGTCATGCACCCACCAGTCTGAAAGATGAAGAAGCCATACATGCTAAGAAATGCTTATCGAGAGAAGAAAGAAGATCTTCTCAAACTTATGTCTGGCCAACCAACAGCTGGGTGCAAACTCTGTTAGCTAAAGGATGTCAAAGATCTTAATGCTGAGATTCCCGTGGCCTATATCTTCAAGAACACTACTGATTGATTAAAGGCCAGCAAGAGCAATAAGCTGTCAGGAGCAAAAGTAAAGCTATGCTCATCAATACCTAAACTCAGTATATCCATGATAAATGATCGCTTAGTAATCGACAAAGAAAAAGGTACTTGCCTCACTATTATAAATGCATTCATCATAATCAGATCTCCTTATGAACTATAACAGATTCGTCAAGAAGTCATAATCTACCTAAAAAGGTGAAGAGAGAAAGTAACCCGAGGATGGAAACTCAAATGACTATAAACTTTTTCTCCATCCAAGTTTTAGGTCAAGACGACATCTCAAGGAAATCAAATAGGTCATAAGAACATCACCACTAATAAACTTTTATGTGAAGTAATCCTTGTTGATGGGTTAGTATGTATGTATGCCTATGTTCTAAGTGTTTGATAACACACGTAGCATGATCTGGCCTGCAAAAGGATCTCACGATTCAGAGAAATCGATCACCTCAATGAATCAACTAGATACTCCTAAATCGTAGAGTCGATTCTCACTCCGTGAACACTTAAACATTATGAACATAACCTGTTGAATGATGAAACCATCATAGATAGAGAGTGTGTTATTAGATTCCAAATCCTACACACACACTCACCATCACGCATCTCAAAATGTATGATCATAAGATAGGTGCATGCATGAATATGTCCACATTGGTGATAAATATGATGATTATCCAAATAAGAGGAACAGGGGATTAGAAAACTAACTCTAGCAGACCCATTTAACTACGGGTACCAAAAATAGAAATATATTTAAACTGCAGTACTTGGTCATTCGACCACACTAAGGAATGATGAAGGTAAGACTTCAACCAAGAAGACTAAACCAAGCAGAAGGCTAAGGACAATTCAGAGATGATTCGATAGAGTTCCTATCCGCCCAAGCCTCGCCCTCAAGACCCTCCGAGCTAATCTGAATGGAGCTCACATGGTCGCTAATCAGATATGGAAGCAAGCCATTCAAATTAAAGAAGGAAAAAGTCTTATGTGCTCAAAAGACAACCAAGAATACTATATGGGAAGAATCTCAAGGAAGTACACAAATGTAAGATTATCGAGCATCATTCAAGAGGAAATTATCATGCGAGAGAAGAACTTCACAAACAAAATCACAAAGAAGACTACGTCAGAAAAGATTACATATAATCGTAGAGAGTGATCGGTCTTGAAAATACTCATCTCTACGATACAAGGAAACCGAAGCGATGATGGAGATTCCAAATGTAAGGAGATATGCAAGGCTGCCTTCAAATGAACCTGAAGAAGAGGGAATCACATCTATCTAGGAAGACAACATCAACAACGGAGGAACAGTGATCTGTTAAGGAACAACAGCACTGAGATATACTATAAAAAATTTGTACCAAACCATGAGTCCCAAAACTTTTGTGGGTCGATGAACCAAATGAAGATCCATGGTCAAGAGGAACGCTCTCAAAAACATACTATCGATAACCCTTCAGCCACCCAACCCATAATCGTGAAGTGCCTACGATCAAACATATGATCGTAGTGTAAGAAGAAGGAGGACACCACGATTTCAGCAATGCAGTTGTCTAAAGCTGGTAGAAGATCTCCAAATCAGAAGAGGTCGAATGAGATGTCATTACAAATCATTGCTATAGCATTCCATCTGGAAAGCGCCTCAGGGACAAACCTGACCCTTAACTCACTTTAAGAGGTTGGCCCTTCCTGAGCTACCTTGACCCAGAAGGAATGTTTGATCTAGTTCATTTCAAGGACCAAGTCAGTCAATGATCATAGAGTAAAGTTTGAAAAGAACTAAACGATCGTAGTGCTACCTCAACGATCGTAGCACAACCTCAGCGATCGTAGAATACAACTCGACGATCGTAGTCGTACCAAAGGGTACACCAGTTCACAAGGAGCTGGGAAAATGAGATATTTACTAAACTATCCAAGTTGAGGAGATAAGTTCGAATACATCAGTGATTGAGCTATGCTGCATCAAAGTAAGGATAAAAGACAAAGCCATCCATCGCAAAGATCTCTCGTAAGTTGATCGTTGAGTCAACAAAGGAAATCGTAGAGTCTATAGGCCGCCTTCATCATGCTACTCTATTTAATCAAAAGGTCAACCACAAAGCCACGCCAATTAAAATGTCTACTCTTCTAAAAGAAAAATATCTAACTAAAAAGTTATGGGGAGTTACAACCATTATCGGGCAAACGCAACCAATGAACTACCGACACATCACCGATTATGCAGAGTTAGAAAGAATGCATATTATGATTTGATGTTTTAATGCACGTGTTCATGATTATTTGTAAGGTCCTTTAAAGAATATATGTACAAGGACTTAGTGATAGATCAAAATTGTTAGGTCGATCTAAGCTTTCAACGTATCATTCTCGTTTCTAGAATGTATAGATAGAAAGATCAAAACCGTTAGTTGATCTCGAGATGTAATAGATTAGTCTCAAGAAATCAGAGGCATCAATCTGATCAACATTGCGCAAGTCAAGGCGTAAAACGAGCCCTCAAGATCGTAGTGTGCCCGCGCTTCGAAAGGGGACTCTTCGAAATCGTAGAGTGGTCCCAACGCTCACCAAGCTAACTCCACGATCGTAAAGGTGTCAAGGAAACGTGAAGTTTATAAGTCAACGATCGTAGAAGGTGCTCTCGGAACGTAGAGTCAACAACACGAGCAAGAGAAGATCATAGCATGAAAGTTTAAGAGAAATCGAAGTGTTCTCGATCGATAAAGATCGTAGTATGCAAGTCAAAGCCACTACGATCTTAACCGTAGAACATCACGATCCAATCGTAGAGCATCATCCGCCCTACGTCGTAAAACGTCAAGCCTCACGAGTTGTTAATTCAACATACGAGGAATGGATCCCAGATGCCGCAGTGTTCATCATCCCCAGAATATATGAAATATCCTTAGATGCAACAAAGAAGCGATCAAGAAGCTAAGGATAAGACTATGGATAAGAGGGACAAAACACCTTTTCGTGTGGTAGTGAGAAAGCAACGCAAAAGGTCAAGGAGCCGTAATGCGTAATTCAGAGATGTGCGTAAATGTTCCATCGCAAAGACGTAAAGTTCGTAAGCATTTAATGCCACAACGGATGGATCCAACGGATAGTTTTCAACATCACATATATATACATCGCATAGATGAGAGAAAACAAGCAAGCAATCAAACATTCAACGTGAAGAATTTCTAAGGCTCAACTCTACGATCCGAGATATTGAAAAGCTTGTTTCACTACTCGGGCCTAACTAACCAAAGGCTTACACAAAGAAATCGAGTAAAGAACCTTCGTAACGCAACAACAACAACCATCAATCAACGAAGAAGAGTACCAAGTCTGGCCGGACTCAAGAGTTCAGAGTGAATCAGAAGAAAGCCAAGTCTCGCTGGACTCAAGAGTTCAAGAGTGAACTAGAGAAGTTCCTAGATCACGGGTCTAGAAGGAATCTGTGTGATTCGTAAGATTGTAAAAGACATCCTTAGTGGATATCCTACTGCTGAGTAAGAGTGGACTAGAGCTTGAAAGTGCTCAACCACTTAAAACAATCGTGTCATCTATATCTCGCTATATAATCGCTATATCTCGCTATAATCGCTATATCTCGCTATAATCGCTTTACTCGCTCATAACTCCATTGTTTTGTTAAGAAGATTAAAACAAATACTAATTCCGCTAAGTTTTAATCACTATCTAAGAACAAGTTTAAAATAGAAAAGATTTTCAAATATCTATTCAACCCCCTTCTAGATAACTTCAGGCCTACTAAGAACTAAAAATGGTATCAAAGCGGGTTCTATTTTTACACTTACACGCTTTAAGAGATCCAAATGGCACTGCATCAAGCTTAATCCAGACCTGGGAGGCAAAGAAGCCACCAATGTGCAACAAGGATAAATTTGCTAACCGGAAAGTTAGAATGTAAGCTTATATGGACTCAATAGATGAAGATCTATTTGAGACCGTTTTAATGGGCCCTATATACCAACAAAGCTTGCACCAACCATCGACGAGCCAAACAAAGTACAAATCAAAGTGAAAAAGAAGAATGGATGTAGACACAGAGAAGAAAGTCATCCAACTTCGACAAAAAGGCTAAGAACATCCTGCTCCAACTCTCGAGGACGATCTGCTTCGACAATGTTGTAAATCGCAAAAAAAAAAGCCAAGGAAGTCGGGAAGCATCGCCGATCACGCACGAAGGAACTCAAGAAGTTAGAGAGAACAAAATGCTTTCTTCTAACACAAGAAGAAGACGAGATGTTTGTTCTCACGTGCAAGGTAAAATGTAATCGCCACTTATGAAAGATTCAACATTCTCGCTTCAACTTCTATTTAGCATACGGAAAGATCTATCCTAACAAAGATCCGACCATAAAGTTCATGAGAGCCCTACCGAGCAAGTGGGATGCCAAGACCATCGCAATAAGAGAGTCAAAGAATCTTAACGAGACGACAGCTCAACAACGTATGGCAATCTCCCCGACATACGAAGCCGGAGTCACCTAACGGTCAAACCCTTTCGTAAGGAAGAAGGAAGGAAAAGGGTGTTGCTTCTCAAAGCAATCCGAAAGTGTATCAAAAGTCATCATCGAGATTGAATCGACGACGATGATGAAGACGATGATGACGATCTCGCCACGATGGTAAGAAAACTAAGAAGGTTCACGCACAAGGCAAAGCCAAGCAAGCAAAAGAAGGTCAAGAATACAATAGCTGTGGAGCAAATAAATGATCTATGCTATAACCGCAAGAAGTTCGGGCATTTCATTGCCAATCGCAACAAACCCCCAAGAGAAGAACTAAAGAAGAAACAAAGATGGAAAGAAGGAATACAAAGGAAACAAGAGGCCTCATAAAAGAGACAAAGGCCCGGTAGCCGGAGGATCATGGAGTGATTCAGATAATGATTCAAATGTCGACTGAGAGATGAAGAAGAACCACAAATGGCCAACTCAGGCTTAATGGCCAAACATGCAAAGGACAAACAAAGCCTCAACATTCACAATGTAAATCTCGATGAGGTATTTGATTTCAACTCACCGATGTAGATATGAATGACTTAAGAACCAGATCAAGGTGGCATAACCAATGATCTACATCAATACATGAAGTGGTTCAGAGTAGTGTTGTTCAAGGATCATTCACTTCTTCAAGAGGAGAAGAAGAAAGTTCAAGAAGAGCTTCAAAACAACCCTTCTAAGTAATCGATCTTCTCTCCAAGCTCAAGTCGAGAATGAAACTTTAAAGCGCATAAACACACATCACGCACAAAGAGAGTCTAAGCTAACCTCTAAAATCGAGGATCTAGAGAAGACTATCTCGCATGGAATAAATCCTCATCATCCATGGACCTACCGCGCTCTTCTAGTCGAGAAGCACATCTCGACGTAATGTGCTTTAGCTTTGGGGAATCCATCTCGAGCTAAGTGTGGAAAAGATAATGGAAACTAGCTCGTAATGTCTCAGCTTTAGTAGAGGCATTGCTTTTGTTAAATCCTCACACTGAAGAACCAAATTTCAACCTCGTTTCTACCGATTCTAGTTATACTCAGAGAAGTAAAGGATCACATCGCTGTCCTGGTTTCATAAAGGAGAAGAGAATCCAACCTCTACCTACCAACCTCAAGAATCGTAGAGTCAAGCAAAACTAACTCACTTAATCTACGGGAAGGTACAAGAGAGGTAAGGCTCACTCATCACTATTTATGAAACCCAAGGACACGTGGAAGAAAGAGAATCTGGGCCCAATGTAGGCTAACTAAGGAACCACACAAGTCCAAGTGGAGGATGAATCACACACACACACAGCACGCATCATAATAGATGTGTCATATGTGATAAGTATGGTCATAAAGCTACAAAGTGTTATTATAACTCCATGCACGTGAGACCCAAGACTAGACAAGTTTGGGTTCCCAAAGGCACTAATACGTATGACCCATGCAAATATGGGTACCAAAATGAAGGTTAAAATGTTTTGACAGAAAAGAGCTCCACGACCTCAACACGGTATCTAGACAAAGGATGCTCAAGGCATATGACAGGAACAAAGCTCGCTATCTAACTATGTAGAAAAGGAGGGTCCCTCACCATCTTTGGAGATAACGGCCGCCGCAAGACAAGAGGATACGGGCTCACGGGCAATGGTGCAATATCTTTCAAAGAAAGTAGCCCATGTGGAAGGACTTCAACACAACCTTCTAGCATCATCACCAACTCGCGACAAGGGTCATCAAGTAACATTTTCAACAATCAATGTCAAGTCGTAGATCCAAGACATCCGCCATAAAGCTAACCTAACAAGAGAAGGAAATGTTTATACTATAGACTCGTCAACTAAGCTCGATGAAACAATATGTTTTTCCGCAAAAGCATCCGAGGAAATGAGTCAAGCTATGGCATAGAAGACTCATCCCACTTAAACTTCAAAAGCATGTCCAAACGGCATCAAAGGATCTCAGAATGGGTCTACCCAAGTTCAACTTTGTGAAGGAAAGGCTATGCAATGCCCGCCACTGAAAGCAAACCGTAAGCTCATTCAAGAGCAAGACCGCTAACTCCATCGACAAACCCCCGCAGCTGCTTCCACATGGATCTCTTTGGGCCAATCCCAACAAACCGCCTTGAGGAAAAAGATACTTCTAGTCAGTAATCGATTTACATCACACCAGATTCACAATGGGTATTCTTCCTAACTTCAAAGGATGAGACAAGTTCAATTAATCAAGATGTTCAGATCGGTGATGAACAAAAAAGAGAGAAAATCAAGGCCATAAGGAGTGATCACGGCAGTAGAATTCGATTTTCGTAAATGGACTGGCTTCTCACATGCATAATGGCATCACCATAACTTCTCAGCCCACGAACTCCTCAACAAAATGGAGTTGTTGAAAGAAAGAATGTAACCTCGACAGAGGTCGAAGGATTCTACTAGCAAGAAATTTCATCCGCCTCAATACTTCGCGTAAGTCACAACACCGCATGCTACACACGTAATGATCATTAATTCACTCTACGATCAAGAAGACACCCTACTTAATCGCGGGAAAGGAAGAAAGCCAAGTGTCGCCTATTTCCATGTCTTCGGGTCAGGTATGCTATATTCTCAACAACGAAAAGCAAGATTCGACAAAAATTCCAGCCCAAGTCGATGAAGGGATCTTTTCGATATGCCATGCATAAAGAAAGCTTACAGAGTGTTCAACAAGAAGACACCGAGTGTCAAGTCTCAATACATATCATCTTTGATGAAACCGACTTAGAAAAAATAAAGGGCTCAAGACACTACGACCGATCGAGCAAAGGCGTACACTACAAATGAAGTCGTTGAGCTAAACACTACGATCAGAAAGCCGAGATAAAGGAAATCGTAGAGCGTGATAATGAGATCGTAGAGAGGTCCATTCAAGACAAATGAGCCTCCACCCCAAGAAGAAGAGATAGACCTCAAGACTTAAGACAGAAGGCATCGTAATGTATGTCCCAACCGGAACAGATGGGCAAGAGATCACACTCAGATCTAATCATGGAGATCCGAAAGCAAGAGTCAAAACAAGAGTCGCTATCGTAATGAATGCTTCTACCTAAGCTTCCCCGTCACAGACAGAGCCAAAGAAGATAGAAGATGCTATGGAAGACTCCAAATTGATAGGTTTACGCAGAAGAACTCAACCAATTTGAACGAAGCTAAAGTGTGGAGATTGGTACCAAGACCAAAGAGTCATCCCACATAGAACCAAGTGGGTCTTCGTGAACAAAATGGATGAAGATGGGGTCATTACAAGAAACAAGGCAAGATTAGTGGCAAAGGGCTATTCTCAAGAAGAAGGCATCGACTATGATGAGACATTTGCACTGCTGCTGCACTAGAAGCTATCGTAATCTTTTCGCTTTCACGCTTCACATGAAGTTCAAAGTCTTTCGATGGATGTCAAGAGTGCATTCCTAAATGGAGAGCTTCAAGAAGAAGTCTACGTAGAACAACCTCTGTGTTTCATCAATCCATCTCTTTCCAATTATGTCTATAGATTAGATAAAGCTTTATATGGTCTTAAACAAGCACCCAGAGCATGGTATGTAAACATCGACTAACTTCTTAATAGAAAATGGGTTCACTAGAGGTAGAGTAGATACCACATTGTTTTTTAGAAAGCATAAGGACAAAGTCTTATTAGTTCAAATATATGTCGATGATATCATTTTTGGTTCATCGATTTAAAAGTTATGTAAGAGATTCTAAGCTAATGCAGAGCAAGTTTGAAATGAGTATGACGGGTGAGTCAATTTCTTCCTCGATCGCAAGTGAAGCAGATCGATGAAGGAATATTCATCAACCAAGCCAAATACATCAAAGACTTATTAAAGAAGTATGGCATGGAATCACCTCTCCATGAAAAAACTCCAATTGCTCCCCGCAACCAAGCTTCGACAAGGATGAGAATGGTAAACGTGTTGATATAACTCAACACAGAGGTACGATAGTTCTCTTTATACCTAATCGCCAAAGAGATCAGATATAATGTTTGCAACACGATATGTGCTAGATTTCAAAGCTAACCCTAAAGAGTCACATTTGTCCGTCAGAAAGAGGATCTTCAGTATCTTAAGGGTACACCCTACTCAATGGGTGGGTATCCCCAGGAATCCTCTTTCGAACTAATAGATACACAGATGTCGATTTTGGCAGGATGCAAAATAGATAGAAAGAGTACCAAAGGGCACTTGTCAATTACTAGGAAATGATTTTGTGTCTTCGTTCAAAGAAAAAGCAAAACTCAAAGGTCCACTTCAACCGCAGGTTAATACATGTCGCCGAAGTCACCGTGTTTCAGATCCTTCGATGAGAAATCACCTATCGACTACGGGTTTGATTTCAAGTCTATACCTATACATCGTGATAATACAAGTGCCATAAAGCAATAACTCATAACTCAAGTATGCATTCTGTAACCAAGCATATAGAGATAAGGTATCACTTCATTAGGGATCATGTGCAAAATGGAACTATTTCTTTACAATATATCCCTACCAAAATCAACTTGTCGATGTTTTTACTAAACCATTAGATGAATCCAGATTTAACAAGTTAATAAGTGAGCTAGGTATGCTAAATCTTCAACCTTGAATCTATGCTCTAGATTGTGCTAACCATGACAGATATATAAAGGGTCGACTCAAAATCGTAGAGACATGATAAAGGAAAGATCACGATCGAGAGTCGAATAAATAACTACCTCAACGATCGCAAAGAAAGACTCAACTTTCATAAGTAAGTGCACTGACGATGACCAAAAGCCCTTTCAACAAGCAAAGTGAATCCTCGTGGATGACAAGCTTTATAACAAAGCAATCTCTCCAAGAGGTGCCTCTGTGGACAAACCTAACCCTCAAACGAAGTTACCTTAAAAAGAATGCTTAAAAAAAAAAAAACTCATCACTAGATCCGGACAGACTCGACGATCGTAGGATGACTCGACGATCGCAGGATGACTCTACAAATGTCGATCGACTCAACGATCGCCGACGACTCAACGATCATGACAGACTCTACTTAATGCCGATCGACTCAACAACGTCGACGACGACTCAACAACGACGGACAGATCGACGACGATCGAGGATGACTCTACGAACGGAGAACCGACTCAACAAATAGAAGACTATCTCTACGATCGTAGTCATCCCGAGGACATCTCAAAGATCAAGACTCAAAGGGCAAATCAAGACATTCCTAAATAGTCAAAATCGTAGAGAGCCAAGCAAAATGCAACACCGTCCCACTAAGTCAAAAAGAGAGAGGAAGCTACAAGTACAAATTGAACCGTGATTTTGAAATCAAGTTCAAAAGATTATCTCTCTCTCTCTCTCTCTCTCAAAGCAAAACCCTAACTCGCATAAAAGCTCAAGAAAGATCTCTTCTCAACTAAAGAATCAATGGTCGCTTCTAATGTGATTTTTCTGCCATGCACTGCTTTTGATTTAATTCAAAACCGCTTCCACCAAAGTTTCACAAGATCTTAGCCTTACTAAAGAAGGGCAGTCTCAAGAGGCGCCAAGACCGATACACTCATCTATCCTAAATTGGTGAAGGAGTTCTACAAAATGGAGGTACAAAAACAACACCATCACCACACGAAGTTAGAGGATTGAAATAAAGCTAGGGGAAGAAGACGCTAACCGCCCTAGGTTTCAAGAACGTGGGGCATCCATTTCTAAATAGCATAAGATTTCAAGAGGGATCAAGAAGATGCATCACAAGAAGAACCCTCCGTGAAAGGCTACAAAAAGAAGGAGTTCCTCAGAGGTATGAATTTTTGGTCGACATTATTGGGAAATGCATCCGCAAGAAGAGCTCAAAGTCACGACTCAAGAATGAGGCTCAACTTAAGCTCACGATGCCTATAAGATATGGAACTCAACTCAACTATGGGGTCAGATTGCTCGAATGGATCGGCAAGTGGATCGAAGCTCAAGAAATCAAAGAGCACCCCAAAGATGTCAGATGGGAGGTTCATTAGCATCATTTCGCAACTCAGATTGGGTGACAAAATTGGGGATAATGGAAGGAGAAGCCATCAACCCAAACCAAGAATGACACAAGCAGCTTGTTCAAAAATCGGAAAGGAACCCCGCCGAAGTTCGTTTCAATGATGACAGAGTCAAGGGAGATCTGAGGAACAAAAGAAAGCAAAGCCAAGGAGGAATGTCTGCTGTCGAGAGAGAAGAAGAAGAAGGAGAAGGCACAAGGAGAACCTCTACCCTTGCCGTAAAAAGCAAGGGCAAAAGGAAGCCGAGAGAGCAAGACAAGTCAAGAGCCTCAAGGATCAACAACTAACATTCCCGCAGAGTCCTCCGACATAGAGACTCTAAGGAGGCTAAGGAAGATGCAAAACAAGAAGAAGTCAAGAAGATCAAGCCACCATTTCACAAATCGTAAAGAAGAACAAGATCGGTCATAAGTCCAAAAGACCAACAAGTTTTCTTCGATCAGAGACTCATTGTTTCTCAAAAAAAAGCAAGTGTGGCGTAAATGGAGGAAGCCGCTTCAAGGAAAGGCCGATCAACGAGGCAAAACAAAGACTCAAGAGAGTCCGTAGTGGTGACTAAAACCAAAGAAAGCAAAGAGAAGGTCGGTCAAGAAGTATATTCTGAGAATGAGAAAGCATCAAGAAGGAAGCCAAGAGTACGGGCAAAAGTAGAACCGCCCCAAGCAAATCAAGAGGAAAATGCTCCAACCGAGGGGAGAACTCAAATTCTCACGATTGAGTATACACCAAACCGAGGGGAGAAGTTTCATCGATGAAGAAGAGGTTCTAGCCGAAAGGACTTTCAACATGTAAGAAGATGTACCAAATGAGGGGGAGTTTCTAAACCTCCAAGAAGATGATCATATCGAGGGGAGCCTCACAATATCCCAATAAGTCAAGAAGAGGTCCTTGTTCAAGATGAAGATGAACCAATGCCAAACATTCCAGAGGCCATCGAGATAATGGAATCCTCAAATGGAGATAAGAAGAGGAAGAAGATGATGATGACCTACAAATCATTTATGAGGGCAAGGATGGATATAAGTTATCTTTACAATCGATATTCTCTTATCTACCCATGATGGCATACCATCGAGCTCAAATTTTCAAATCATGGGACCACATGTTCGAGCTTCAAGGAATATCCAAGAATCACAGCCTCGCTCACTTGATTTTGTGGAAGTCATCTTCGCCAAAAAGTCGATTATGCACATTCCTCATCAAATGCCAAACCCGAGGTATCGACTATCCCTACAAGCTTTAGAGTTAATCACCGCCATCATCTTCGCTTAGCCAATTCTATGAATTTCCTAAATGGTCGGAAGTGATTCTTAACCCATTAAATCGGCTTTCAAATGCAGAATCCCAAAATTTCAGAATCAAGAACCGTAAGAAATCAACCTTACCGCTTCCCTCAAATAACCAACTCTACGATTCCGCACTCAAGCCAAATCGTAGAGTCAAACATTGAAATCGTAGAGTCACCAATCCCAAATGTCCAAACCCAAGCTCCTCCAATCGATATACCATCCTCCTCATCGCACGATTATTTCGCATTTCGATCTTGCTTTGTACAACTTGCAAGCTCAATCTCCACCAAGAACCCCTCAAATGGACAATCCTCAATCAACTCGACACTTTCCCCACCGCCCACCAAGGATGATCCAAAGAAACTTCGAAAGCAAATGATCAAGTCCATCAAGCAAGCTCGAATCTCACTCCGACCTTTCAACATCCGATCAATCAAATGATACAAGTCGCAAACAAATTCCCTAAGACAATGAATACCGAGCTCACTACGGTTAAGGGAAATTATCAAAGAAATTTCAAGAGTATATCGATGTAGATGAGATCCATTTCCGTGTTGTCGCCAAACAAAGAGAGGCTATGCTTCGAGATACGTAAAAACCAAGATCACAACATCAAATTACGCCGACAATATTCTCAACTCGAAAGCTTTCGCTTACGACTTCCGTAAATCTTATGCCAATCAGAGAAGCATAATGATACGATTCTTACAAACCCTCCAAAACAAAGAAGTTAGAGTCGAAAAATGATCAAGGAGAATAGGAGGATATCGCTCAAACTCAAAGCCAACTCAACGAGCTTGTCCAAGGAGTAAATAGGCTGTTCACGATATTCAACCTCGATGTCGATATAAAGGGGAGAATAAGAAAAGGAAAGGAGATCAAGGAAGCCAAGGCAGAGAGGCAAGAGGAGGTCATGCAATTCAAGAAAGGGAAGCCTCCCGCAAGACCATCACATCATCGACTCAACGATCCGGGTCACAGTAATCAGACGCCTATTCCTCCGAAGTCATCAGAGCCAACTCCTAGCTCGCAAGACGCGACTACCATCAGACGATCCGAATGCCAACTCGAGATCCCGTGATTCATGCGCAAACATGAAGAGAATCCAGCTTCTAAGTCTAAGTGAGTCGAAGAGTTAGCAAGAAATGAGGAAGCTCAAAGGAAGAGAAGGGCCGAGGAGTATGCAAATCCACCTCCACACAAGAGACCAAGAAAACAGAGATAAGTTAAGAGTTTAATGTTTTATCGATGTAATGCTATATTGTAATATCTTCCGATCATCAATAAATTCATACTTATTCTCTAGAAATTTCAACCGCTTCACTAAAAATACTAAGTCATGTTTAAATTCTCGCAGAACGATCTAGTCACTAATAATCACGACAACAAATCTCCTGGTTATGTCAACATCAAATAGGGGAGATTGTGGGAGAATGCATATTATGATTTGATGTTTTAATGCATGTGTTCATGATTATTTGTAAGGTCCTTTAAAGAATATATGTACAAGGACTTAGTGATAGATCAAAATTGTTAGTTCGATCTAAGCTTTCAACGGTATCATTCTCGTTTCTAGAATGTATAGATAGAAAGATCAAAACTGTTAGTCGATCTCGAGATGTAATAGATTAGTCTTCAAGAAATCGTAAGGCATCAACTGATCAACATTGCGTAAGTCAAGGCGTAAAACGAGAGCCTCAAGATCGAGTGTGCTCGCTTCGAAAGGGACTCTTCTGAAATCGTAGAGTGGTCCCAACGCTCACCAAGCTAACTCCACGATCAGAAGCAGTCAAGGAAACGTGAAGTTTATAAGTCAACGATCGTAAGGTGCTCTCTGAACGTAGAGTCAACAACACGAGCAGCAAGAGAAGATCGTAGTGCATGAAAGTTTAAGAGAAATCGAAGTGTTCTCGATCGATAAAGATCGTAGTATGCAAGTCAAAGCCACTACGATCTTAACCGTAGAACATCACGATCCAATCGTAGAGCATCATCTCGCCCTACGTCAAAAACGCCAAGCCTCATGAAAGTTGTTAATTCAACATACGAGGAATGGATCCCAGATGCCGCAAAGGCTCATCGGCCCCGTAATATATGAAATATCCTTAAGATGCAACAAAGAAGCGACAAGAAGCTAAGGATAGTACTATGGATAAGAGGGACAAAACACCTTTTCGTGGTAGGTGAGAAAGTACCGCAGGTCAATGAGCCGTAATGCGTAATTCAGAGATGTGCGTAAATGTTCCATCGCAAAGACGTAAAGTTCGTAAGCATTTAATGCCACAACGGATGGATCCAATGGATAGTTTTCAACATCACATATATACAGATCGTATGTGATGAGAGAAAAACAAGCAAGCAATCAAACATTCAACGTGAAGAATTTCTAAGGCTCAACTCTACGATCCGAGATATTGAAAAGCTTGTCTCCTACTCGGCCTTAACGAACCAAAGGCTTACACAAGAAACCGAGTAAGAACCTTCGTAACGCAACAACAACAACCATCAATCAATCAAGAAGAGTACCAAGTCTCACGGACTCAAGAGTTCAGAAGAATCAGAAGAAAGCCAAGTCATGGACTCAAGAGTTCAAGAGTGAACTAGAGAAGTTCCCAGATCGCCGGGTCTAGAAGGAATCAGGTGATTCGTAAGATTGTAAAAGACATCCTTAGTGGATATCCTACTCGCTGAGTAGTAAGAGTGGACTCAGAGCTTGAAAGTGCTCAACCACTTAAAACAATCGTGTCATCTATATCTCGCTATAATCGCTATATCGCTATAATCGCTATATCTCGCTATATCTCGCTATAACCGCCTTTACTCGCCATAACTCCATTGTTGTTAAGAAGATTAAAACAAATACTAATTCCGCTAAGTTTTAATCACTATCTAAGAACAAGTTTAAAATAGAAAAGATTTTCAAATATCTATTCAACCCCCTTCTAGATAACTCAGGCCTACTAAGAACTACCAGCCCCACCAAGGAGAGTCTCCTCCCCGAACAAAGACAAAGAAGAAAAGGTTCTAACTGCTAAAACTACAAAGAGAAGAAGTAGCAGGTTGAAGAAAAACCAACCTTAGCTTCCCATACCAGTATATCTGCTGAAGAAAGGGATGAAGAGTTAGCAGAAAAGGAAGAAACAAAGAATAAAGTCCAAATTCCTCACACAACAAGATCTAGCAATGAGAATGAAGTCGATGTGATAGAAGAAGAAAAGTAAATCAGCGACAAAGAAGAATGCTCAAGCCCCATGGCCAATCCTCGTGAGAAAAACCACCTAATGAGGAAAAGAAATTCAAGATGACCAAAATGCGCCCCCAAAAAGCTCGCCTCGCCAGTCTTTGAACTCCAAAGAAGTATGTCTATCAACAAGAGGACTCGTAACGAAGAAGAAGAAGAGTCTCAGGTCTCCAATAATTGAACCTCCACGAAGAAGGAAAAGCTACAGTCGCAAGCCCGGTTTGCCTCCAAAAGGAAAACAGTGGCCAATCAAATGCCATCATTCAATTAAGTGATGATGAGTCCATATCCCCAATAGAAAGTGCTGAAGATGAAGCCAGCAGTGAAGAAGAAAAATCTGAGGAAATACTTGCTGAAGAAGGTTCTGATAATGAAATGCGGCAAGAAGGATTCTCTGTTGAAGATGATCAAGAAGGCTCTGGACATGAAATGCAGCAAGAAGGACTCCCTGCTGAATCTGATCTAAATGGTTCTGGCTCTGAGAAGAAAGAAGTAAGAAATGATTTCAACTCTGAAGATCAGGAATCAGAAGACTCAGAACCCTACCCTGTCCTCTCACCTGCTAGATTTACCAAGAGAATTATGGTAGAAGTTCCCAATGAACCATCGTGGAGACTCCTCTCGATGTGATGGGTAAACTATGGAGGTGAATAAATTCGAGTAATAAGAATGACTTCCTTTGACTTAGTCAAGAACTGGAACAATATGGAGCTAGACTGCTTAACCATTCTCTACAACCCTGATGATTTGCTGATGAAATGGTTCTTCTAATGGATGCCATGGCTAAAGGCCGTCACTAAAGGAGATGGAAGCTACTTCAGCTGGTGTTAGAAGACTTTTCCAAGCATGGAACAGGTAGCCCAAAACTTCCCAAGGGTGAAAACTTATGCTACCAAGATGATAACAAACCAGCCTCACTTCAAAGTCTATCGACAGGCTGAAAATCTCTATATCCCCTACGATCGTAGGGTGGATTCTAAAGGAAAAAGAGCCACGACCAAGGAGCTGATCGTAGAGTCTGTTCACTCTACTGCGAATAATGTTCAAGTCCAAAACCAGAAGCCTCCTTATGATCAAGCACTGCTATCAGACACTCCATCATCCTCCACAAGTAATTGGTATTCCACGATTGTCTCGGATTATCCAAACATTTGAAAAATCGCCCAAAGATGACAATCGTAGAGTCCAATCTATTGCTCAACTCGAAGTCGCCAACCAAAAGGATCAAACTACTGGGAGGAACTACTAAAGAGCTCTGATAATCTAAGCAAGAAGATATCTATGCTCACTGAATAATCAGAGAAGCATACAGCAGCAGGAGATGATTCTTTCCAGCACAAGCTTCAAGCTATCTTGGCTGATGTATCTCTCAAACTCCAAGAGAGAGATAACATCTATCAGAAGGCCATTCAAGATCAAAAGGCTGAAGCCCTACAAATTCAAAAGGCCAATGCAGAGTAGATTGAAGCTCTCTCTGATAAGATTGATGATATGAGGCAGACCTTCTCAGTACAACTTGAGTTAGGCCAACAAGAACTAAAATTTGAAGTTGCCAACTCCTCCCACCTGATGGAGTAGCTTATGTTCAACATGAAGGAGCTCTCTCAAATGATTGATGACAAAAGGGAAGAAAAAGAGGCATAGAAAGAAGAGGAGCAAGAGGCACTCAAGGAAGAACAAAGGGTTAAGGGAGAAGAAGTCAAAGAAGAAGAACGCATCTGCAAATAAAGAGTCATCATCTGAGGGGGAGCCGAAAGATGATGATCCCATGATCGTAGAGTCTGAGGGGGAGCGTGATCAGAAAGATGATGAAGGGGAGCCAAGCAAAGACAGAAGGTCATCATCCCAGGGGAAACAAGAGCAAGAAGAAGAAATAGATGAGTAGCTGATCGACAAGCATCCTGGAAACATACATGAGCCAAGGAGGTACATCTCTAACCTGATAGATATGTTCTGGATCCAGGATGTAGAATGTCTGAATATATAAATTACCATATCAATATAAATGACATTCATGATTATCTGTTTTAGAAATACAGCTGCTCATTGTATATAAGATTCATTCATAACATGCATATGCACCTAATGATTTTGTCATAATCAAATAGGGGAGATTATGGGGAATAAACATGTGAATGATATTCCTATTTAATATATGATTTGATTATATATATATATATATATATATGAATGAATATGCAAGTATGCTTGCATTAAGAAAAGTTGTAAAGTCCTTTGATAGATAATAGAAGTATATGTACAAGGACTTAGAATGAATTGATCAAATATGTTAGGTTGATCCTACATAAGCAAAACAGCTTTGTAAAGTCCTTAAAAAGAAATGATGTACAAGGACTATAAATATAGAAAGATCAAGCTTGTTAGGTTGATCTTATGATGTAATAGATAGGCTAGTCCGATCGTCGATAATCGCACTGTAAGTCGAGTCCTGGCCAGTGAGTCAAGGTTAACTCGAGAGCTATCGAAAGAATAGGAGTATGCAAGATAGTAGATCTGAGAGTTCGTAGACCGCCAGGGGAAACGAAGAAGGATCGTTGTGTATCGAAAGTAGAGCTTCCTGGATTGTAGTAGCCGAGGAAGTCATGTTCGTAATCGTAGAGACAAATGCCTTTACGAGCCGACCGGCCATCCGCCGAAGCTAAGACAGAAACATAGACTACACTCAGAGTCGTAGAGTCTACTGATGCCAAAGTCAGGTCAAGGATCGTAGATCACACTCTGAGTCTGTAGAGTCTATTGATTACATGCAGAGATCATAGTCAAGCAAGATCAAATGAAGACAACAAGCACAAGGCAGAAATCGTAGAGTGTCAAGATCTCGATCTCGGGATCGTGAGTGTCTGCACCGGTAAATTAAGTCAATCGTAGAGTCGCGAACCACGACCTCAAAAGAAGTGCTCACAAAGTGCCAAGGAAGAATCGTAGAGCATATATACGGTTCTCAATATATGAGCACTCCCTGAATATCCAAAGGAACGAAGCCTCGTTCATGCCGCAAGCTACATCCAAGGAAACCAGAGAGCACTCAACGAATGACATGCGAAGCTAACGTAAGACCTCAAAGACTAACCCAATCAAAGATTAAGATTGAGGTGTAAGGCCATTCGTGATGAAGTCTTCCACAAGGAGATCCAAAGAAGACTTCGGTTTCGACTAAGGAAAGTCACCATGCAGAGGGCTATCAAGTGAACAGAAGACAACGATCCGCTCGTAGAAGGAGGCGATGGAAGGTGAACCGAGATATCGCCACCTTTTGAAAGAGCAAGGTTAAAGTGATTAAGTGCAGGTCGGATTCATTGATGATAAGTGAGCGGAAGATCACAAGGAGAAAGCAAGTGGACGCGCCAAAAATCAAGTGTCTTGATATTCGTAAGGGATGAGAGAGCAAGGAATTAGGCCATCAATATCTGAGAACAGTCAAAGCAAACAGAAGTATTGAAGCACTGCACAAAATAAGGAAAAGGGGTTATACATTGAAGATCCAATCAACACTCTTCGAGATCGTAGTGTTAAACCTACCAGTCAATAAGCAACACTCAACAAGACACTACGATCAAGTCCTTGAAGACATGCATCAGAATCGTAGAGTCCGAATAACTGAAGACTGAAGCATTGGCAAAGGTTCAATCTGAAGGGTAATATTCGAACAAGTGCCTATTGAGAGCATCGATGCAATAGGACAACCTCTGATCTAGGAATCAGAAAGAGGTAATAAAGTCTTCGACCTGCCCAAGACATTAAAGTGATACATCTGATAGGGTAGGTGAAACAGTAGACTGCAGCGTCCGAAAAAGTATGACAAGTCACATCAAGTAGTCTACATCAAGTAACTTGAGATTTGTGAAGATATTTGAATAGCCTTCAACGGCTACTTTCCAACAGAAGGATTGGGAAGAAGTATAAATGAGGAAGAGCTTCAAAGATCAAAGGTTACTGGAGTTGCCGAGTTTGGAGAGAAGGTGGACTGATCTAAATCATGTGAGATAGTGAGTCTGAAGGCTCACTCTACGATCCACTAAGAACACTCAGAAGTCAGAATAAGAAGGAAGTAGAAGTGTGAGTTCTACTATGTAGAAGTGAGAGCTCTACTACATGAAGAGTGTTCTGAACTGCAGAGAGAAAGAAGAGCAACATGTCATCTTGATGTCCATCATGGGAAGACTCTAAGTATAATAGAGAAGAGCCTATAGTCATCTTAGCAAGTCCATCATGAGGAGGCATCAAATAGCAGAAGGGAGATCACTAAAAGCCATCTTGGTGTCAAACATGAGAAAGCTTCTAAGTACCTAATAGAAGAGCCTACAGTCAGCTTGGAAGCCTCTCATGTCCAGTATCAAGTATCAAGGAGAATGATCTTCAAGGCAGTTCAACAAGGGGTCATCAGAAGTGGTTGAGTAACCAAAGAAGCTGAGCATCATGCAACACTCAGCTGCACTTCAAGGATGATGAAGCCAAGCTACTAAGTATAGAAGATGTTCAGAGCATGAAGACATCTTAGCATCTCAGCACCGACTCCAACAACAACAAACATACAACTCAACAAAGCTAAGGCCTGAGGGGTCCTTGTCCGAAGGGACTAAACAAAGCAGGGCCAGAAGGGTCCTTGTCCGAAGGGACTAAATGAAGTTCCAAGCCTGCTGGGCTTGAAGAGTTCCTAGGGAACTAGAGGAGTCCCAAGGTCGCCAAGGCGTTGAAGAGTTCTAAGTGAATCAAGTCCCAAGGTCATTGGCCTCAAGGAATCTTAGTGATTAAGGGTGTTGCCCTTCCTTAGTGAAAAATCGCGCTAGTTGAAAGCGAGAAGAGTGGATTAGAGATCGAGTCTCCGAACCACTTAAAATCCCTTGTTTCTTTTTACATTATATCATTTACATTATGTACTATAACTTCTATAATCATGCTATGTATATTTTAACCTGCCATAACTAAACTTACTCTACTTAACAATGTATGTATGATTATGGATATATCAATGAAGGGGATCTTTTACTTATTTCGCTGTGCTCGAAAAGATTCTTATGTTTGTCATATGTTAATTATGAACAAACTAATATAAACTAGAAAAGTATTTTGAAATAAAAAGGATCTATTCAACCCCCCCCCCCCCCCTTCTAGATCTATTGTGCCCTCTCGAACTAACAAACCTCTTACACCAGTTTGAACTAAAGCGCACTGATCTCCTCTTCAATAGAGTACGAGCGTACCATTCATGGTGCGGTCTCACCCCTACCAAAAAACACAAACCATTGTCAATCATCGGGATCATTCTTCAATCCTCTACATTTCATTCAAACTCGCATCAAAGGGATGGAATTACCTAAACTCCTCCTAAATAGGAGATTCGGCGACCATCTAAGCTGCGCAGTTGTGCCTCAAAGAGCAACACCAATCCATAAGCAATGGAAATAACTAGGCTTCTCCTAAATAGAAGTACTGGTGACCATCTGTGGTACGGTCAATCTCAGAGAGGAAAGCCACCCTCATCTCCATATTTCCATACAGAAACCAATCCCAAGACACCAAAGATGGTAGGGGTACACAAAGATCGATGATCCATTTTGAACTATCCAGAGACAACTAAATGTCCATCCGTCCAGGAGGAATTTATTATACATCAAGATCGCAAGCCCTGAAGCAGCAGGCAAAATATCAAGCAAGTAGCAAAGCATATCTAAAAGGGAAGTGATCAAAAATATATTTCCCTGTCATATATATATAATGATGTTTGATATACACAATGTAAACTGTACATGACAAAATAGCTAAGCTAGTCTGTGTAGGAAAATACAAGCCCATCTACAAGTCAGGGTATATGCGAGCTAACAAGCCCAACATAGCATCCCTCTCAGAAGAAGGAGGTAAAGTTGTGGTCTCCTGTATAAGGATATCCACACGACCCAACAAATCTGCAGCCATCTACATGGTGACCATGTGATCATCAATATATGCGCTTATCTCTGCAATCATGCCAGTGGTAAGGGACCTCATCGTAAGTACTTATCTCGTGACGGCTACATCCCGGCAGATATGGCACTATCCCGCCGACTATCATCGCATCTCGGCCGATCTAGCCTCATCCCGCTCAATAACAAATGCAGATCCTCGCGAAGCTAATGCCTTGTCTCTCTCTAATAGAGCCGCGCTCTCCCATCAAGGCGCCAACATCATAAATCGAGCCCGATCTCTCTCAAAGGTCATCGATGAAGACTCGCTCAAAGTCATCAGATGAATGTTGAATCACAACAAAGATCGGCATCGGGAGAATCTAAAAGAGATGTTGGCAACCCAAAGACCGCTCCTCCTCATTGTGGGAATCAATGTCTTCCATGGGCTCTCCTCATCCGCTCCTCACTATCCCAGATCGTGGATACCGCCGCAGCCGATGCAATCTCTCGCTCCATCCATGCTAAATACTCATTGAACAACCCGAATGGCTCGTAGAAAATCACTATCTCACGTTGATCCCACCATACATACACCGGATCGGCCTCTCATCGAAAGATAGCGAAGCTAAACGCCGATCTATCGCCTCGAAAGGATGAAAGTCCCAAACCGATCAAATCGTGACATCACGGCCGTGGGTGATAAGTAGTCACGCCTCAAACCAAACCTGTAGGAGATAGTCCATGCCAAAGTACGAGTAATAAGGTCAGATGGGAGCCGAGCCTGAGCACGCGTGCAATATGATAAATGGATCTCTGATATCCGCCAAGAATATGGACTAAGACATAGCATCTATGCACTCCGATGGTTGAAAGGAGTATGACATGGCTATATCGTGGGTGAACCAATACCCATGCTGTCTAAGAGTGCCAATCGGTCTCAAATGTGACATAAACCACACATATAGCATGACGAGCTGCCCGTGAACACTTCTGTCGGATAAGTGCAACAGTAGGTGGCTGACCGCAGGTCTCTACTATGATCATAGGTATAATGGTTCGACCCTCCCTAAGAGCTCTCACCGCCATGATGACTCTGATATATATCTCATCCATGTATCGTGGCATATAGACATACGACAGTACGCACAACAGCAGTACATTAACCCTGGCTAGACGCCAATGATCCTCCCATGGTGAAATCCCTAATGTCATGAATAACTATCCTCGAGCCAAATCACAAACGTAAAACGCCGGGATATAACGTGGCTCATCGGAACCCCTCAAAGCTCATCCCGCACCACTCTACGCCAATCCAAAGCCGGGAGGGTCATGAACCGCTCGACTCATGTCCCCCAAAGCGTATACGCACGCAAGGTCCGCCCTAACAAAGATCATCAATCGTGCATACTCCTCCGTAGTAGAGTCAACTCGGTCCCGAATCGATGTCCTTGGCAGGCGAAATCGAAATTAAAAAAAACCCCGCCATTCCGATACCCAATACTCTAACTAGCATCCCTGATGTAGCCATCCACAAATAGAATTGTTCCCATTTGTGTGGAGAACCTAAAGCGGTCAGTATCGGTATATTTAAGGCACAAAGATCCATATAAGAATTCCTCAATTCCTAATGGTATATCAAAGGGTATGCTAAAAGGAGTTTAGTATAATAATAGTCATTACTTGAGATAAAAGAATTAATTAATTAAAATCAATAAAGTTAATGGGTACCACTTCTATAAATAAGAAGTCTTATTAAATGGATTCTGATATGCGCGCAATGACAAAGTCCCGCTAATTGAAATTAGAAAGGAGATGCTAATTGAGCGCATTATTTGAACTTGTGCAAGCTTCGCATTTAAGAGTCGATCGAACACGAAAGGACGAGGTGAACTGCACCGAGAAGTTTCGAAGGGTATAGCAGGAATTTTTTTTTGTGAACGCATTTAAGGATTATATCCATTCTATGAAAAGTCGTTTATTTCATGTAATAATCACATGGTCACGTAATCACACGGGCACGTAATAATCACAATATGTCATTTAATAAAGTCCACTTAAATAAAGGAAGTAGGAGCTCTCGTTAGTTTCATCATATAATATATATATTAATTTTAACTGCATTTTATATATATATATATATATATATATATATATATATATATATATATTACTATTTATATATATATATATTTATATATATATAATATTCTCAATAATTTTATTATTAAAATAAAAGTTTATTTTAATTTTAAAATAAAAGTTTATTTTAATATTAAAATATAAAATTTATTTTAATTTTAAAATTAGATTTCATGCTAACTTAGAATCCACGTTTCCTTAAATAAAGGAGTTTTATTTGAGCATGAAATAGATTTCATATTATTCAAAAAAAAAAGAGTTTATTTCATGTATCAGAAAATATAATCCAAATTTCCTTAAATAAAGAAGTTTTATTTAAATATGAAATAAGATTTTACATTATTCAAAATAAAGGAGTTTATTCGAATAGTAAAATATAATCCGTGTTTTTAATAAAAGATTTTTTTATACATGGAATCGATTCTATAATTAATTAAATAAAAGAGTTTTATTTTAATTAAAGATTTTTTTTATATATATATATATATGGAATTGATTCATAATTAATTAAAATAAAGGAGTTTATTTTTGATTAAAGATTCTGATTAAAATAAAAATAGTTTATTTTATTCAAAATTCCGATAAATTAAAATAAAATAGTTTTATTTTGATTTAAATTTCGATTAAAATAAAGGAGTTTATTTTGATTCAAAATGTATTTTATACTAACTAAATTTGCCCATTAAATGATATCAATATATATATTAAATGTTTATTATTCATGATTTAACGTGTTATTTATCGATGATACGGTGATGCCAGATGTATAATAAACGGGATTGATTATGGACTATCAATTAACGCGGATCGATTTTATTTTAGTCGATGTACGAATGTATTGCTTTTATTAAATCTGGGGTTCTAGATTCTCGCCTTCTCTAATTTTTCTAATATAAATTCTATCTCCTCCTATGTATTTCCCCTCAATCGTATCAAGGTTTCTATTTATTTTAAATAGTTTTGTATTGTGAATAGTTATAATTAATTTTGAAAATTGGAGAGATCAAATGAAGCAAGGAGCGTATCAAGACCCGCTGGTTTGTAATAGAGTCCGAGTTTAAATGTAATAATTATATTTAAATATTATTTCTCATGCATCCCTAAAGGCCTTTCGACCTCGTTCGTTCACTGGCTCCTAGTGAACCAAACTAGAATAAAGTCCATAATCAATCCCTAAGAATATATAAGATTCTATATGTGCATGCCTGGCTAAACAAGATGAGACAAATTAATAACAAACCCCAAATTTTATATTAAGTCCTAAGCGCTCAAAGATATTTGGAATATCGAACGTCGCTTTTCAAAGACGATAAAATTGATGAGTATTAAATATTTAATATGAGTTTGTTGTGTCACCACAAGGCAAGTATTAAGTATTTAAGATGTTAATTTATCACATTTGATGCTTATAAAGAAAATTTAATATTGTTTTGTTGTGTCACCACAAGGATGATATTTTTCATTTTTGAATATATGCCAGTCGACTTAACTTGGATAATTTTGATTCCGACGTAAGCACCACTGATCAAAATAATCTAAGAGGCAAAATACAAGGAGTGCGTGATATATATGTAATCGACAAAAAGTTGTTCACCTATTTATTTATATATAGTTTGTCGCGGTCACCACAAGGCTATATACATTTGAAATGGATCCTTATTCTCACTAGCAAATCTTTAATTAGATTTTGTTTAACTATATAAGAGAGGGTAATATAGTTTGAAGAAAATAGTGGGAGATACCAATGTTAAATTACAAATTCACTACGGTAATTTTACAATGTCTAAATTACTATCACCACAAGCATATTAGATGCTAAATTAATCAAACCGACTAAAACAGTATTGGTTAAGGGAATTTGAGAATAGTTCTCACGGTGAAAAGCTATCTTACGTCCTTAATACGCCTATCCTCAAGAATGTGGTTGCGCATAATGCCTCGGTGAAGACATCATGGCTACTTTTAGAAAGTGGCAAGATGATGCACAGCTGGCTCGATGCATCATGCTCGCATCCACGAAAGTAACGAGCGTTCAAAATACAAAGATGAAACTATGGATGCTATTAATATATTCCGCACATCAATGATGAATCTATGGATACTGAGCTCTTTAGATATGACGGCATCAAGCATGCTTAGATATAAGTCACTTTCAACCAAGAAAACCAAGTCTTCTTGGGGGCCAAAGGATCTTCCGAAAAGAAGAACGATTCAAAGAAGGTAAATGAAAAGGCATAAACAAAGGATAATAAAACAAAATCGATACGGATAAAGAAAGGAGTTTGCTTCCACTACAATAAGCCCGACACTGGAAAGAAACTCCAGAAGAAGCATCTTGTAGAGGCTAACCAAAGAAGCTTAGTGAAATTTCTACATAAATACAAATTTTGTTCATACATTGGATACCGACTTTAGTTATCATAAATATAGATTTACGAAGGGACCAAGGTAAGTAAAGCTAAACAAATATAAGTAACCCTACGCTAATGGGAAATGTAACAAAGGTTGCCACATTAGCCATAGAAACTTATAGTTTAGCAATGCCTACTGGGCCAATTTCGTTAGAACATTATTTCCATTTTATCGTTGGACAATAAAATTTCTATTTATAATAATAATGTTTAGATGTAAGCCGAATATTACTTTAATAAATTTTGTATACGGTGAAACAAATCGGACAAAGTATTAGGATTCTTCGATCGGATCAAGGAAGGAATACTTTGTGCAATAAGTTTCGGATCATCTCAAATGGTTTTCATAATGGACACACGAATGAAAAATCGCACTTGTTGGACATGGGTGCGTCCATAATGATTTTTACCGCAAAGATCCTTCGGGATAATGTCCTAGAAACGGCCACGTAATCTCTAAATCCGGCCTCAAGACTCCATAAAAGTTATGGATAGGAGGATTCCTAATCTTAAGTAATAAGATAAGGGTTGTCCAACTTATGTGAAAAGGTTTCAAAAGGATAAGTTGGGGACAAGATTTCGACAAGTGTCGATTTGCGGGACATCCTAAAGTAAGTTTAGGGTATATGTTCTATAATTCTACTTTAGCAAAATACATGAACACGCGCCTTCTAAGATAAAGGTGTTTTATCATCAAGGGCTAGTGAGGATAATAGATCTTGAAAAGTTCAAGAACCACAAAATACACTCAGAGATACAGAACCTATCAGACCACAACTTAATCAGAATCGAATAGCACCAAAGATACCAGAGGTATGGATTCATCGTGGATGATGATGATGAGGTACACAGCTTACATAACGGCGAGGTAAGAGTTCGTCGGCTGGGAGCATCATTTAAATTTCTAAGATTATATGTCGATATACTACGGATGAGGAATTACATACTAATGCTACAATCAAGAATGATAAAGTTGTTCAAACATTACTCCATGAATGATTTGGAAGAGTATCTTAATTGGGGATATAATCTATATAGATAGATTTAAGAGGATCGATATTCATTTGATGCTAAAGTGTTTAGACGATGAGCTATGGAGTGTATCTCTTAATAGTCATCCAAAAGAGAGATCACATGAGTAACTATCACGATGTAATGAAATAATGAGACCCGATGTCGATCGTCATATTCGGAGAAGTTCACTATCGCTGAAAACATCTTAAAGTTCTTAACCCGCACTAAGGATGAGATACATGGTGGTCCGAATAAAACTAGAGGGCTTGCTGCATCAAGTTTTGCACTAAGACTAACAAAATCCACTTTTAAGGTAAAGTGTTACTGAACAAAGGTGCAAGTGAATCGAAAGGTTCCAAACAAAGAAAGAGTTGTCGGGTTTAGTGATACAATATATAGCTATAAATGAAGTCAGCAGTTGATTGTTTGATTAAAGTTCATTACGTAACTAGAATAGTTCCCAAGTCTCATCTTGGATCTAAACACGTGTCGCGGGCACTTTCATTTGATTATTGTAATCATCTCAAGAACAACATTACATATCCATTAACTAAAGCTTATCCAACAAACAGAAAATCGTCACTTAGAGAAGAAGAGTATAAGATACCATGACGATTGGTTTTAATGCAAAGTGGGAGATTGAAAGTAGTATGCACATAGATCAATCATGTTTGATGATAAAGCATATACTTTCAGATACATGATGTCGCTTTTATAATACGTGATAAACCCATAGTTTTAAGCAATGCTTTTAGAATAATGATGATGATCATTCTAATGAGATCTAAATTCTAGAAAGCTTAAAAACTAAAATAATTCCCAATCGTTGGATTACTAAATCGGGGATTAGTGAACCGGATAGATCGGGTACATACGCTTGCTTCGCTTCATCGATGAGGATGATTGATCTCACGATCATTTGTGTGAGACACTAAAAGCAAGTATGTAGGTGCTTATTAGAGAATAAGTTCATTGAACGTGGCTCATCAGATAGTAAGACAAGTGATCCTTGACTCGAGATCATCTTGTGTATGATGAGTATTCCTAAGACCCTTAGGGTATATCAAAGGGTATGCTTGGGTATAATAAGTTCATACATGGAGATAATGTACGATCAATAAAGAATCTACCACTTTAATAAAAGAAGAGAAATGTCCTACGAGTTGCGGCATTTAAGAGTTAAATACATATAATTAAATAAAATAAGACTCGACAATATGCCTTATATTTAATTGGGACATATTTGTAACTATTTACTCAAAGGTTCTTTTTTATGATTAATGTTGAAATCTATATTATCCGGAAAGTCGCTGATCGCTAGGGAGGCTTATCCTTATTGTTGAATAAATATTATTTATTTAAATAAATTAATTATTTAATTTATTTATTTAAATAAGATTAGAATTGTTTCTAATTGATTTATATGGTGATGTAATAAATTAAATAGCTTAATATTTATTATTTAATATTTTAGAAATATTAAATATAAATTAATAAGAGGAGTCTTATTAATATTATTACAATTATTATTATTTTAATTTCTAAAGAGTTTAGGAATAAGTACTTTCATTTATTCATACATGATAGGGAGCTTAATTAATTAAAAGAATTAATTAATTAAAACCCAATTCCTTAATTGTTAAGACGGGTTGCCCACATCTATAAATAAGAGGAGTCTTATTATGGGTGGTAAGGGGTTGTTGGGAGATAATAAATGGCAATATGATATAGGAATGGAAAAAATTGTGCATACATTCCTAAGAAGAAAATATCTATCAACATCTAATACATCATCGATCATACCCTACACAATAAATGACTATCAAAGACAATAAATGGGCATGACGCCCTAATACTAACAGAGGCCTATCAAAAGATATAGCGAGAATGGGGCACAGCCACCCAATAGCTAACAGAGGTCTATCAAAAGATATAACGAGAATACACATCAAAAGAAGACAATGGTGTTAATATCTACATCATCAATCCTGTCCACCTGATGTAACTCCTCCTGAGTCACTGGATCTCTATCAATAAGGATGGCAGGCCTATATAGAGGGGGATCTACACCGGCAAAACCGAATGGGTCATCTGAGGGGCCAGCGCCTGAGCTGGAAGGATCAAACGAAGCTGCCTCTACCAGATCTCTGCCCAAATGCCAGATAAATATGTGTGTCTGGTCCAACTGCTAGGTCAAACTATCAATCTGTGTCATATGAGTCGGATCTCAGACACAAGCTATCCAATTCGTCATCATTACGGATCCTGGAACCATATCCCCCATGAACCGAAAGTGGCGCGGATCGGGCTCGATAAAGACGAGGGAACCACCAACGCTGGAACGTCTCCTAAGTGCAAGGACCCTCTGATAATGTAAAGCCGTCAAACCCCAACAATGGGATATCGTTGACGGTGATCGCGCGATGTGCCAACGATGATGCTGGCATGAGGTAAGTTCTAAGATACGAATCTCCCATGTGGGTGCTTTAATAAGACGCTTCTCCTAAATAGAGCTCCCGGCCTCCATCCGTGAAGAGAGGAACTCTCCGGTGGAAATCACGTACTCGACTCTCACGGTATCCATCCTCAAAACCGATGGTCAAGTGTTCCCCGAATAGGAATCCACGTATGATGGTATCGGTGTCAACAACTCCAAATGATACGGCAAAGGAGTGAAACCTCACCATGAGGACCTCCATCAAAATGGAATGATGTCATCGTCGTCCTCGTGGGTAGGTATCTAAACCTAACACACTCACAGGACGCAAGCATGGGAGCCTCTCGTAGGCCCAAAACTGCCAACACAATGGCAAAACATCTGCGGTCAGTAAATACTCTTAACCTATAAATGGGAAATGACAAGAGAAATACTCACCAGCAGAAATGGGTAAAATCCTAGCCAAGCCTCAGTCCAAACCCCAGTGAGTGCATACGCATGCCCCGGAGGAAATAGTCGAAGGTGTAAGAGCCCCAATCATACTCTCCAATACGGTCCACATGACGTGTGGTGCTGATCAAAGCAAACGACATCGTAGAAGAGTTATCTGTTATGAAGCAGCCTTTAATGATCATCAGGAACAATCGCCGAAGAACACGATCCCTGACTCTGACATCATCAGGCATGGGCTCACTCAAAATCCCGCTCATAGCATCTACACTTAAAGGACCTGTGCGGATAATCCTGCCTTTGAGCGCCTCCGTCGGAACTCCTAACAAGGATCTGACGGTAGTAGGGGTAATATTCGCCACGCAAGGCACTAGCTCCCCTCCAAACTCCATACCTGTAACAAACCGCCAATCCATCGACGTCATCATCACCTCACGGTCCATCAGATAGAGTGACTGAGTCTGATGAAACCATCACTTAGACAATGCCCTGAGGTAACCCTAGGGACAACGACGGGGAAGGATGGAGAAGAATGCCCTGAATCCCCAATCATGCACTACTGCTCTGTAATCAGGATGGAGAGCCTGATACAGGGAATGTCTACTAAACCAATTCCCTCGAGGTTGTGTGAAGCCGGGAACCTGCATGAAATGTAGATCAACATCAAAACCCTTTAATCCTCATCAATAGAAAAGAAGGAAGATCAAGATCTAACGTCATACCTTGTTAGCATGCAAGTACATCGAGGGATGTCTGCTCAAGTCACCCAGAAGCTCGAGGTTTGCCACCTGAATACAAGGAAGCTCCCTACGGGGAACATGTGCAGCAGGAGCGGGATCCTCGATCGGGATATCCTCATCCTCGTCCTCAACATCTGGCACGTCCTCCCAGACTGGACGAATCACGGCATCCACCAATCGACGAGGCTGTCTAATAGAACGGGGTCGAGGCACTTCAGAAGCCCTCCGCCGTATACCAAAAGTGGTCCTACGGGAACTACTCGGCTGATCCGGATCCATAATATCTGGACAACAAGTCTCCAAATCACCTCAGAAAGGGTGTGGTATTTCTTTACCTAGAGCTTTTCAAAATGCATTTTATGACTACATGCATGCATGCATTACTTTAACATACATCTACAGTGGAGTTAAAATTGCATGACTACATCTTGAAAAAAATTTGCCATAGTCCCCTTTGTAAATAGGACTATCCATATGCACATAGGCATGACTAGGTGGCCATTCAGTAGCACACATGCCCCAAAATCATATACATAATATATGCATTAAAAATCAAAATCATCCATGTATGAGGTTAATCTCAATATCAGGAGTAACTTGCCTTTCTACCTTTTGCTCATTGGACCTCAAATAGGACAAAAATAGCAGAAAAAGGTGTCAATTTGACTGTCTCAAAAGTTAATTTTTTTTCACATCATTATGTTCAGCATGGTTTAATACTAACATTTACTATGTTGAATATTTTTTATCAAGTCATTTGTGCATACATAATCACTACTATGTGTTTAGATGCATTTCATGCGATAACTCAAAATCCAATAGATAAAAATTGGAAAAAAAACATGCATACGTTACCAGGATAGTGCAGAAAACTTGTACGGTGACTGAATTTGCAGAAAGTAGCCCGAACTCAGCAGATCTGAAGGAGACTCTCGAATTTTCCTTTGTGAGATAAGTTGAAAGTGACTTGTAAGACCAACCTGCTAGATTATAACATCCACGGTTGGCCGCAAGTCCATCTGCGGCTGAAGCAGGTGTACCTGTGGCACCCCTATGTGGGCCCCATCCCTCCGAATCGGTCCAGTTCAAGTTGCAAAGGAGTTCTTACGGACTGAAAAAGTCAAATTGGGAATAAAAATGCTACGCGATTGAGCAAAACAACATACAATCCTGGTCTTCTCGGATGGAACTTTGAGTCTGTACATCACTCATTGGTCGTCATCCGAACACGAGGTATACCCTGCCAATGATCTCAGTTATTACAAATCACATCCGGCAATACCTTGTACAGGTCCAATGCCGCCACCTCTGGGTCATTACCCTAAAAGATCAACGTGGATCCCCGACGGGGGTTACAATGTGGATCCCCGACGGGGGTTACAACGTGAAGCCCTAGCAGAGGGGTACAACGCACATTCAGCCGTTGACACACATATCAACGAAGGTCAAGCAGCCTTGACACTATCTCAGCCGATGGCGATGAAACCTATCAAAACTCGAAAGCTATTCGAGGATTTCATGCTCGATTACTCATATTCCCCAGCAGATCCCTGACGGGGGTTACAGTGCATTCTACCGTTGATTCACATACCGGTGAAATACACGTCAACAAAGGTTAGGCAGCCCTGACAACATTTGTTGTTGGTAGTCAATCTAACAGAATCTTGACATGTCCTGGCGATACCAACCAGGAAAAGTCAACATCATCAAGGAGGATTAATGATGGAATATGTTATACACATCCTCAAACAGACAAAGCTTCATCCCCACAGAATTCTTACACATAAGAGGCACTTCTTCGGAATGAAGTCTGTATCAAGGATCCAAGACTTTGGTGATAACTCCAACATCAACATCCTAACAGAATCGGATCACATAGTCGATCAAGTCATATTTGCCGATCCTTGGTGAACATTACAAGGATCCAACAATCATCTTCAGCATGTTAGGCAACAACTCCGCACACATTCATCATACATTTGCATTCATGTTGCATTTCAAGTATCTAGGATTCTTTATCCTACTCATGCATCGCATTGCATGAATATGATAAAGAGGGGCATCTGCAAACACTCAAAATTTTCTGTACACCTGTCACTAACCTTGCAGGAGGACAGATTCGTCTTTCAAGAGAGAACCTTGGAAGACAGTTCATATCCATTCTGGATACTACCGGAAGTTCAGCATCAACCCCGAAACACACACCGGAAGTAATAATTCCAAACCTAGGAGATAACCCCAAGGCGTGCAGATCCAATACCGGAACACACACCGGAGAAGACCGATTAATCTCGGAGATAACACGAGATATCCGGGCCTCGGCCCCAATCATGGGAATAACTACCAACCTTGGTGATCACCCCAAGGAATGCAGTTTCGGCGATAACCTCAAAAATGTTTGTTTCAAATGCAATCAGCTTCAATCTCGGTGCTCACAACGAGACACACAGTACCAACCCAGAGATAACACTGGGAAGACAGGCACACCTCAGAGTTGACATTGAGGACTTTCAACACTTACGGCAGATCCAATCTCGGTGAAGCCTCGAAAGCAACGCTCGCATGATCGTCACCAAACCGGCGATAACACGGTGAGGGCAACCTCGTCATCTTGCCAATGCAATGCCACATCACGTCGTCTCAACATTTTATACACACATCTCTACACAACGATGTCCCACAAGAATCAAGGAAAACCAATCCCGAGTGACTATTGTGCGGGGTAACGAATAGAATTTTGAAGCTTGAAGACAGGAGGGCATCGTCCCATCTTCAATGACTTCGTACAAACTCTAATCATATGCCATTGTACAACTCTCGACAACGGCGATCCGAAATAGGTCCTATATACCTCAGTCGGATGCCCGGATTGCAATTCTGAAAGTTTGAGCGGACATTGCGCGGTTTACGTGCACGCACTTATGAGAGACGACTCGACCGAGAAACTCGGGCAACCCGAAAGCGACCAGTACACCTGCGGCTCAACCGCCAAGTACACACTGCGACTCCCCTCTATAAATAGAGGGCTTGGGGTGGCCATTTTGAGAAGAGAAAGAGCGAGGAAGCCCTGTCAAATTTACTCCGTACTTGCAATATACTGAGTGCTTTCCCATTTTAAACACATGTGAGCTCAGATATAGCTACTTTTGTACTTACAAAAGCCAGTGTTTACCCACTATAAAGATATAGAAGCCTTCTTTGGTAGCCCACTGTAAGCCTTCTCACACACTTTAAAGCCTTTCTCTTCATCTCTGCACACACCCTTCTTCACGTTGAGAGTCGTGTTGCGTGTGTGTTCGCCTAGAACTTCTATCCGTGGTTTTATTTCAGTTTGTATATATATATATATATATATATATATGGACTAACATTATCTAGTTATGCCTCAATTGAGCCTAGACTTTGGCCTCGAGCGCTTATTTGCTTTATATATATATATATATATTTATTTATATATGTTTTCGAATATATATATATATATATATATATATATATATATATATATATATATATACATATATATATATTAATTGTGTGTGAACTTTGTTCGATGAGCCTGATTTTTGCCTATATATATATATTGACTTCTTTAATATATATATATATATATATATATATATATATATATATATATATACACTTATATATATGAAGCTGTTGTCGAACTCTCATTCGATGAGCCCGGATTTTACATCCATAATGCTTATTTTTATATATATATATATATATATATATATATATATATATATATATATATATATATATATATATATATGAACTGTTGTCGAACTCGCTCGATGAGCCCGGATTTTACATCAGGCATGCGTTTATTGCTTATATATATATATATATATATATATATATATATATATATATATTCATTCCGCGCTGAGTTTCCTCCGTGGTGATTGATAAGCTTTTATCGCTTTATTTACGTTTCGTCCCACCGGAGTTTCCTCCGTGGCGGTTATAGCTTTTACAACTTTATTTACATTTTCGATCCCCATGGAGGTGCTTTCGGTTGGTGATCATGTCTATATATATATATTTACCGCTTTTATATATATACCGCCATCGCTTTCATACAAATTGCGAAAGATTACGTGCTTTAGAATCATGTGATCACAGATTCAAATTTTATTGGATCTAGATTCAGCCCGTAATGGACATTTTCAAATTGTAAGCAACTTGTAAATTATTCTCATGGTTCAATTTCCTCGATGGTTTCCATACCGCGAGGAAGTCGGCATTTTTCTGTATATTATTTTCATACGGATGCATCGCATCTGTAAAATAAAATCAATCAAGCCGAACACTTAATAAAATGGAAGTGTAAAAGGTCTCAATTACTATTGAGCATCAGGGTTTGAAAAAACCTTTTTTATAAAACATCATTGCTATATATTGCTAAAAAACTAAATTTTTACATAAATTCAAACCCTGTGTATATAGGTGCGAACGAGGCCTCGCATTACTTCTAAATAACAGCACATTGACCCACACACACACATATTCAGATAATCGTTTCTTGAAAAGAGGCGGTCACCGTGGTAACACGGATGTCGGAGGGTGCCTAACACCTTCCCTCCGCAGAATCAAGCCCCCGGACCTTAATGAATCTCGGTTTCACCGACCCATTTAAAAGTGTCACATCATTGGGTCAATGTGCGAACCTTTTCTCGGTTGTGTTGGTACAACCATTTAAAAAACCAACTGGCGACTCTTAACAGTCCATCACCGACATTATATATGTCGGACCTTTTTCACTTGTTTTTTCAAACAAATCTCACCTAAAATGAGAACACCAAAGAACAAGTAACGGAAAGGGACATCTAAAAAATCCCGACGTCCACGGGCGTCACAGAGTTCTTAGCAAAGATTATGGGAAAATGCATTCTGTGCAAAAATTTAGCATCTAAAATTGTCAATGACTTTCAAATGCAAGTCATGATTGCTATAATGAAGCAAAAAATTAATCTCGGGGTTGTGTTCATTGATTGGATTGCCAAACTGCTAGAAGACATTAAGAAGAAAAGATCTCTATATAAGTCTATATCAAAGATCTTTTATGGCAGATTCCTAAGTATCATTCTGGAAAAAAAAATTGAAGAAAAAAATTGAAGATGGTGAAGGAGAAACATTAAATGTTTACAAGGTGATGTCTCCAAAATTATTTGAAAATTGGAAAAAGAATCAAATGGAAAACAAGTGGATGAAAATGTTTGGCAATAGCAACAAAACCATTTCAAAATCAAGTAAAGGAAAGAGAAAGGTTACTAAAAGGAAAAGTATATCACCCGAGACCGATGATTTTGCTTCTCCAGTATCCTCTCTGATAACACACTTAAGGAAAAGGCAAGGATTAGTGAAGAAAGCTCAAGGACTGTTGAAAAACATCAAATCACTGAATGTAAAGGCTCAAAAAAAGAAGAAAGTTCAGAAGAGGAAAATATTTCAGAAAAATGAAGAAATCTCAAAGGAGGAGGAGGAAGTCTCAGAAACACCTGTCTTCAAGCATGTGGAAAGGAGACAAAGTGCAAGACTGAGACATATGATGAATTTTATAGGACACAAAAGTAATGAAGGCGTGCCTCCTATGTTCATTAATATTAATAAAGAAGAAGATAAATCTACAAAAATGGGGTTAAGAAGCGAAGGAAAACGGAAGATAGTCTCATCGAGCTCAAGTGATAATGAAGAAGATGAAAATGAAGTAAACGAGGAGAATGCTTAATCAGAATCCTAAGAAAGTGAGAAGGATGAACAAGCTATGACAGCTAGTGAGCTCGAGCCTAAAGAAAAACTCAATGGTATGCAGGTAGATCGAACCTTCGAGACTGGGGAAGAGGAAAGATTCATAGAAACTCATGATGAATCTGGAATCAAATCAAAGTTGGATGAAGCAGCTGAAGAAGAAGCAAGCGAGGACGAGGAAGAAATTACAAAAGGGAAGAAGATGCATAAGTTGGAATAAGAGGAAACTTATCCAGACGATGAAGATTGTGTAGATGATGTTGTTCCTCAACCATCCACTACACTTCCCTCCAACAAGATTCGAAGAAGAATAGTTTTGGAAGCCTTTGAAGAGTCGAATGAAGATGAAACTGAAAGGTAGATAGATAATGGAAATTCATAGATCTGAATGATTCCAATAACAATGGAAAATCTATTGAGGAGATTTCAACATGCCAAACTAGATCTAACTACGGTGTTTTACGATCCTAAAGGACATTAATTAGCATCATTATATACCTGGATGGCCTGGCTAAAGGCTGTCTCAAATAGTGATGAACATTTTTGGGGTGGTGCTTATCAAACTCCCCAAATCTAAATGTGGTCTCCTAAAATTTTCCAAGAATGAAATCATATCCTATGAAGATGATAAAGGAAACCAGACACTTCAAAGCTTACAGGCACTTTGGAGGTATTTACATTCCTCGTAATTTAGTTACCATCTTATCATCCAAGGCACATGTCTCAAAGACAAAGGTCGTAGAGCATCATCACTCTATGAATAAATCTGAACAACTCCATCCAATAAATCCCACCACTAAAATCAATCATCAATCTTCACCCCAAGTATCTATCAGATCATCTGATGTCCCATCTAACATTTTATCTTCATCTCGTCATGAATTCTTTAATGTGATCACTGCTCTCGAAAACATTAATATGACTTAGCAACCCTCTGCTTAGTTAACCACCAATCCAGCTACTACCTTATCAATAACTGAAACACAACCTACTTTTGAACCTAAAGTTAGTTCACTCTCCAAGGATATGAAACAATTGTTGTAGAAATGTCTCTAAAACTAAATCAACGCGAACTTCTTCATCATCAAGCTATTGAGAAAACTCGAAAAGCATCTATTGAGATGCAGCAAAGAACTGAGCAAAGCATCTCTTCTCTGTCTAAGAGAGTATCAAATCTTACTCAGTCTCTCTTAATAAAAATTGAACTCAGCTAGCAAGAGGTTCATACAGAGGTTGAAAACACATCATACTTGATTGATCAACTTATTGATCATGTTCGACATCTCTCTACCTTGATTGATGACAAAAAGGTGAGAAAAAGAGAAGACGTGCTGAGAAATCTCAAAAGAGGAAACATAGTAAAGAAAAGCTGATAAGAAAGGTTAAGCAACTAGTGTCCGTCATTAAGGAGGTTCAATAAGAAGAAGAACAAAAGGAAGCTATTATTACGGGGGAGCAAGCAGAGCAAGAGGAGGTCAAATAAAGTAAAAAGAACAAGGACAAGAAGAAACAAAAGCAGAAAAGGAAAGAAGATCATAACTGAGGATGCAAGAAGAGTAGGTATGGAAGATATAAGAAAAGTCGTCATGATTTCTTAAGCCTTTTGATTAAATTACTTTTGGGTTGTAATACATATGTGAATGCCATGATTGAATGCTCATATATGTGAATGCCATGATTGAATGCTCATCATTTTATTCATATATGTTGGTCTAGTAATACATTGACTTACTGTATATTAAGTCACTCATAATCATGCATTTACACTAAATGAAATTCATTGAAAAAGTTGATATAGTATTTTTTTTTCAACCTCAAATAGGGGGAGATTGTTATAAATATGTGTATGGATTAATAAGTTGTTTAATTAAGGGGGAGTTTGATCAAGACCCCTATTAGATTCCAAATGTATGTGATTTGATGATGAAGATCATAAAATATATTTGTATGGATAAGTTTTGTGTAGTCCTTAAATGCGATATCTATGTACAAGGACTTAGAATAGTATGATCAAACTTGTTAAGTTGATCTTAAATCTGAATATGTGTAATAGATAGATCATGTAAAAGGATGCTCTACATGATAACAATATCGTCAGCAGAGTAATCTATATGTGCTTAAAGTGAAACTTTAATTATGTATATTTGTACAAACAAGTTTTGTAAAGTCCTTCAAAAGAATTAATGTACAAGGACTTAGATTAGAAAGATCAAATAATGTTAGGTTGATCTTATAGAAATTGATCTAATGTATAGATGATAGGAAATCATGATCATAAAGTTATTGTGCCAGTTCGTAGTATGGAGATACTTCGCAAAGTCAACAGTGTTTGTATAACATCAGAAGATCACAAAGTTCACTCCATCTCTTAAACATGGTTTCAACTCGTAAAGTGAAAAAATGTTCTCAAAGTTGCAAGACTATCACAAAACTATAAAAGGAGTTGAAGAAGTTGTTGCATTTATTGAACATCACCCAACAAAGTTAACCAACTTGCTAAGTGATCAATAAATCATAAACTCAGTAAAGGACGATTGAAGAATACTCTAAGCAGACACTGAATGAGAGAAATATCGTAAGATAAATCCAAGATTATACAGTGAAATCAAGATCGCAAGGTCAGCCTCGGAATCATAAATCAAAATGTGAAGTGATGATTACATGAATTAGAGGATATTAGCAAGCTAAGTTTGTGTCATGGATATAAAGTAAAGATTACTCAAGAAGGAGCATATGCCAAAAGAATATATTTTGATGGTTTCTGAGTATATCTCTCAACAGAAGAGATCTACAAAAGAAATCTATAAAAGTCTCAATGCAAGGATACTCTTTCTAATCATAATATTCATAGCAAATCGCAGAGCAATCAGGACTTCATATAGAAGCTGCCAGTACTTGAAAGTAAAGAGAAATAGCTCACTCAGAAAAATATTCTCAACTTCGCAAAACAGCTAAAGTATCAAGAGGACGAAAAATAATTTGCACAACAAGTCCAAGCATCATGAAGAAATCAGAAATTAGAACAGAAGATGATGTCATAGTATCAGTTATGATACAGATCACAAGTCTACAAATTCAATCACTCTACTATCGATAGACTCAAGAACAAAAATTTCAAACATAATGAAACAACTTAACCCTATGATTCTTGGAACTACAGATCGTAGAATCAATGTCAGGCCTGACAAGAAGACTGCCAAATGGAACTTTACAAGAAGAACATTTCGAGGTTTTAGAAGATATATTCTTGGAAGAAAACAAAGGTGTATCTACTGGCTAGTTGGCTAAAAACAAGTTATTAGGAAAACAAGAAAAGATACTGATTGATGTGATAAGTCCTGAGTCAGAAAGTACGCTGACATAAAGCTTTAAAAATTTAACATGAGATATCAAAGTATCTAAGCATTAAATGCTCCAACGGATACTTCTCAATGGAAAGATTTCAAAGGAGTATAAAAAACATTATCATTCAAAAGTGAATGAGATGATGATGAACACTGAACATCAATACAAAAAGGAAACATCATCAGATATGAACATAGAGCTGAACAAGAAAAACGTAGAGTAAGGTCCACTCTACGAGTAGAGAAATGTTCAAGGCACCAAGTATAAACAAGAAGAAGATTAAAAGTAATTTTGACAACACCTCATCAGATTATAAGAAACTGATGAGTACATGGAAAGGTCTGAGCTGCAGAGATAAAGACAAAGAGTTATAAAGCTAAAGAGCTAAGGAGCCAGAGCCAGAGAGCCAAAGAGCCAAAGAAAGTGGAGGACATGGCAAAGCTAAAAGTCTGAGTCTGAAGAAGCCATGTAGTTGATGAAGTTAATATGAGAGTGGCAGATCAGAAGTCAAATCTTAAAAACCACTCTATGTTCCACCAGGAACACTCAGAGCTAACCAGTTGAAGACGTAGAGCATAAGTTTAAGATCCAGAAAGTGTTCAAGGCTGCTACACACAAAAAAAAAGAAGCTAAAGTGAATAGCTTAGCAACACATCAACAATGATCGTGAGTAAATGCTAATAATCAGAAGAAATCAAGCTTTAACAACAGAATTCAAGAAGCACAAAGAAATGATCAATAATGTTGCTAAGCAACATAAGATGACGAGAATTCAAGTCATCTTAGTAGCACCTCCAACACATCAACAACATAGGAATTAGGGTCGGTGGATCCTGGTCTTGAGGACCAAATTAGGGTCGATGGATCCTAGTCTTGATGATCGAATTGGGGTCGGTGGATCTTGGTCTTGAGGACCGAATTGGGGTTATAGGATCTTGGTCATTAGTGACTGGATTGTCGAGTTTAAGTGACTCGATGCTGAGACTTTGTGACTCGAAGAAACCCAAGGGGTTCAGATTGAAAATGGTTTATTAGGCCTATATCCTTAGTGGATATCCTACTTGCTGAATAGAAGAGTGGAGTAAGAGTTGTTTAGTCTCCGAACCACTTAAAACCTCATGTGTCTTTTATATTATGTCATTTACATCCCGCAATCTATAACTTCTATATATGCTATGTATTTGCCTATTCGTAGAACTTGTTTTAGAGCTAAGATTTCTAAGTAAATCTTTAAGGGGATTTCTCAAACTTATATTTCGTTGTACATAGATACTCTTGATTAATTATTTATTGGGTAAAAATTGAAAGAATTTTAAAGATCTATTCAACCCCACTTCTAGATCTATATTATACCTTTGGGAAATAACACAGACTAAGCTAATTCTTGAGCCTACGATTCACTTATATTACCAACTACAAGTCACCTAAAAATTCAGAGTTTTTGGATACGTTAACTACCTATAACCTCGGCCCGAAAAATGGAACCAAGCTAGGATTTTTTGCGTTTTATGTTTTTTACGAAATTTTTTGCCATAACTTTGTTATGGCGTATTTTTCCTTCGTTCCAATTGGAAAATCTTCATAACTTACTTATCTATGATTCCTTATTTTTTATAATCAAATTACACTACACAGACAAACAGTTATAGAAGTCCGTTTACAGTCCTCTACTTTGTTCTTTTCATTCTCACGCTTAGGCTTATAGTTTTAATTATTTGTTTACTTCACATGCATATTACTATTAGTTTTTTTTAGATGGTTTACTCCTTCCATAACCACCTTATATCTTCTAGATCTTTCATAATCTTCCATTAATCAACAACCACCAACAACTAATCAACTCAAAAGAAAACTAAAGAGATGAATAGTTTTAAGGTTTTAGGCTTATCTCTTATGTTCTTCTCTTTCTTCTTAGCTTATGCTTGATTAAAGCTTGATCCTTGCTAGCACTTGATCTTCTTCTCTCTCACTCTATAAGACCCGACCCTTTCTTTCTTTTTATGCTCTTAAGCTCTCTTTTATACTTAAAAGATGTTAGTTGAATGAAATGAAAGTATACTTACACTATATCTTCATTTAACCACTAACTCTCCTCTAATTATGTTAATCAACTAAGGTAGACTAATCAAAGTCAAGATAATCATTCGCAATTAGACTAACTCATGTTGGGCTAAGGGAACAAAATGATGACAATTGAAGATTTAATGACTAAGATGACTTAATAAAATAGACAAAACATTTAATGCTTTATCCAATTAAGAGATACACTAACCACCTATGGTACATGAGTCACCACATACTCCCCCCTTGCCCTAAATGGTCAGACCTCATTGGGCCCAAATTGTACTTCCTTTGTTTTTTTCTTTTCATCCACCTTTATACCACATATGATAAATACAAACCATTGATTTGGGTCCAAGTCCTTAAGGTATAACCATAAGGATCAAGTCATGACTCAACGCTAGTTAAGTCACTCCAAAACCTTGGCTCAACCTTTAGCCAAATCACCATTCAAACCTTAGGCTCAAACCTAGCCAAGTCTTGAAAGTCCTAACCAAACAATGAAAATACTAGGCTTAGTTAGTCCAACTAAATCTACCAAAACATTTTCTTTTCTAGTTAGTTTTCCTAACTTTTTCGATTACGTTCTCGTAACCCACTCGGTTAGTCGAAAAACCAATTTTCCATGTTTCAAAAATTCGATTTCGCCACTGATCCCTATTTCCCGAATAAATGCTATGTCGTAATTTGAAAAGTCGAAAAAAAATGAAAAATGCATTTTTAGTGTGAATAGTGTTTTTACGTCTTTTCTTGGAAAATTTTTATTTTTCACGTACGAGCTTCAAACACAAAAATGCACACATCACACATATCGTGATCATATTACGACCATAAATCACATAATACACAATTATCCATAAAAATATTATTTTATTAGATAATTTCTTATAAATCATATTTACAAGGATATGTTCAATCATTGCGATCTTTATCGTTTACGTCCACTATTTGATTGCTAGTTATGTGAATAAATATTAGTGATAACTTTTTTAAATAGATATGTAATAAATGGGGTCTCTTTATAATTTTTACCAATCTTATATATTGATAAATGTCGACGTCGGGAAAATTTCGCATGTGTTTCATTTTTCCTTTTTTCCTCCTTTTGATTTATTTCTACCCTTTATATTTCGATATGTCGATGGATTTAATTAAAGGGTGAGGTTTTAAGAAAAGATCGACATTTAGTTGACTTATTTTACCAAAGTTTGATTTTATTGATGTTGATGATTGGACTGAATGAGACAAAGCCGCCAGTTGATATGGTTTGCAATGGATGTACCAACTCATCCATATTTGAAAGTTTTCACAATATGACCCAATATGTGACTCTGTAACATTGGTCTGAAATTGAGATTCTTAGAATTCGAGGGCTCGATTAAGCGAAGGGAAGGTGTTAGACACTGTGACACCCCCAAAATAGGTATACATCACCCATTCCGAGTCGCCAAATACATGGTATATAAATCAAATACAAACTTCTTTTATACAATATGACAACAGATAGCTTAGAGTTTTTTACGAATATTGTCTCATAGGCGATGATTCAAACTCAAATGAAGTCCTCATTACATTTATTATCACACTATTTTATAAAATAGTGAGGACTACTATAGCCACCATCTCGGGATCATCACTGCTCCTCGACTAGTCCCGCCACGCTCTCATTTCCTAAAGAGAACAATGAAAGTAAAATGGTGAGCTCAACTAGCCCAGTAAGAAATATTATGACTAAGATAATGCAGAATAAATTATCGTTAGCCTTCAACAGTGTTAAACTGATAAAATACAATAAACATCAAGTTTAACTACAACAGAACAAATAATCCATTAGAAGAGTCAAGTAGAGCATGATATCTACTATCTTCTATGATTTAAAAAGTTTTTCATCAACTTTATCGCCGAGACTCAACTTAATAATTAAACCACATCGTCGAATTATCCCTGCACTACGGGCCAATGATATTCATATAATCATCAATGGTCATGATCATACCAACAACTGTCCATCAATGCACTACGGGCCAATGAGGACTTTTACCACATCATTTGTAACATTACGGTCATGATTATACTGAATAATCCTTGGTCATAATCATACCAATCAATAGTACATCTATGCACGTACGCCACATATGACTTTTATCACAATATAAGCATGAGGATGATGACAATGACATAAGAATTCAATTAAAAGAAAGCAAATGATAATTTTTTAAAGATTTATAATTTAATTTATCCAGAATTCAATAATGTCCAAATTGTCAACATGATATTGCTTTGTGGAGTAAAATTCAAGAATAATATTGTATAAAAAATGATTTGGACAACAAAGAAATCAATTTTTGTCATGAATAATTCCCCGGATGAATAATACCGAGTGAATAGTACCCCGTGAATAGTACTTCGGGAATAGTACCCCGTGAAAAGTATTTTGTGAATAATACTCGTGAATAGTACTTTGTGAATAGTACCATAAAAATGAATACTACTCATGGACAAGATCTCAGCATTTGAAAAGCTTAAAATTTAACAAGAATGTGCGAGAAAATATCCTTGTGAAACGATCTTAGATGAAGCCTTAAATTTCAAGGATATTCTACTAATTTCACGGAATATAGAAATAATACTTTAACAAAATGAGGGTATAATTAGGAATACGAGATTTAAATAATATTACTCACATATTACGTAGTATGGAAGAAAATATTATTCTATGAATCTTTGAACAAAATAATATCTCTTACCTCGTAAGAAGATCGGATATCGAAATAGTGAAGTAGTTAGACTTTTCTTCTTCTTTCTCTCTATAGCCTCTCTCTATAATTGTTCTTGTGAGTCTTAGTGAATTGGTGAGAATGAAAGAAGAATGAGCTTCTATTTATAGGAAAATATAGTTTCGATAATCGCACGTTTTGGGGCTCGAAATATTATAGTATAATACCTTCATCTTTTCCTTCATTTTCAATTTAGTCCTGCAAGTATTATCAAACCTGCACCACCTCCCCTAATAGTACATCATGTGAATCAATAGTACATTCATGTGAATCAATAGTTCTATACATGTGAAAAAAATAATTACAGTATAGTACCTTCATCTATACCTCCATTTTAAATTTAGTCATGCAAGTATTATCAATCTTGCACCACCTCCCCTAATAGTGCATGCATGTGAATCAATAGTACACACATGTGAATAAATAGTTATAAGCATACGATTTAATAGCAATTAATTACTCATTTATCAAATTAATTACCCAATTGGTCAATATAACCTCCAGACATCAATTATTATCGGAATAGATGTCGATTTCCATTAACACTAATAATCCCCACACAATAAAAATATCAATTTTATCTTTAATCAACACGAACTTATTCATCATTAATATTATAACTCACAATATTTAACAACCAGATCATTCCCAGGAAAGAGGGGGCTTTCCGATAAGGATTTCTCCCTATTGGCACGCAATTAGGTGACCAAACCTCTCCTTGACAGAACTTTATAGACATTGTCAATATTACAAATAATAATATGAATAACTTTGTCGTCTCAATTATTAATTTAATAATAATAAATGCAAATGATACTGTGACAATAATTGAATAAATAATATGAGAGAGATTATGCAAAGAATTCATCGTAGTAATAATTGAGTATAACTTAGTGACTTTCAACGTAAGCATCAATAATCAATATTTGTGTGCTACTACGCAACCCACGATATTATTGTTCTTTTACCACTTAGGGTAGTTCAGCGGTTTAACGGTAAAACTTTCACCGTTATTTTTATAAAAGATAATTTTGTCGCTTTCTAAATACGACAATACTTCTGTTGTGGGGTCCACCAATGATTGTGTCATCATACGAATATTCCCTGTTAAAACGAATATTCCCCGACCAATTGAATATTATATAACCACTTGCTTACTTTGCAAAATTTGTAAATATTACCCACAACTATAACATTATATCAAATCCACACCATAATATTCAAAAATATATTTCGAGAACAATTAATCTTTATTCATAAAAGTTGGGGTCTTACAGACACCCCCCGACTTCTGTGAAAACACGGTTACTGCATCCTATTAATTTCCTATGCATAAAGTGTGTGTGTTTTATTGTCCTCAATGCTTTTATTTTAAAGTCTTTTCTATGCTTTATTTGTGTTATTTGGAAGTAGTGTTGTTCCTCTTTTGCACATATGTACGAATGATTTGATTTAGCGAAAAGTTAATTTTTAGACAAAATATACATTTCGAATGATATTTTGGAAAAACATAATTTTTAAATCCTTCGCCCGATAGTAATTGAGGACCTTTGATACTTCTTTTTATATTTATATTTCTTAGACGATCTGCCCAAATCACTTTATTCTGCATGAAAACTCTTTGTGATTTTATTGGAAAATCGTTTTGGGTGATAATGTATGCAATAAAGTGCAAAAAAGAGGTCAAATAATCATCGGGCGTGAAAGCCATCTTGATGAATCCAAACACTCACAAACATGATTTTCACTATCACGGGATCTTAAATTCGAATTCTTAGGGACGAACCCCGAACTGATTTTAAGATCCAATATTACATGTACAAAGATTTTTGCAGTATTTAAACATTACATTTAACCAAAAAGTCCAATATGGGAATCTAGTTAAGATCCATTTAGTAGATCTCAACCCCAGGATTCCTAGGCTCACGTTGACATGTTTAAACGTGTATATACACCATCCTAGACTTGATGTTAGGTGATTTTATCGGTTGAAATCTCCATATCGAGCCATTAGGACCTCCTTCCCTCTAGATACAGATCTAGGGCTCTACGGAGTGACTGAGACTGACCAAAAGCAGTAAAATATCTAAATTTACCATAAATCTGAACCAATCTAGCATATAGGTTAGAGCATCATGCTTCATAACCGTTCAAAATGCTAGATTTAGCTAGATATAGGTAGATCTAGTCAAATAACTTGATTTACAACTGAATATGCACAACTTAACCGATAGAAACTCAATGTCTACTCACTAATACACAATATATATGTAAAACAACAAATTTAACTGGTAGAAATTGTTATATCTACATAGATATAGTATTTATAACAACATTTACACAGAAAATGGCTAAAATGAGTGTTTTTCACCTTGGGGGACGCGTGAACCAACTTCTTTTGGCTTGGATTCAACTTATATAACTCTAAACTTACAATATGTATGATATATAAGATCAAACAACGAAAATGTGATAAAGAAATGCAAAATCTGAAGCTCTCTCTAGAACTCTTTTTGGCTTTTCCTTCTTGCGCGTCTATGAAATAATGAACTACTGCTGTTGACTTAAGGCACCCGACCCATCCGCAGGTGTACCTGCAGCTAGAGCAGGTGCACCTGAGGCTGGGCCCCACGGTCTCGCTTTCTCGATGTGCGTGCCTTCGATCTCAGTCTGATGAAAGTTGAGCTCCGTACCTAAAAATCTCGGAAAGTCTTTGCGGAAGGCTGCGAAATAAGGTCGAGTCTGAATGACTCGAAGTCCAAAAAGATGATACAATTAATTAAAAGGTATCTTCCGACTTCCGAGGGTCGTCAATCGATTTGTCTTCGATGGCTCGCAATTCATTGGTTATTGCAGTGACCTTATAACCACATCTTTAGCTTTGCGATCCTTATTCAGTTCGCGTGTGGGCATCGTTGAACCTTGATCTCTCCTCGAGGTTGTCGCTATGGTGAAATGATGCTTTTTCCCTACCTCGGGGTTATCTCCGAAGTGAAATGACGGTTTTGCCCTCCTGTAGGGAGGGAAAGCGAAATTTCAAGTGTCTACAATAAATTTTACAATTATAATTCGACGTAAATTTATATTTATAAATAAGAGAATTTATAAATTATAATAATAATATAAAAGAAAACATATCATAAAATTTTTCTTTTTAGTCCCTAGAGTAGATCTGACAAACATGGCTTAAGCCCGCGGGTCGAGCTTTGGGCTACAATTTTTTAGTCCAGTAAAATTCGGGCATATTTGGCCCGCCCGTTTGAGCTAAACAATAAAAAATAGACACAAAATTGGTCCCGACCCGCCCGTCACGGGCCGACTTTGGGCTACAAATTTTTGACCCAGCAAATATCGAATTTTTTTAACCCGCCCGTTTTTGGTCCAGTCCGCTGCTCGCACGGCCCGTTCGTTTGCGGGTCTACCCTAGAGCAAGAGTATATTTAAAACATTTGCTTTCAATCGAAGCATTGTTTAGGAACAGCTCTAATTATTCCAAGAGCTCAAAACCCATTCCAACATATATGCATATTCTCTACATCTGAATACTAAAATCACATTACATTCTGATGGCAAAATCCGAGAATTCAAAGTCCAATTCCTCCAAACTGCAATCCAATGATCCCGAAACCGATCCCAATTCGTACTCACTTGTGAAATTCAGACTCTACGAAACCCGAGCGGTAAGATTCATCTCAAAATTGTCTTCAATTACATCAGTTTTGGATAAAAAAAGGTGAATTTTAGGATTATTTGGTTTTTATGTGTAGAGATTCTATTTAATTGGGAGCGATCGAAACAAGAGATTCTTCAGAGTATTGAAAATCGACAGAATGGAACCTTCGGATTTAAATATCAGTGAAGATCCTGTGGTTTATTCGCCGCAGGAAGTTAAGAGCTTGCTCCAGCGGATTGATGAGGGCAATCGTGCCACTGGTGGATTGAGTTCTGTTGCCAAAGTTTATGGCATAGCTGGTAAGTTTTTGGGATTTATTTTATGGTTTAAATCCATGTTTGGTTATCATTTGGTATTTTGTTTTCACAATTTTGTTTTGTTTTCTATTTTATTTTCATTTTTAATTTTTATAGTAATGAGTTCCTTTGATTATCCATTTAACTGGGTTCAAACAATATTTTAAGTATGGAATAAAACTAAAAAATTAATAGATTAATTATTCAAATTGGAGCTCACTTGATTATGTTTTAGGGTCATTTTAGACTCATTATTTCATTTACTGACAGGAACAACTAAGAGGATATTTCTTGTGTTTTTAAAATTGGGGTGTTTACTGCAATATATTTGTAAAAGAAAGTAGAAACTCTGTCAAAGACATTATTTGAGGTTTTTTTTCTTCTGAAACTAAAAAGAGAGAAGTGACTTAAAACGCCATTCAAACAATTTGGCTGTAAATTTCTGTTTTTGAAAATAAGGATGTGCTTCGTTACATGTTTAATGTTTTTAATATTGTTTTAATGGACTTATAAGAGATTACATTAGCTTGTAGGTATTGTTTTGGGAAGCACGAGGGCTTTTGAAATGTTTTATGAGAATTGAAAATGGAATGTTATAAAAGGAAAGCATAAAACTTGTTAGAAAATGATATCCTAATTGGGTCTAATTTGTACTGTAGAAATTGTCTCTGATGGCTTACTAAGTTTCAATTTGTATTTTTATTTGTTATTTCCCACTAGGTTGTATCAAATTCTTGGAATCATATTATTTAATATTGGTAACGAAGCGTCGGCAAATCGGATGCATATGCGGTCATGCAATATACAGTATAGATGACAGCCAAATAATTACGATTCCGCATGTCTCAGTTCAAACTGATGTTGCTCATTCAAAAACCGAGTTGAGGTAATTTCGATTTGAACTTTTTTTTGGTGATATTTCTTGGTTCTTAATTTCTATAGTCCTTTTTATATAGTGGAAATAAATTCCAAAGAATTTTTTATGTATTTTACCTGTGATGAATAAAATAGTGACCGACAAATTAGTGTTACCAGAAGCAGCCCACCCAGGTCGGAGTGAAGAACCAACAAACTAGGCCTTTCTAAAGCCATTGGCCATATTAGGAATAAATGAAGTCTAGTAGAAGTAGATGGGTGGTAGTGACTTCATGGTGTATGTTAGAATTATGGCTCATTTAGTAGTTCTGTAAATGGTTAAGTGTCATTTCATAACTTGAATAGTATGAATGATTTAAAGAATTCCTTATTAGGGGAAGGCAATGCAAGGCTAAGGGCCATAGTAAAAATAAATAGACTGTAGGCGATTCCTCCCTTTGTTCCACAAAAAGAGTTTCATTTGAATTTGTTTTTTAGTCAATTTGTGAATTGATTGTATTCTATTAAGGAATTAATATGATATAATGCTACTTTTAATTTTATGTGTTTATAATTAAAGTTTGACAATTTTTGTTTGGCAAAACTATGTTTTTCACCACTATACTTGGCAAGTTTTACTTAATACACCATTGAACTTTTAATTTTTTGTATTACCCCATTAAACTAATTAAAATAGTAAAATTGGGTCATTCCGTTAAAAAATGTTGACAGACGTTAAAATATTGCTGACGTGGCAAAAAAAACCAGATTTTTATTGCTTATGTGGCAAAAAAAAATTAAAAACAGATTTTAAAAATAAAAAAAGTAACATTTTAAAGTTTTAAAAATAACAAAAAGCATAATAAAATAAAACAAAAAATACAAAATTTTTTAAAAAATAAATTTTTTTAAAAAATAGAATTTTTATAAAAACAGTTTTTTTTTTAAAACAGATTTTTTTTAAAAAAAGAATTTTTTCAAAAAACGGAACTTTTTAAAAAACAGTTTTTTTAAAAAATAAATTTTTAAAAAAACAGAATTCTATAAAAATATTTTTTTAAAAAAACAGATTTTTTTAAAAAGTTATATTATTTATAGAATTCTGTTTTAAAAAATTTCAATTTTTAAAAATTCTGTTTTTAAAAAGTTCCGCTTTTTTTAAATTTTGTTTTTTAAAAAAATTATGTTTTAAAAAAACTGTTTTTAAAAAAGTCTATTTTTTTTAAAAATTTGTTTTTTAAAATTCTATTTTCTAAAAAAAGCTGTTTTTTAAAAAAGTATATTTTTATAGAATTCTGTTTTTAATAAAAATCTATTTTTTAAAAAGTTCCGCTTTTTTGAAAAAAAATCTATTTTAAAAATCTGTTTTAAAAAAAAAAAACTGTTTTTTAAAAATTTGTTTTTATAAAAAATCTGTTTTTGTATTTTTGTTTTATTTTATTATGTTTTTGTTATTTTTAAAACTTTAAAATGTTAATTTTTTTATTTTTAAAATCTGTTTTTGATTTTTTTTTGCCACATAAGCAATTTTTTTAATTTTTTTTGCCACGTCAGCGCCACCTCAGCAATATTTTAACAGAATGACCCAATTTTACTATTTTAATTAGTTTAATGGGGTAATCCAAAAAATTAAAAGTTCAATGGTGTATTAAGTAAAACTTGCCAAGTATAGTGGTGAAAAACATAGTTTTGCCATTTTTGTTTCTAGTGACCGCCTAGGCATAGCTGGCGCTAGTACCGCTGCCTTTTAAATACTCCCTCCTATTCAGATTAAATGTCATTTTAGAGTTAAACACACTTATTAAGAAATAACACAAAATGTCTTTTGTGTTCATAATTAATTATTTCTCTCTCCACAATTGCATTTACTAAACATATTAAATAGATGGGTAAATTAGGAAAAAATAGTGCAATATTGCATAGAGATTTCAAAACAACACTTATATAGAATAAAATTAAACTCTCTAAAACGTCATTTAATCTGAATAGGAGGGAGTACAATTTTTGTATAGTTATAGGAAGTTATATACTAACCCCAAAACATGAAAGTGAGGCAAAAATAAGCAGTGTCTGTGCCCACCTTGCTGGAATTGATTCAGCACTAACAAATGTTGTTATCTTGTGCATTTGTGTATGCAATTGATTTATAACACGTACACCCTTGTTTCTTAACCTCCCTATTCAGTATCATGTCAAATTGAAATTCTAAATCCTTCCGGTTCATCCTAATCGGTACATTTGATACAACTGCAGGTACAAGAAGCTTTTATCAAGTGTAGACTTGACTAAAGATTTTTTCTTTAGTTATACGTATCCTATAATGCAAAGTTTGCAGAAAAATGTGATGTCAATGGCTGATGAACGGATGCCATATGAGAATATATTTGTGTGGAATGCTTTTCTAACTGAAGCAATTCGATCAAGATGCAAGAACACAATCTGGACAATTGCATTAGTTCATGGGAATTTTAAGCAGGTATCGGATTTTCTTTTGGTATGTTATGTTTTTCATTTTCGTAGGTGTATTTTGTTGTTTTCCACAAGGAAAAATTGATATTTTCACAAGGTTTCACTCATATCTTACTATTCAGGTGAGGAGAGCCTTGTGGAACTAGCAAATTCCCTAGTGGAAATATCAATTCCCATATTTGATTATGTATTTTTTTTTTTAAAATTTTGATGTGGAAGGCACCAAAGATGAGCTGCAAACCGTAGACACAGTGAATACTAGTAAGACAAGATGAGCTCACTGAAGGAAAAAAAGGGACGGGAAGGGAACATCTAAACACTAATAAAAATTGCAAGGGGCATTCTAAGAGATAAAAATTGTAGTGGTTTATTTTATATGTAGTTTCCCGATTAAGGCTTCTTAAGAAGTAATGAAGAGAGTCGCAAGACTCAATTATGTTCATCTTAAATTTCTCATTGTAAATGTTTCTCAGAGTTTTTGACAACACAATTTTTATATTTCACTGCCAAACTGTCATCCTGCACCATATCATTTCATTCCAGTAATCTAGAATTTGTGTTCAATAATATTTATTTGTTCGGTAACATTATTGTGAGTGATATCGCAACTGAATGTACCATATTAGAGTCTTCAATGGATACTTTTGTATTTGATAATCGCAGATTAGGCTATCAGTCTTTGGAAGAGACTTCAGTGTTTCTCTGGTTTCAAGGCGGTCTCGACATTTTGCAGGGACACGGTATGCCCTATTTGAAAATATTTATGTCAACTGCTTGGAAAATCATCATAGGTTGTAAATCTGCAGATTGTTTGATAATATTTTGCTAATCTACATATGAGTTGTTATGATACACACATTCGTGTCTGTTTGTGTGTGTATACTCAGAGAGAGACCTAGAGAGAGAGAGAGAGAGAGAGAGATGAAATAACGAAATGGTGATTTCATCTGGTTCCCCATTGTTTTGATAAAGCAACACGCGATAGACACCAAATTTCAAATAGGCATTCAAACATGAACAAGCCGAAACGGTTATTGCTAAAGTTAGCAAAATATAAATGCTCAATTCCTGAAATGCCCTTATTGACCAACTCAAGGATATCCAGCGTTTTATAAGGACAAAAATGAAGAAGCTTAACTAAACAAGCTACTAAAATGTCCCCTGCCACTAAAGATGCATTTGGAATATTATTTTTAATTTACTTTTACAAGTTCATATCGGCTATTATTATTATCTCTCTCATAAAACTGACCTGATTCTTGCTCTTTCTCTGTGTCGTAGCTCTCTAATAGAATTAATCTCTTTCTTACATAAATGGTACTGTTCATCATGACCGTCAAACCGCCTGGTATAGCCTTCCATCATAGATACTCACCCCCCTCCCCATGCACTATCAACACCCTTCCATCCTTGTACCTGCTGCCAACACATTTAGCATATAATGCATTACCACCCATGAAATCACTCAACCACTCACTCTGGATATTCTCTGAAACATCAATTCCAACCATTACCATACCTTAAGAGGCATCCCACACTATTTTATACTGTCAAAACCATATTCAATCATCCAATCTAATGGTATGTTATGTTTAAAATAGTAACCAACCTTTCAGATCATTTGTATATGATGGATTACCTCCGCCAATATACCACCATTTTAACCTAATATAACTCGAAGAATACAATTAACCCAGCAACAATTCATTTTTCAGATCATTAAGATGACTAAACAAATAAGACCACAGCCTCCAAGCTACTGGAGTAACTGGACAGCAAAATGAGGCGAGGGATGAGTCTTATCATCTCGAAAAAAAAACAGGGTACCATATCATTCTACAATTATACATACATGGATGAAATCTTACCCTTCAAGATAGTCAAGTACATAACAAATGAAGGATAATAGTGGTTGGCCTTTGGAGGATTCATTAGTTTTCTTAATGGCTCGTAATCAATATGATAATTATTTCCTCATATGCCATCACAGTTCTGCATCTTGGCCTAATAATGGGCTTGGTCATCAAATGCTGGCGTCGAAGAGGATCACAGTTACTCAAGAAAGAAGGAAATTTCCTTACATTTTCGTATTTCTGACTTGAAGTTTCTAGTAAATTTACTTCTAGTAATAGAAAAACTTCTATTGGTTCTCTAATTACTCGTATAATGATAGTCTTACAATTTTTTCCCATGCAAATTGCATTAATTGGTTCTGTACTTTTTCTCCATGGATGCAGTTATTTGAAAAGAGGAGTGAATGATAGGGGAAGGGTTGCAAATGATGTTGAGACAGAACAAATTATCCTTGATGAAGAAGCTGGTTCATGCAAAGGAAGAATGAGTTCTGTTGTACAAATGAGGGGTTCAATTCCTCTCTTTTGGTCTCAAGAAGCCTCGAGATTTAGTCCTAAGCCTGATATCATTTGTAAGATTTATTTAGTTACTCTGTTTGCTTATTATTGATAAGGCATTTTTTATGTTGAAACTATGCTTATGCGTATGCTTCTATTCTTTTGAATAAACTCGTGAAAAGCCTGTTTCCTTCCAACTTCAGTGCAAAGGTATGATCCTACATATGAAGCAACAAAGATGCATTTTGAGGACATGGCAAAGAGATATGGAAACCCAATTATTGTGCTTAATCTAATCAAGGTAGTTTATCTTAAAATATAATCTTTATAAACTTCCTTGCTAGATATAAACTTCCTGTTTGGTATAATATCAAGTGGGTTTTTCTTGTTTGCTTTTAACATTTTTATGTCCTTTTCTAACATTAGTTTTTTCTTAGAAGTAATCGATTCTCTTTTACCCCCAGATGCTTTAGGCTACTGGGAATTTTTTTTGAAGGTTTATTCAACAGATTAAACCCAGAGTATCATAAGTTTTGCCATTCCTGTTTTTGCTCACCTCTTGCATACTTCAAAATGTTAGGAATCGTGATGCAGCCCAAAGGGTTAAATATAGAATTTTTTTGTTCTTAACATTGTATTTTTTCAATAGGATTTATTACTTTTTTTTTAGGAATTAGGATTTCAGGAAATTGTAAGCTTTATTTTATCTTGTCTTGGAAAGCAAGCCATGTATCGATGATGCGGAACGGAAGAGGAAAGTTAAGAAATTTATTATTAATTTTGTATTGTTATTTAGAGATAAAAATATAAATTTTAATGTAATTGTTTATTATTGATTAGTTATATTAAGTAGGATATTCTAGTAATTGATTTTAATTAAGAGATTAATTAGTTGTAGATTTTAATTAGGAGATTATTTAACTTTCAAATTTAGATTAGGATTTGAATAATAATAGTAGATTTGATTAGGAGAATAGTTTTAATTGAGTGGTCCATCACCATCACTAGGGTTGTGCAAAACAAACGGTATAATCGGTTTTTATCGATACCTGTTTAGCCCAACCGGTCGGTATGGTATGTTTTAGAACCGGTCCGGTTACGATAAATGTAACCGGTAAATACCAATTTTTCCGGCTCGGTAACGGTATTAGTTTTGTAATATACGGAATATACCAAATCGGTACCGATTTACCGATTATATATATATATATATATATATATAGTATTAGTTCAGCTATGACTCGTTAATTCTTCTTCCTTCTTTTTTCATCTTTTTCTAACAAAGTTACAGTAAAATCTTTGTAAAGAACTTGAATCTTCGCAAGAACACGGCACATCAAGGTGAACTAATGGAGATTAAAAAGAAAAACAGAAATTGGGCAGAAGAGAGGTTAGAGAAATACAAAAATAAATTACTAAACCCATTATTTTTCATACCCATACCTACTCTTTCATCTTTTTTGAAAATATGATACATCTTAAATATATGACTTGATTTCTTATATATGTTACCTGCATATTGTTAGATTCATTATCTTGTGGAGAGAGGCATAGAGCGGTTGCTATAATGCATTAAGAGAGATATAATGTAGGGTTTTGAATAAAAGGAAATGAGCATTTGGGTTTTTAGATGGACTTTAGGTTTGGGCTTTTTTTGGCATATGGGCTGCATGCTGATGAAAATAGAGGAAAAGAAAAAAACAGCCGGTACAAAATCGGTATTTACCAGTACCGTACCGGTACCGAACCGGTTTAACTGGTCCGGGATACTGTTTAATTGGTTCCGGTTTCGATATCCATTTTTGGGTTACTTCGGTATTCGGTACGGTACGGTTCGGCAATTTACCGTTGCACACCCCTAACCATCATGACATAAACTCGGTTAGTGTAATGAAAAAGGAAATAGAGGGTGGGTTCTGACCAAGAATAATGATGTTATGCAGTTATGAAATGTACTTATTTGTGTCTTGGTGGTGGTTGTGACGCCCCAAAATTAGGTATACGTCACCCATCTTGGGTCGCCACTTACATGGTACATAAATTCAAATACAAACTTAATTATACATCTGTCGTGTAACATACGACAATACATAAACTGAGAGTTCTAATAGGAATATTGTCATTTAGACAATATCCATACTCAAGGAGTCCTCATTACATTTATTGTCACACTATATAGTGAGGACTACTAATGCTATCTTGGGACCATCACTCTTTTCCCCGACTCGTCCCAAATTTATATTCTCATTTCACAAGAGAATAACGGTGAAAGAAATGGTGAGATCAACTAGCCCAAAGAAGAAATATTATAACTAAGATAATGCGAATAAATTATCAATAGTCTTCAACAATGTTAAACCGATAAAATACTGATAGACAACAAGTTTAAGCTGCATAATGAATCAAGAATCCATTAAAAGTCAAGTAGAAAATAAAATCTACTATCTTTTATGATTTAAAAGGTTTTCATCACTTTGTTATAATGAGACTCGACTTTAATAAATATTCCACATCATCGAATCACCCCCCACGCACTACGGCCGAGGATATTCTTTAGTATCACGACCACAATTATTCATGCACTACGGGCCAAGAATAGTTGTGTATTCATTAATGGTCATGATCATGCCAACAATCGTCCATCAATGCACTACTACCATCGAGGATTTTTACCACATCATTTGTAATATTACTGGTCATGATTACACCGAATGTCCACGGTCATAATCATACCAAGTCCATCTACGCACTACTGCCATGAGATGACTTTCAACATAATATAAACATGAGGATGATGACAATGATATTCAATAAAACAAGTTCAAGAATTAATTTATCTAGAACCAATAACATCAAAATCACAACATGATCATTGTTTTGTAGAGTAAAATTCAAGAATATTGAGAAGAATATTTCCATGAAAGGATATTGGATGAAGCGCAAATATCGAGGATATTCCACTAATTTCATGGAGTATAAGTCAAAGTTTTAACCATTTGGGTATAATAAAGAATGGAATAACAAAAGAAATCACCACGCATGCGGTACTTCACATGTATAAAGTTATTCCAGCAGAATAATAATAACGGAACGTGTCGGTGAAATTCTGCAAGCTGGGATGTTCCAACAGAATAATAAAGATGGAACGGATCCGGTGTAAAACACAGATAGGATATTCCAACAGAATGATAAAAGCGGAACCAGTCCGGTGTAAAACACATGAGCAAGATGTTCCAATGTAATAATAAAGAAGGCGGAACCGGTTAGGTGTAAAACACATGAACATGATGTTCAAACGAATAATAAAATAATAGAAGAATGTCACCAAGTATAGGGGATTCAGCGTATACAAAAGTTATTCCAACAGAATAAATAAGAATGGAATAATATAAGGATTTCACCAAGTATAGGGTATTAGCGTATCTGGTCATGTATAGGGTATGCCACTTTTACAGGTTATTATTCCAATGAATAATAAAAAGAATGGAATAATGAAGTTCTCTTCATGAATAAAAAAATAACACCCTTACGAGTACAACAAATAATATTCCCTACCTTAGAAGAGTGAATATTGGAAAAATGAAGTAGCAAAATACTTTTCTTCTTTCTCTCTATAGTTTCTCTCTACAGAGTTTTAGTGAATTCGTAAGAAATAATGAAGGAATGAGCTTTCTATTTATAGAAAAAGCGAGGGTGGCTCTTGGTCTTAATGAAAGGTCAAAATGACTCTTGGTAATATTGAAGAGACAACTACTATTTCATGAAGGGTAATTAACCCTTGGAACAAGAGAAGCGAGTTAACTCTTGGTAATATTGAAGGGACAACTACTATTTGCGAAGGGTAATTACTATTCGAAGGTAATTACTTACTATAATGACGAAGGTAATTACTATTGACGAAGGTAATTACTATTGAAGAAGGTAATTACTATTGACGAAGGTAAATACTATTGATGAAGGTAATTACTATTCACAAAGGTAATTACTATTCACAAAGATAAATACTATTCACAAAGGTAATTACTATTCACAAAGGTAATTACTATTGACGAAGGACTCTTAGATGATGACATATGGCCCCCCATAAAATAATCAAACTTACCACAAACGCCTCATATAATGAGACTCTTTATATACATCAAGGATTGAATAAATATTACCACAAATCATTTTTTTTAATCAACACATTATTAATCTTTCAACAATTATTAATCATTTATAACTTGTCGTCTCGATTAATAATATAACATATTATGATGATGATCTTGTGATAATAATTGAATCAATAATATAAGAGATATGATGCAAAGAATTCTTGTAGTAATAATTGAGTATAGCTAAGTGACTTCTCACGTAAGCATCAATAATCAATCTTAGTGCTACTACGCAACCACGCCAGCATCTTGTACTTTTACCACCGGGTAGTTCAACAGTTTTAACGGTAACACCTCCGCCGTTATTTTTATAGAAAGATAATTTTGTCGTTTTCTAACTACGACAATACTTCCGTTGTGGGGTCCACCAATGATTGAGCCGTCGTACGAATATTCCCCGACAAAAAGAATATTCCCCGACCAAACGAATATTTTATAACAACTTGCTTACTTTGCAAAATTTATAAATATTACCCACAACTATAACATTATATCAAATTTATTCCATAATATTCAAAAATAATATTTATAGAAAATTTCATCTTTATTTATAAAAGCTGGGGTCTTACAGTGGTTGCCTACATTGTTAAGAGGATCTTGAGGTATCTTGAGAATGGGGATTGTGGTAGGGAATTACTTATGTAGCTTTGAGCCGACTACATTCGCTGCAATAGGACAAGGTTGAGAGAAGTAGCTGTCGAGGCCAATGTGTGGTTGGTGCGTACAAGTGGGCTAATGGGGACTCCAAGTCAATAATAAAGAGATTTTTTATATTTATTAGTTGTAGTTTTTATTATATTTAATGTAAAAATAGTTGATGTGATTTATGTATTTTATTTATTAGTGGGGATTTAAGACGTTAATTAGTGATTAAGAACTATTAATAAAGGTATTTTAGTCGTTTAATACTTTTATTATTCCTCAAGTAATATTAGGGTTTTGTCTATTTAAATAGTGATGTAATCCCTATAAGTCGGGTAGACTACATACTATTGATATTGAAGTTGATTATTTAATTCATGCCGTAGAGGTATTTTATCCATCTTAATATATGATACGTGGTGTTGATACACTTGAGAGATTCTAGTGGTTTAAACGTGGAGTTTAAATCCTAATTTATTTTTCATTAATTTTTCATCCTAAATCTATCTTGCATCATTTTTAGTATCAAAGTCTAAGATTTCTCCATCAATCTTATTTTTTTTGGGAGATCTTGTGTGACGCCCCCAAAATTAGGTATACGTCACCCATCTTGGGTCGCCACTTACATGGTACATAAATTCAAATACAAACTTAATTATACATCTGTCGTGTAACATACGACAATACATAAACTGAGAGTTCTAATAGGAATATTGTCATTTAGACAATATCCATACTCAAGGAGTCCTCATTACATTTATTGTCACACTATAGTGAGGACTACTAATGCTATCTTCGGGACCATCACTCTTTTCCCCGACTCGTCCCAGCTATATTCTCATTTCCTGAAGAGAACAGTGAAAGAAAGGGTGAGATCAACTAGCCCAGTAAGAAATATTATAACTAAGATAATGCAGAATAAATTATCAATAGTCTTCAACAATGTTAAACTGATAAAATACAATAGATAACAAGTTTAACTGCAGCGGAATCAGCAATCCATTAAAAGAGTCAAGTAGAAAATAAAATCTACTATCTTTTATGATTTAAAAGGTTTTTTCATCGTTATAGCCGAGACTCAAACTTTAATAAATATTCCACATCATCGAATCACCCCCGCACTACTACCAAGGATATTCTTTAGTATCACGACCACAATTATTCATGCATTACGGGCCAAGAATAGTTGTGTATTCATTAATGGTCATGATCATGCCAACAATCATCCATCAATGCACTACTACCCGAGGATTTTTACCACATCATTTGTAACATTACTTATTAATGATTACAACCGGAATAGTCCACGGTCATAATCATACCAAGTCCATCTATGCACTACAGGCCACAGATGACTTTCAACATAATATAAACATGAGGATGATGACAATGATATTCAATAAAACAAGTTCAAGAATTAATTTATCTAGGAACCAATAACATCCAAACTGTCAACACGATCATTGTTTTGTAGAGTAAAATTCAAGAATATCGAGAAGAATATTTCCATGAAAGGATATTGGATGAAGCGCAAATATTAAGGATATTCCACTAATTTCATGGAGTATAGAAGTCAAAGTTTTAACCAATTGGGTATAATAAAGAATGGAATAACAAAAGAAATCACCATGCATGCGGTACTTCAAGATGTATGCAGGTTATTCAATGTAATAATAATAACGGAACCGGTCGTGAAATTCACACGCAAGCGAGGATATTCCAACAGAATTATAAAGATGGAACCAGATCCGGTGTAAAACACATGATAGGATATTCCAATGTAGAATGATAAAAGACGGAACCAGTCCTGTAAAACACACGCACGGGATGTTCCAACAGAATAATAAAAGCGGAACCAGTCCTGTGTAAAACACACGCATGTGATGTTCCAAATGAATAATAAAAAATAGAAGAATGTCACCAAGTATGGGGATTCACAGATATCAAAAGTTATTCCAAATGAATAAATAAGAATGGAATAATATAAGATTTCACCAAGTATAGGGTATTCCGCATATATGTGTCATGTATAGGGTATGCCACTTTTTAAAAGTTATTCCAATGAATAATAAAGAATGGAATAATGAAGTTCTCTTCATGAATAAAAAATAACACCCCTTACGAGTACAACAAATAATATTCCCTACCTTAGAAGAGTGAATATTGGAAAAGTGAAGTACCTTCAACTACGGCGTACATCGTATTTCTTTTACTATGAGTGTAGTTCAACAGTTTACAGTAACACCTCTGTAGTTATTTTTATAGAAAATAATTTTGTCGTTTTCTAACTACGACAATACTTCCATTGTGGGGTCCACCAATGATTGAGCCGTCGTACGAATATTCCCCGACAAAAAGAATATTCCTCGACCAAACGAATATTTTATAACAACTTGCTTACTTTGCAAAATTTATAAATATTACCCACAATTATAACATTATATCAAATTTATTCCATAATATTCAAAAATAATATTTATAAAAAAATTCATCTTTATTTATAAAAGTTGGGGTCTTACATCTTGGGGTTTTCTAAAAAAAGAATTGTTCATCGAAGCCGGAGTTACTGTTCATCGTGATTCACTGTTCAAAAAAAAGAAAAAAAGAAAGGTAGTAGAGAGAAATTGTTACCGTGTTTTTCCACTGTCTAATATAATATGAGTGGTAACCCTAATCTCTAACTTATAAATATCTTACCAAAATTATAGTTTACTCCTTCATAGTTTAATCTAAAGTTTTAGCCCATAGTTTATATACCTTTCACTTATACAATATACACCCTTTTTATCATTTCAAATCAACCCCTACACTTTCTGCATTCGTACTTTAGCCCTTGTTTTCTATTTTCTTTTTAGTTAGGCCCTTAAGTTATAAAAACAGGTTTTATTTTATTTATTTTATAACCCATTGTCCCAAACACCCAATGTCTCAAGCCACTAAAGGATTAATTGTCGAAGCAAAAGAGTATATTTGGTTTCTTGACGATGAAAGTGACCGAATATACTACCTTATTAATACATGTGGTCATAGATATTTGAAACACAAGTAGAAAGAGCTTAGATGGGATATGGTTGATGCATAAGATTACCTTGGAAAATTGCAACGTCAATATCAAGATGAACAAAGAAAAGTTGAAGTAAGAAAACGTCAACAGGTTAAAGTAAAAGAACTTCGAAAGGCTACACATGAAATAATTTCTATATGTTCTTCCATAAAAGATAACATCTCTTTATTAAAAGATGACATATCTTCTATAAAAGAAGGCCTTATTGATTTGTGAGCACATCTTCAAGCAGAGTAAGAGAAAAAAAGAGGATGTTCCAAATTTTGGGGCTATAGACAGTTAGTGACGTGTCCATGAAAATTTTTGAAGTTCCAAAATTGAACTAGAGATTGTGTATGAGCAACAAATTGAGAAAAACTCTAAAGTTGCTTTTGAGTTTCATTATCAAGAAAGGACGATTCGAGAAGTTAATCCTATCCAAGTTGACATTGTTGACTTCGTTGTTCCAGAAAGCTTATTTTCAACACCTTTGAATACAAAAGTGATGCTCTCATCAATTCTCTTTTCAAAAAATTTTGAGCCTTTCCGCGTGATGATGTTGTCAAAGGTGTTCCAAAACGTTCTTCCGTTGCAGAGGAGTTTGTGGCTTATTCTATCATATTATAAAACTCGAGGTTGAGTTTTCTCCAACAAGAGGAGAATGACGGGACTCCAAGTCGAGAACAAAGAAGAGATTTTTTATATTTATTAGTTGGAGGTTTTATTTTGTTTAATGTAAAAGTAGTTGATGTGATTTATGTATTTTATTTATTAGTGGGGATTTAGGACGTTAATTAGTGATTAGGAACTATTAATAAGGGTATTTTAGTCGTTTAATACTTTTATTATTCCTAAGTAATATTAGAGTTTTGTCTATTTAAATAATGTAATACCCACAAGTCAGGTAGATTACATATTATTAATGTTGAAGTATTCTACCGTAGATGTATTTTATCCATCTTGGTGTTGATACGTGAAGTTAATACACTGGAGAGATCTTAGTGGTTTAAACGTAGAGTTTAAATCTTAATTTATTTTTTATTAATTATTCATCTTAAATTTGTCCTACATCATGGGCCCAAAGAGGTGTTGAAGGAAGGTGGCTAAATATATTTTAATGGATGTGGCGGGAGAGAAGGATTAAAGAAAAAAGGATAGGAGAGGAAAAAAAGTTTTGTTATGATTTTTCAGTGATTTTAATAAATTTTAATTTGAGGGGTAGCTAAACATCGTACTGAATTTGTTGTCCATGTTTCATCTTTGGCAGAACAATTCATATTAATTTTGGATGTCATGTTAATTTAGTTTTTGTTTCTTCTATTTATTTACAATTTTTTTGGGGGTTGGGATTTGTTTCCATATAACTGAAAACTTTGGGGAGTTTAATGTTATCAGTGTTTTTACCCTAATATAGGATAATTGTTGTATTTTCTTGTTCTTTCTATTTTAAATGTAGGGGGTGTCCCTTCCCATGCTATATGCTTTTGGGTTATGAACTTTTCCTTGCTATAGAGTCATCTGGTAGAACTTGTATTAGATAGGAGAGCCATCCCTGAAAGCTAGTTGTTAGGGAGGGAGAGGCATGACCATATCAACCCACACCAAGTTGTCCATACTGAAATTAAGTTGGGCACACCTAGAAGGGAGGTTGAATAGGTGTAAGTGAAGATCAATAACAAATTAAAATTTTATGGATTCTTGAATTCAGTAGACTGAATAGGTGAATACAATTGACTGTTTTACTATTCAGTCTGGACAGTTAAATTAAAGCTTTCTTTTTGATTTTTCAGTATCAATTATTACTTTCTTAATTGCTGAAATAAATCTAGCTATATATATATATATATATATATATATATATTAATGAGTAGAAAGTAAATAATTCAATCAACTCAAGAAGACACATTTGTACTTGGTTCGTCTCCTTAATCCTCTAACTAATGGACTACATCCAAAACCATATATCAGTTGATACCCAGTAGGTTCCTTTTAAAAATTATCAATTAAAAACAATTGATACTTTTAGTACAATAGAGATCTGAACCACTTTCAGCGAACATCTCCCTTGATCACCACTGCTCTCTTGAGTACATGCGACTAGGGGATGAGCCAATATGGAATCACGACAGGCCATCAAGCTTCATAAATTCATTCATGTAGCCGTTTTCTCTTTTTGATGGCTTCACTTGATTCATCCCTCTCCTCCCTTTTTGTTCAGTGTGACCGTGGGTGTAAGGTTAGGTAATGACAGAAATGTGTGATGAGATGAGTGACATGTTCTTCAGATGGATCTTTAAAGAGAATAGGATTAGGGCGAAGATTAAGTTATTCTATGGAGAGCAAGAGATTGGAGAGTGGCTGGAGAACCACAAAGCCGAGTGGCTTGCTAAAGGAGATTCTCCTTGCACATGAGCGGTAGGAAAGGGGATGCTTGTGAATATAGAAGTCTGTTCAGTTTTTTTAAAGAATGCTGGTCCTTCGAACCATAGATCTGAGAGATTTCGGGGTATTTAATAAGCTCTCAACGGTTGTTTGGAAGGTACAATTACATGAAGTACATAATGAACGAGGAAAGTGAGTTATGGTACAGGTTGCAGTCCTATCTTGTGTTAATAACTGTAATGCTTGCGACCTTGGGGACGGATACAGGCTGTGGTTATGGACTGGATAGCACATGTCTCTCTCTCAATTTAGGAGAGGCCAAGGTTGCCTGTGCTTGGAGCATACCTTAGTGAAGCCCTGGTCTAAGCCTCCAATCCAAATTCCGTCAAGTTTCCAAGGTATGGGGTGCAGAACTATACTTTGCTAACTATCGGGACGCTAATCCTCGAGGGCTTGGGTGCCCTTTAACTCAAGCTGGATAAGAGTCATACAACCAAAGAGAATTTGAGCACCTACGATTTTACTGCGACTTGAAAGTATTACTCAGTGGACCCTCTTGCCGGGGTAACGGGAGTTGCCCCAAGACTTTAGAGGTGGTAACCTGCTTTCATCAGTCACTGCTTAATGACTCCTTACTGGAGGTCAAATTGCATGAATTTGCCATCCATGTGTAGTTGTTTACACTATACCTATAGAGTAGAGAAGCACAAGTATGTTACACAGAATTTTGCAATAAACGACTGTAATGTGCATGCTGCAAATTGATAAAGACGAAAGAGATTTGGATAAGAGACTAGAGAAGAGAGAGACCGAGTATTTTGCTATGTTCAGTAATATGAAAGACTGCTATAGAATTCATGTACTAACCTGAGAAGCATAAAAGATGAAAACAGATAATTTCAGGTGAAACAGCCCTAGATGGGGCCGACCGGTTGGTCCCCTCATGTTCTGTCAAAGCCCTGATCTTAACTGGCCAGGTCGCTGGAGTTATCTTGCCACTACATTCCCTTGTCGGACCAGCTGGTCACTAGCGAAGACTCTCTTATATATATATATATATATATATATATATATACACATATTGATGGTAAGACATACATTAACTACAATATCCGTGTGTTAATACTTGTATGGAGGAAATGAAGTGATTACTCGTTTAATCCACTGAAAGTAAATATGTATATTTAATTAATTAGTTATTTTCTATCCGTGTAGGTTTTATTACTCTTCTTAATTTCATATTGTTCAGAATCACCATGCTTAAATTTTGATGTCTAAGCTCTCAACATATAGTGCAAAGGCTCATACCATTTATTAACATCTATAGTTAAATTGTAGACTGTTGAGAAAAGACCACGAGAAATGATGCTGAGGCGTGAGTTTACTAATGCAGTTGGGTATCTAAACCAGATTCTTTCAGAAGAAAATCAGCTGAAGTTTATTCATTGGGACTTTCACAAGTTTGCAAAGAGGTAAGCTGTACACTTGTTATGTTTGTCGTTCCGTAGATCTTCTCCTTTGCACTAACTATTATGTTTCTCTGCCAATTTCAAGTAAGTCTGCCAATGTGTTGGCAGTTTTAGGTGGTGTGGCAAGTGAAGCACTTGACTTGACTGGGTTTTACTATAGTGGAAAGCCTCCCATTGTTAAAAGAAAAGCCACCCAACTTAATCGTACCAGTACCACAAGGTATTATGCTTTTCCTTAACTAATGCATGTATTCTTTAGCTCCTGTATGTGGTGAGATATCATGCCTTTCTTTAATATACTTGTGTGCTTTTCATCACTTGTAAGACGGTGAGTGCAATTCATTTTTCCTTTCCAAAAAAGGTGTTCAATCCATTATTTGACCACTTGTTTTGGTTGTAGGATTTGAAAAACACATAGGTTTGTACGACATTCTTGAATTAGGAGTTTGCTGATATTGTTTCCATACTGTATAAGTTATTCTATGGCTCCATGCTTTCATTTTCTTGTAGAAAAGTGATTGTTCTTGTGTTTTGCATCTGATACTGATTTTGGTCCAATGCATTCTTGCATGTAGCACATCTAGATGTACTGCGGTGTTCAAATGTGGCTATCTGTCATTGTATACCTTGCATACAACTTATTTAGTTATTTCAAATTGTAAATTATTTCTGATGCAGAATTTAGTTTATCAAAGGTTCCAAGGAAATGTAACTTGCCTAGAAAATTGTTTCAATTTTGTATTATTTTTTATTTGATTTTCTACTGCAAAACATTTATGTAAAAAGTCAATAAATTAATCACCAGTAGCTTGCAGCTGTGACTTGGTGTCCCCTTAGTAGTGGTAGATTTTAAAGTGAGGTCCTCCTATAGGAGTTTTTGGGGAGGGGCTGTAGGTATTCCTTGTAAATGCATTTGGAAGGTGGATGTTCCGAAGAAAGTAGCCTTTTTCTCTTATAAGGCTGTTTGAGGGGGCCAATTTTGACACAGGACAATGTCTTGAAGAGGGGGAAAGTCATTGTTTATAGATGCTTGATGTGCAAAGAAGGATTGGAAGTCAATTGATCATTTGATTTTGCATTGCGAGTTTGCTCGAGAGTTATGGGATGTTGTGCATGGTTTTTCTTGGGATATGCCTAAGATAGTGGTAGGGTTCCTACACGCTACATGCTTGGGAGGGGATTAGAATGCATGTAGTAGTTGGGCGAAGTGGAACTGGACTCCTCATGCTTTATGGTGGACTATTTGACGACAAAGGAGCAGCCTTACTTTGAGGATGTCAACAAGTCTGGGCTCTATATTAGATCTTTATTCTTGAGCTTCTTGTTTATTTGGCAGAATGAGGTTTACCCGGCAGAACAAGGCTTACCCTGGTTCCATTATATTCTTTATTGATTTCCTAGAGGAGTTCTCCTTGAGATCCCTTTGAGAGGGCTTTTCTCTTGTGCAGTGTGTGTGTGTTCCCTATATCTACCTACTTTTATTTAGGATTAATTTGGATTCTACTGTTGGAATTTAGAACTAACGGGGATTACTAAGTGTCTAGGTTAATGCAGTTATTTGAGTATTTTCTATATCCACTGTCTTGCTAGCATAAGTTGGTTTAGGATATCAGGATTATTTATGCAGTTTAGGATATCAGGGTATTTGTTTCCTTAGTTGGATTACTTGTCCTAGTAGGTTTTATTACTCCTTTAAGTATAGTAATTATTACAAGTTGAATGGAGTTGAGTTATTTCAGAATAAAGTTTTGGGCATTTGTCTTGATGTTTTAACCTGCGGGCATCGTCGATCCCTTGCATGGGTAAACTACTCTTCCCCCCTTCTTATGTTTATGCTCTAATCTGACATGATTTGGAAGCAAAGAGAAGGAACCTATCTTTGTGCAACTTACTTCTGTCCATTTGACCTTTTACGATCATGTTTAATCATCTAACTGAAAAAGTTCAAAGAATGATCCCCGAAGTGAAAAATGGTATAAAGTTTAATAAATTTTAGTCAAGCCTAAATAATAATATATAATAATAACCCAATAATATTAAATTTTCGTTGTGCAACTTGCTTCTTTCCATTTGACCTTTTACGATCATGTTTACTAGTGTGGATCACAATTCTAAAGCTCGAAGACGTAAAGATTGTGAAACAAAGGATATTCCGTAATGAGGATGGAAGCAAAAGAAATTTAATATTATTGGGTTATTATTATATATTATTATTTAGGCTTGACTAAAATTTATTAAACTTTATACCATTTTTCACTTCGGGGATCATTCTTTGAACTTTTTCAGTTAGATGATTAAACTGTTAAAAAATTTTCATTGTGGTTTAATTAGACTAACACGTCTCAAGTTGATTACATGGCATGCAAGCATGGAAAATTAGAGCTTATTTGTATAAGAAAACATATATTTGAAAAATAGATTTTATCATTTTAATGAGTTAAAATGGCAAAAATGTAAGAGGAAACAAAAATAAAAAATAAAATATGATCATTCATTCATCAAATTTACCTCAAACCCAGATATAGGTTTAACGATTTGGTTCAATGTACGAACAGATGGTTTTGGTATAAGAAACTAAGGGAGATCTAGGTTTAACGATTGGGCTTTGGCAGTCGCCGATTACCATAACGTCATAACTGGGATTACAAAGAGGTGACAATCAACATTTGACCGAAGCACCAAAAATGGTAGATCGGGGTTCAGTTCATGAAAATGGTTTGGTTTTGGGATTATGGGCGATGTTGGCTAGTTTAACGGGCGATATTGGCTGATTTGCTGACGATGTTGGCTGGTTTGATGGGCGATGTTAGTTGGGATTTCCAACTGTAAGGGTTTTGGCTATGTTAAAAAGATGGATTTTGGGTTTCTCTATTTTGCTGCGAGGGGAGAGGTCGAAGATGACTTGATGGTTGTAAACGGCGTACTGTAATGATGGAGATAATAGATCTCTATTGGTTGTTCCTGATAGGTAGCTTGTAAGGTTCGAGGATGTTGATTTTGGGATTTTTGTGATTGTTTTAGTGATACTGAATTATTTTTGTTGAATTTGGGTTTGGTGGTGGTGGATATGGGTTTGGTTTAATTTTAAGTTGATTAGGATGAGTAGATGGGTGTGTTGCAGGCTTAAGGGATTTAGACATTGGTGAATCAATTTTTGATGATGGTGAAACAAAGCAGCTCCATAGTAAGAGCCAGGAGGTGGAAGAGTGCACTTGCAGTGCACATTTGATTTTCTTTTACTTTTTATTTGTTTTTTACATTTTTACCCTTTAATCTAATAAATTTTGAAAACAACTCATTTAAAATATGTTGTTAATTACACATATGCAATAATTTGTCATGTCATCAAGCCACATCATCGATTTATAACATAAAAGGTTCAAATGAACATAATTGAAAAAAATTGAGGGTTCTATCATCTAATTGAAAAAACGTTCCCCGAAGTGGAAAAAGCTCAAGAGTTTAGTAATTTATATTTAAGCCTATTATTTATGGATAATTTTAATGTATTTAGTTTATTTAGTAGATAATAGGATATATTTAATTTTATTAGTATAATACTCTAGAATATTAATTATTTAAGGTAGTAGGTAATTATTAGGATTTTATTTTCTTATTTAATTAGGTTACTTAATATTTTACTTAGCCTCCAAGTATTAGGGTTTTTCTTATTCCTATATAAGCAGTTGTAATTCATCATTATTATTTATTATTAAATGATTGATATTATTGACTTTTAAGCCTTGTGGCTTTCTAGCCTTTTATCTTCTTTGAATCCCTTTTATTCTTTCTTCCACCCTTGTCCTACATCATAATGGTATCAAGAGCCAAAAGTTCCTTATATATTTTGATTTCACTGAATTCCTTCATACTCTAATTTTTTGGCGTTCATCAATTGTTGAAGTTTGCTAGAGTCGACACCAATATTCGAGACGACAACGTATTCTCAAATCTATCCCAATTTTCTTTTATCCCCAAAAAAATCTGCTATTGATACTGTTCATCTGTGGCAAAATTACAAATCGATACTAAGGTTTTTGAAACTTTCAACTCAGCCCCAAAGTTTGAGAAATTTTCGAGTCAGCCCCCATAGTTTCTGAAATTTTCAAATCTATCCATATTTTGTTATTTTTTCTGCTCTTGCACCCCTAGACCCAAAAAAAAATGAGTTTTGTTTTATTTTCTTTACAGAATCATGGTAACTAATGCTGAGCTTGTATCAAAGATTAAGATGGAAGAGATGTCCAAAAGTTATGGTGCAAGAATTGATTCTTTAGAGGCCCAAATGAGGAAGAGCTTGATGATGACTCAAATGAAGAAATAGCCATGATGTCAAGAAGACTCAAGGGGCTACTACAAAGGAAGAACAAGAGAAGAAACACTTTCAATTCGAATAAGTTCGAAGGAAAGCAAACTGAAGAGACATGCTTCGAATGTAGACGTCCTAGTCACTTCAAGAAAAAGATTGTTTTCAATTAAAGAAAAAGGGAAGACAAACTACAAAGACAACAAGAAGAACAAAGTCCTTGTTACTTGGAGAGATGAGGAATCCGAAGTGGAGATCGATGCTAAAGATGAGATAGCTCAAGTATGCTTCGTGAGAATCAAAGGTGACTCTAATCAGGTATCTTTTAATGAGCTAAACTCATTAGAGCAAGAAAAGAAGAAGTTAAAAGAAAAGAATGCATGCTTGAAAAGTTTAGTTAATACATTAATGAGTGAAGTAGATTCACTAATAGATGAAAAGAAAGAAATTGAAAAAGAGTCATCATGTAAAGATGAAAAGATTTTGATTGCAAAAAAATGACTACTTAGACAATTTTAACAAAATACTTTTCAACAAAGTTAACCATCTAAATAAGGAAGTTGAAAAATTGACTAATGAACTAAAAATGAGAGATGTATTTATTGATGCATTTAATAATGAATCTCACTGTACAACTATTCCAATTAATGAACTGCAAAAGGAAAATGAGTCACTAAAATCAACACTTGCTAAATTTGTTCAAGGGGAAGAAAATCTTGCTGTTATGTTGGGAAAACAAAGACCCAGTTTTGAAAAACAAGGAATCGACTATAATCCCACTTACAAAAAAGAGAGATAAAAATGTTAAAATCAAAATCAAATTTTAGACTAAATTTTTGTTCTCCTTTCACAACTTGTAAACATTGTGGTATTAGAGGTCATTTAGATATAAACTGTTTTAAGAAACAAAACAAAGTTAAAAAGGTGTGGATTAAAAAGGGTGATTTACTTGCTACTAACATAAATGGACCCAAAAAGATATGGGTACCAAAAGGATGAATTATTCTTTCTTGACAGGTATGTTTAAAGGCAAGATTTCCATCTCAAAAATGGATTCTTGATAGCGGATGTTCTCGTCACATGACAGGTGATAAATCAAAGTTCATGGAACTAGTTATCAAGAAGAATGGAACGGTTTTGGAGATAATAGAACCTGTGAAATAATCGGAAAAGGTAAAATTGGTAATTGCAAGGTAAGTATAAATAATGTTCACCTTGTTAACGGTCTTGAATTTAATTTAATTAGTATAAGTCAATTAATGGATAATGGCCATCAAGTTAATTTTGAAAAAGATAAATGCACAATATTTCATGGTACTAACAATACTACTCTAGTTGCACAAAGAGAAGGAAATATACTATTGATTTTGAGCAACATGATGAAAAATTGTGTTACTTCAGTACAAGATGAAGCTTATCTATGGCATAAGAGGATGGGACATGTTCATATGGATCTAATCAAAAAGCTATCTACAAGGAGTCTAGTAAAAGGACTGCCAAAAATCAGGTTTGAAAAGAAAGGAATATGCATTCTTTGTCAACTGGAAAAACAAGTAAGAACCTCTTTTACGGCAAAGAATATAGTATCAACCTCCTCTCCTTTGCAATTACTTCATCTTGATTTATTCGGACCGGAAAGACATTCTAGTATTAATAGTAAATTTTATGCATTTGTAATAGCTGATGATTTTTCCAGATATACATGGGTATTATTTTTGAGAACTAAGGATGAAGCATTTAAAGAGTTTGAAAAATTAATAAGGAATCTTGAAACAAAGTATAGCTACAAGCTCATTAGAATTAGAAGTGATCATGATACTGAATTTCAAAAAGATTTCATAACTTTTTGTGATCAAAGATGTATTAGCCATGAATTTCAGCCCTAAGGACTCCTCAACAAAACGGGGTGGTGGAAAGGAAGAATAGGACTCTACAAGAGATGACAATAACTCTATTGCAAGAAAGTAAGCTTCCAAAGAAATTTTGGGCCGAAGCAGTAAGTACATTATGTTATGTTTTAAATAGAGTACTCATTCGTCCTATTATTTTGAAAACACGTTATGAGCTTTTAAATAATAAAATTTCAAACATAAGTTATTTCGAAGTATTTGGTTCTAAATGTTTCATCTTAAATACAAGTGATAATTTGGGAAAATTTGATGCTATGTCGTATGAAGGAATATTCATTGACTATTCTCAAAATAGTAAGGCTTATCGTATTTTCAATATTAGAAAATCATGTGTAGAATAGTCTGTTCATCTCACTTTCAATGAGACTAACAATGATCTTCCAAAAGAAAGTGAAGATGATGTAGGAAATTTGGAGACAGTCAGGATTTCAGCAAACCGAAAAGAACAAAACAGGAGACCGAATGAACAGTTTCAGGAAACTGAAATTGATGGCCAGCATGAACGTGAACCTGAAATTTTTCAAGATGCTGAAGATGAGTCTCATGATCAAAAGGAAGTTATACATGATACCCAAATGGCAAGAACATCTAAATATATCAAGAATCATCTTCCGGAAAATATCATTAGAGATATCAACAAAGGTATAACCACACGAAGAGGTTTACAAAATTATTGTGCGTTCTCTCCATTTTTGTCACACGTTGAGCCAAAGAATGCAAAGGATGTAGTTCTTGATGAAAACAGGCTATTGGCAATGCAAGAAGAACTTCAACAAAATTTGAGAGATGCCAAGTGTGGGAACTTATGCCTCCTCCAAAAGATGTTTCCATCATTGGTACTAAATGGGTATTCAAGAACAAGCTTAATGAGCATGGGACAATCACTCGTAACAAAGCAAGGTTAGTAGCTCAAGGATACAACCAACAAGAGGGGATCGACTATGAAGAAACCTATGCACCAATGGGAAGGCTGGAATCAATCCAAATTTTGTTAGCTTTTGCATGCTACAAAAAGTTTAAGCTTCATAAAATAGATGTAAAAAGCGCATTCCTCAACGGGTACATCAATGAAGAAATATATGTCAAACAGCCTCCTGGATTCGAGCATGAAAAATATCCTAATCATGTTTACAAATTAAAGAAAGCTCTTTATGGCTTGAAACAAGCTCCAAGGACTTGGTACGAAAGGTTAAGTAAGTCTTGTCAAACGAATAGTTGAACCACATACTATGGGAGGGATAGGATTATCAGAAGTGATACAGATAAACTGATCGTCAGTCAAAGCAATACGAGACATTTTTAGAGTACCAACACTGAGTGAATCAGTCACAGTAACAGAAATTTCAATATCAAAGGAAATTTTAAAATGATTAAAAAGAGTGGCGAGACTCGTACTATAAGGAAGACACGTTTTTATTTTTCACAAACAACTCATCATTTGATGTAGCAACATTTGAGACAAATTAAAAGACACCTTTCAAAATTATACCAACTATTATCAAATCCTGATAGGTAAAATCAGCACCACCACCAACTACTATCCGTTTGACAAGACTTACTTAACCTTTCGTACCAAGTCCTTGGAGCTTGTTTCAAGCCATAAAGAGCTTTCTTTAATTTGTAAACATGATTAGGATATTTTTCATGCTCGAATCCAGGAGGCTGTTTGACATATATTTCTTCATTGATGTACCCGTTGAGGAATGCGATTTTTACATCCATTTTATGAAGTTTAAACTTTTTGTAGCATGCAAAAGCTAACAAAATTTGGATTGATTCCAACCTTGCCATTGGTGCATAGGTTTATTCATAGTCGATCCCCTCTTGTTGGTTGTATCCTTGAGCTACTAACCTTGCTTTGTTACGAGTGATTGTCCCGAACTCATCAAGCTTGTTCTTGAATACCCATTTAGTACCAATGATGGAAACATCTTTTGGAGGAGGCATAAGTTCCCACACTTGGCATCCCTCAAATTGTTGAAGTTCTTCTTGTATTGCCAATAGCCAATTTTCATCAAGAACTGCATCCTTTGCATTCTTTGGCTCAACCTGTGACAAAAATGCAGAGAACGCACAATGATTTTGTAAATCTCTTCGTGTGGTTATACCTTTGTTGATATCTCCAATGATATTTTTCGGAGGATGATTCTTGATATATCTAGCTGTTCTTGGCATTTGGATATCATGTATAACTTCCTTTTGATCATAAGACTCATCTTCAGCATCTTGAAAATTTTCAGGTTCACGTTCATGTTGGTCATAATTTCAATTTCTTGAAACTGTTCATTCGGTCTCCTGCTTTGTTCTTTTTGGTTTGCTGAAATCCTGACTTTCTCCAAATTTCCTGCATCTTCTTCACTTTCTTTTGGAAGATCATTGTTAGTCTTATTGAAAGTGATATGAATAGACTCTTCTACACATGATTTTCTAATATTGAAAATACGATAAGCCTTACTATTTTGAGAATAGCCAATGAATATTCCTTCATACGACTTAGCATCAAATTTCTCCAAATTATCACTTGTATTTAAGATGAAATATTTAGAACCAAATACTTCGAAATAACTTATGTTTGGAATTTTATTATTTAAAAGCTCATAAGGCGTTTTCAAAATAATAGGACGAATGAGTACTCTATTTAAAACATAACATGATGTACTTACTGCTTCGGCCCAAAATTTCTTTAGAAGCTTACTTTCTTGCAGTAGAGTTCTTGTCGTCTCTTGTAGTCATATTCTTCCTTTCCACCACCCCGTTTTGTTGAGGAGTCCTTGGGGCTGAAAATTCATGGCTAATACCTCTTTGATCACAAAAAGTTATGAAATCTTTTTGAAATTCAGTACCATGATCACTTTCAATTCTAATGAGTTTGTAGCTATACTTTGTTTCAAGATTCTTTATTAATTTTTCAAACTCTTTAAATGCTTCATCCTTAGTTCTCAAAAATAATATCCATGTATATCTGGAAAAATCATCAACTATTACAAATGCATAAAATTTACTATTAATACTAGAATGTCTTTTCGTTCCGAATAAATCAAGATAAAGTAATGTGCAAGGGAGAGGCAGTTGATACCATATTCTTTGTTTTCCCAATTGACAAAGAATGCATATTCCTTTCTTTTCAAACCTGATTTTTGGCAGTCCTTTTACTAGACTCCTTATAGATAGCTTTTTGATTAGATCCATATGAACATGTCCCATCCTCTTATGACATATATAAGCTTCATCTTGTATTAAAGTAAGACATAGTTTTTCATCCTGTTTCTCAAAATCAATAGTATATATATTTTCTTCTCTTTGTGCAACTAGAGTAGTATTGTTAGTACCATAAAATATTGTGCATTTATCTTTTTCAAAATTAACTTGATGGCCATTATCCATTAATTGACTTATACTAATTAAATTAAATTCAAGACCGTTAACACGGTGAACATTATTTATACTTACCTTGTCATTACCAATTTTACCTTTTTCGATTATTTCGCAGGTTCTATTGTCTCCAAACGTGACCGTTCCATTCTTCTTCTTGATATCTAGTTCCATGAACTTTGATTTATCACCTGTCATGTGACGAGAACATCCGCTATCAAGAATCTATTTTTGAGATGGAACTCTTGCCTTTAAACATACCTGTCAAGAAAGAATAATTCATCCTTTTGGTACCCATATCTTTTTGGGTCCATTTATGTTGGTAGCAAGTAAATCACCCTTTTTAATCCACACCTTTTTAACTTTATTTTGTTTCTTAAAACAGTTTATATCTAAATGACCTCTAATACCACAATGTTTACAAGTTGTGAAACGAGAACAAAAATTTAGTCTAAAATTTGATTTTGATTTTAACATTTTTATCTCTCTTTTTTGTAAGTGGGATTATAGCCGATTCCTTGTTTTTCAAAACTGGGTCTTTGTTTTCCCAACATAACAGCAAGATTTTCTTCTCCTTGAACAAATTTAGCTCATTAAAAGATACCTGATTAGAGTCACATTCGATTCCCAAGAAGCATACTTGAGCTATCTCATCTTTAGCATCGATCTCCACTTCGGATTTCTCATCTCTCCAAGTAACAAGGACTTTGTTCTTCTTGTTGTCTTTGTAGTTTGTCTTCCCTTTGTTCTTTAATTGAAAACAATCTTTCTTGAAGTGACCAGGACGTCTACATTCGAAGCATGTCTCTTCAGTTTGCTTTCCTTTGAACTTGTTCGAATTGAAAGTGTTTCTTCTCGTGTTTCTTCTCTTGATCTTCCTTTGTAGTAACCCCTTGAGTCTTCTTGACATCATGACTATTTCTTCATTTGAGTCATCATTAAGATCTTCCTCATTATCTGCAGTAAGAGCTAAGACTTTCTTCGAGGAGTTTCCTCCTCATCATATCTCTTTAACTGATGTTCATATTCTTCTAATTCACCAAACAGAGTTAAAGTGTCCATGGAAGAAATAGTAGCAGAATCTTGAAGAGTAGTGATTCTAGAAGCAAACCTTTTTGGCATAGTCCGAAGTAACTTACGGTTGATCTCACTTTGAGGAATAGTCTTGTCCAACAATTTCAAGGAATTTATAAGGACTAAAAATCTTGTTTGAGCTAGCTTAATTGTTTCATCTTTTTCAAGCTTGAACATTTCATAATCGTGACTTCTCGTACTTTGGAGGCACCTTCATGACTTACCACTAGAGTATCCCGTATCTCTTTGGATGTGTTGCATGAAGAGACTTTATCTATCTCGGATTGTACCATTCTGCTGAGAAGTGTGTTCATTGCCCTTAAATCATATGAGACCATGTAGGTTTCGGTTGAATCCATTTCTAGCAGAGTCTTTGGTGTCTCATCATCTTTTCATGGAATAACCGATTCGTTCTCAACGACCCACCATTCCCAAGGATCTCTTTTAAGATAGATCCTCATCCGGAACTTCCAAAAATTGTAGTTATCGGTTCCATGCAGCAGTGGTGGTCGGTTGGTTGATTGACCTTCTTGATTGTTGTTCCCAAACTGTGCCATGTCAGAATCTTTCCCTACAAGTCACCTTTAAGACCAAGATAAGTAGAGCCAAGCTCTGATACCAAATGAAATTTAAATAGGCACACTTAGAAGGGGGGGTTGAATAAGTGTTTGAACAACTATGGTCGATTTTTATTTTACTTCAAAGCTTTTGCTTATTTCAGTTTGCTGAAATACTTAATTCGGTTTTCTTAATTACAAAAACTGTTTAAATAGTTTAGAATTTAGTATGCTGAAATAATCAAATATATATCTTGAGTTTCTGAAAATCTTGTTTATATATTAACTTATTATATTAACCTTAATTCTTGTTATCAAAAAAATTAAGCACAAATAATTAAACGAACACTAAGAATTTTTACGTGGTTCAACTACTACCCTCTATAATAGTAGCCTAATCCACGTCCAATACCAAGTAGTATTGGAGACTCATTTTATTTATTTTTTTATAAATAAACACCAATTACAAAATAGATTCTTACAACAATTAATAACAATTAATTTCTCTTGAGCACTCTTGCTCCTTGTGCACCTATGCACTCCTTAAGTACATTTGCTTCCGTGAACCTGTTTGTAAACCTTTTTTCTAATTCACCAGGATTAACACCTTTAGACTACACTTAGTCTAAACAGAAAATTAAATACAAATATAGAGGTCTATGATCAATGCAAAAATAATGAATTTAACAATTAAAGGCTCAACTAAATGCAATGATTAATTAGTACAGAAAGATAATCAATTAAATCTTACCAATTGCCAGCTAAAAAGATATCAGAAATATAATTGCTCAGCTGATCAAAGTTGCACCAATTAAATCAAGTTGCTCGATAATATCAATAATTAATGCAAAGGGTATTTCGTGAGTAATCCTTCATACCATATGTTGGGCCATAATACTTTAGACATGTTGAGGTGGGTCTTGAAAGTATTAAGTAGGTTCATGGGCTGACCCATTGGGTGGATATTATCTTTATTTTGGGGCTATGAAGTATTGAAATGCGTGACGGTGGTAGAATTACTAGATGAGTATGGTTTCACTTGGGCTTTGACCGGTGTAGATTGGGGATAGAACTTTGACTGTCATCTCTGCATTGTACTTAATGAGGATTGGACCGGGCTTAGTCGGCTAAAAGTCATGGGCTAGAAAAGTCGATTCACATCTGAGACAAACCGGACTTTGGAGATATAGAGCAAGGATGGCACACGGTGAAAGGTAACTAATTAATTATTGCTCTCAAGTCACTAGATATTTATTTCTCCATTGTTAACCTTGTGATCGCCTGTACTGACTCTCACGCTGGAGCTATCCCCCGACGGTCCAAGCCGTCAAGCTTTTGGTGTTGACTGTGTTTATAGTGCAGGATCAGAACGTCTTACGTGATTGGGACGTGGCAGAAGATCTTGGCGTTAACATTGGCGCTAGAAGGAGGGTTGTGTTCTAGTGTTCTTCAAGTTTTCAATCACAAATTGTAGCTGCTCTACGTCGGAATCCATGGTGAAGAAGAGTAGAACAGTTACTTCTAAAGGATAGCTGATGGCTATGACATCATCTACACAATGAGTATCTGTCAAGGATTGATTGGGTCCTTCAAAGAGTGCTCATGCTGGTATTGCTTTCAAGCAGGTTTCTGAGGGTTCTCGTTCGAGAGCCCAAGGTGATGCTAGAAGAAGATTGATTTTTGCTGCCGAGAGAAGACCTGACCATGATCGGAAAATGGTAGAAGGCATACTGCTTAGAATCCTATACCGAAGTGGTCAGATTGACAGACCGATCAAGTTAGAAAGAAGTCTACACTTTAAAGACATGTCTCGAGGCCGTCCTCGGGATCGAAGCAGACCCAACAGTCATTTTCTTGATTGACTGAAGAAGGGTATTCCGCCTTATTGGTCTTCGGGATTATGGTCGAAGCAGAGTAGATGAAGACCCAACAACCATTTTCCTGATTGATCGAAGAAGGGTATTCCGCCCTATTGGTCTTCGGGATTATGGTCGAAGCAGAGTAGATGAAGACCCAACAGCAATTTTTCTGATTGACTGAAGAAGGGTATTCCGCCCTATTGGTCTTCGGGATTATGGTCGAAGCAGGTATGGAGGAGACTTCGGGTCCTTTGACAAAAAACCACTCCTTATGCCATCCTTGGTTGCTCGAAAGAGTGTCCATTAGTGGTCGCTTCTCGAACCTGGCATTAGGTTTGGGAGTTTGTTTGCTCAGCATCTTGAAGCCTCGTTCTCGAGATTTACCGACTATGAACAGGGTGAAGAAGTCGACAGTAGGTGGAATCCCTTGTTCGTGGCAGAAGGCGATAAATGCCAGGATGTGGATATAGGAGTTCGGCACTAACTGGGTGAATCCCACGCCTACGAACCCTAGTAGAATGATGACGAAGGCATGGAGAGGTAGGCGAACTCCCTTTTCAAGAAGGGTCACCGACATGGCAGTCCAGCCTTCGGGTCGCTGGTACATTCGTTCGTGGGGAGCTGGAGCCCTTACCATATGGGTGTCCGGAATCTAGTAGCGGGTCCGAATGTTACCCAACTCAATATCAGTGACGGTGGAAGGAGTGTTGGCATGGGGGAAGTATTCTTCACTCTTGAAGAATTCTGAAGGATTGAGAATAGTTTTAGTGGTTGATTTCATTTGTGAGTATCAACAGATTTGGGATTTGAACTTGGAGTCTCTTTTTGCTAGAGCTCGGATTGGGAAAACGGTGGTAATGGGGTTATCTTGAAGTGGGGAACTTTGATTAGTATTCGAGAAGCCGTTTGTTAATTAGTTGAGAGAGAAATTTGGAGAAGAAGAGGAGCGAGGAATATCCGAATTTGAATTGAGTTAGTAAAAAGCGTCGATTTGGGAGAAAGCGACATTTATACTAGAGTTCTCTTCAACTTTTCACGAGGTTCAAGGGCAGCTCATTTAATGCCAAAGAAGTGATTGTGAATTTGAAGAGGTAGCGTCATGTTTTGGCCTTCATTTGTTAACAGGAGTGGGCTTTCTATTGGGCTTTCGGTTTATTTGAATTGTTGTTTGAGATTTACCTATTGGGCCTCGGTAAGTTGTATCTTGGGCCTTTGTTGATCTCATTATAATTCCTTTTATTACGGACCGATTCCACTTATACTCTTTCATTAAACCTCCTGTTTAATAAAAAGACTGGAAATGTCAGCCATAATACTTTGTATATGTTGAGGTGGGTCTTGAAAGTATTAGGTAGGTTCATTAAAGCCGACCCATTGGGTGGATATTATCTTTATTTTGGGGCTATAGTATTATCAATGACGATCTTAAAGAAGAATTAGATGAGATGAGTATGGTTCCACTTGGGCTTTGACCGGTGTAGATTGGGGATAGAACTTTGACTGTCATCTCTGCATTGTACTTAATGAGGATTGGACATGGCTTAGTCGGCTAAAAGCTGTGGGCTTGAAAAGTCAAAATCTATATGATCCAAAATCCCACAACATCTGTAAGACCCCAACTTTTATGAATAAAGATTAGTTTTTCTCGAAATATATTTTTGAACATTATGGTGTGGATTTGTTATATTATTATAGTTGTTGGTAATATTTATAAATTTTGCAAAGTAATCAAGTTATAAAATATTCGATTGGTCGGGGAATATTTGTTTTAGCAGGGAATATTCGTACGACGGCACAATCATTGGTGGACCCCATAATGGAAGGTTTGTCGTAGTTAGAAAACGACAGAAATATCTTTTTATAAAAATAACGGCGAAAGTTTTACCGTTAAACTGTTGAACTACCCGGTGGTAAAAGTAAAGTAATACGCGTGTTTGCATAATAGCACACAATATTTGATTATTGATGCTTACGTGAGAAGTCACTCAGTTATACTCAATTATTGCTACAGTAATTACTGCATAATATCTCTCATTTTATTGATTCAATTATTGTCACAGTATCAATATTTTTTATATTATTAAATCAATAATTGAGACGACAAAGTTATTCATATTATTATTTGCAATATTGACGATGTCTAGAAAGTTCTGTCGATGAGAGGTTTGATCACCTAATTGCGCGCCAATAGGGAGATCCTTATTGGAAAACCCCTCTTTCTTGGGAATGATCTGGTTGTTAAATATTGTGAGTTATAATATTAATGATGAATAAGTTCGTATTGATTAAAGATGAAATTGATATTTTCATTGTGTTGGGATTATTAGTGTTAATGGAAATCGACATCTATTTCGATAATAATTGATGTCTGGAGGTTATATTGACCAATTGGATAATTAATCGGATAAATGAGCAATTAATTGTTATTAATTCACATGTTTATAACTATTTGTTCACATGTATGTACTATTGATTCACATGTATGTACTATTGATTCACATGCATGTACTATTAGGGGAGGTTGTGTAAGATTGATAATATTTGCATGACTAAATTAAAAATAGAGGTATAGATGAAGGTACTATACCGTAACTATTTTTTTCACATGTGTGTACTATTGATTCACATGATGTACTATTAGGGGAGGTTGTGCAAGTTTGATAATACTTGCAGGACTAAATTAAAAATGAAGGAAAAGATGAATATATTATACTGTAATATTTCGAGACCCAAAACGTGCAATTACCAAAACTATATTTTCCTATAAATAGAATCTCATTCTTCTTTCATTCTCACCAATTCACTAAGACTCACAAGAGCAATTATAGATAGAGAAGCTATAGAGAGAAAGAATAAGAGAAGTCTGCTACCTCACCTATTCGGTATCCGAGATTCTTGGCGTTGTTGACCGTTTGTTTATGCGAGGATCGAAGCGTCTTACGTGATTGGGACGTGGCGAGAAGATCTTGGCGTTAACATTGGGCGCTAGAAGGAGGGTCGTGTTCTAGTGTTCTTGAAGTTTTCAATCACAAATTGTAGTCGCTTTCTACGCCGGAATCCATGGTGAAGAAGAGAAACGATTACTTCTAAAAGATAGTGATGGCTATGACTTCGCTACACTGATGAGTATCTGTCGAGGATTGATTGGGTCCTTCAAAGAGTGCTCATGCTTTGATCGCTCCAAGCGAGTTTCGAGGGTTCTCGTTCGAGAGCCCAAGGTGATCCTAGAAGAAGATTGATTTTTGCTGCCGAGAGAAGACCTGACCATGGTCGGAAAATGGTAGAAGGCATACCGCTTAGAATCTATACAAAGTGGTCGACCGATGCATCGATCAAGTTAGAAAGAAGTCACACTTTAAAGACATGTCTCGAGGCCGTCCTCGGGATCGAAGCAGACCCAACAGCCATTTTCCTGATTGACTGAAGAAGGGTATTCCGCCCTATTGGTCTTCGGGATTATGGTCGAAGCAGAGTAGATGAAGACCCAATGACCATTTTTCGATTGATCGATGAAGAAGGGTATTCCGCCCTATTGGTCTTGAGATTATGGAAGAAAGCAGACCCGAAGCCGCACTCAGACGAGAATCCACCGAGGGCACACCGCCTCTGTGGATACTAAATCTTCTGAGATGCCCGCCTAAAAGCTGAGTTCGAATGGAAAAGACAAGACTATTCGGAAGAGACTTTGAGAAGGTTTATGTCCAAATCGGCAGAAAGATGTTTGCCGATCTTTGAGTACGTGGAAAGGTAGTCAAGAATGCTAAAGCGTTCCAGTGGACTTGGTACGTGAAGACGCCTTCCGGGGAATAAACGACCTATCTTTATTGGTGCCTTTGTTGGTGAAGCTTAGCTCCTTGAGATATATTATTTGTATCTGGCGGACTAGTTAGATTTGACGATGGGGAGCGATTTTAGTGCGAGAAGTTGGGGTAAGCGACACCGGTTTGCTATGTAAGCCGTGTCCTTAGGGATGAAGAAATAAGATGGCGATAGTTATGGAGAATCTGAAGAGTCCGAAAAAACCGCAGATGCGATGCTTGGCGAGAATCGAATTCGTGGGCGTTGTTTGCGGAGATCGGTATTCTACTTTGGACTCATCTCCCACTATTGAGAAATTTTGGGTGCCGTCCGAAGCTGCAGATGTTCGGGTAGATGTGGGTATTTGTGTCAGCTAAATAGTTCGATCCCACATTAGCCACCAAAAGGCTATATTCGGTTTATCTCATATACCTCTTGTTGTCTGGGGGGTAGTCGTACTGGGTCCATTGCGTAGGGATCATGTTAACAGACGCCAGCTCATGGAAATTGAAGTTTGAAGCATTCATGAGGGACTTCGGTAGCTCATCCATAGTCGACATACGCAGGCGGATGCCACCTCGGTGTTAGGAGGTTGGGTGGACTCATTGGCCATTCGATGGTAGCCTTTTTTCAGTGGTGGTCCTTATGAGTTTGTCGGGCCATTCGTGGTAAAGCAAACGCGTCGGTGTTAGGTGGTTTGGGTGGACTCATTGGCCATTCGATGGTAGCCTTTTTTCAGTGGTCCTTATGAGTTTGTCGGGCCCTTCGTGGTAGCAAACGCGTCGTGGCGTTAGGAGGTTCGGGTGGACTCGCTGACTATTCGATGGTAGCCTTATTGGCAGGTGGTCCTTTAGACTTTGTCAGGCCATTCGTGGTAGGCAAATGTCATCCTTTGGACTTTGTCAGGCCCTTCGTGGTAGGCAAATGTCATCCTTTAGACTTTGTCAAGCCCTTCGTGGTAGACAAATGTCATCCTGTGGGTTTGTTAGGCCCTTCGTGATAAACAAATTCCCTATGAAGCAGATCTACCTCTCATTTTGGTAACGAATAAGTATTGCATTACTTTATTACCTGATTTTTAAGTGTTGAATTCGGGTCACATTATTACTTGATCTTATCTGTTATATGACTTGCTTAGTTATTGACTAACAGTTTAAGATTATACATTTTTCACGTTGATTGATGATGAATTATTGACAAGAAATGGTCAAAGGTGTAATAAGGATAAGAATTTGTTAATCATCTCATTGATATCTAGCTTTGTTTACAAAGGAGAAATGTCTTTTAGGAGTCCTAAAGCTTGGATGATATCTTTAAGCTTCCTTATTGTCCTCGTTGTCCAGAAAGAGTCGAGGAGAGAGCGGGTTTACTTTGGCCACTACAAGTTTGGCTTTGTATTTACTTGGCGGACCTCGTACCCTTGAGTACATGTGGACAACTTCATTGTTATTTCGGTGGATTTCTGTAATTTGCTTCAATCTCCTCAAGGCCGTCGATTAATGGTGGGCCCAAATCCGAAGAGTGCGGAGTTCTCGAAGTTCCTCTTCAAGCTTTTGACGATGGGCCATTTGTTCGCATCTTTAGCTTGATATCTTTATTTTGCTTGACGTAGGCCGAGTTGGATTGGGCGGATCTTGATTTTCTTCGCCAAAATTTCGTTTTCTTGAAAATCGATATTTATATCGATGATGACTTGATGAGTGGTCGGGGACGTCTTCAAATCTTCTTTGGTTTGGGCAAGGTCTTTCGAAGGCACTTTCATTATCGTGAAGAACAACTTTGAGACTACTTCTTATCTTTCGCCAAAGCAGACTTAAGCGAAGGTATTCTCTCTTGACGGCTTTCTCTTGACTTGACCTCTTGGTATTTGGGATCGAGGCGTCAAGAAACGATGTTTACTGCGGATGATCGGTGTTAGTCTATCAGTTCAAAATTAATGGGCGAGATGTAAATGGATAAGTTAAGCTTACTACAGCTTGGTACTTCATTCCCTCGTTGATCGAGTCCATGATTGAGTATTCTTTGAGCCGGTGGTTTCAGTCGGTATTACAGACGAAGGAGTTGTAAAGCTCAAATGGGAAATTCTCTTGATTACGGCGGAGAGTGGGGATTAGGGGCTTCAGACTTGAAGTCCGAGGAGGTTGGTTGTCTTTTTCGAGCAAGTTTGGGTGATCGCTCCACTTGTTCTCCGGGCTCTTCGTCAGAAACAACGATTTCAACCAAGGGGTGATTGGCGGAGGATCTTTTCATTAGAGGTACTTGTGGTTCTTGAATGGGAGAATTTGCTTGGATTTTCCTTTTTTTGGCGTGAAGGATTCGGGTCCGTTCGTCAGAGGGCATATCGAGGAGGCACTCGGTGTGAGTTTGCGTGGGGGTGTGTTTGGGTTTTCGACTAGCTTGCTTTCTTCGGCGAGGTTGGCTTGTCTCTTCAGTAGGAGTTGATTCGGTGGCTTGAAGCTCTTCAGTTGGTACATCGGCAGAGGTTGGCGAAGATGTACCAGAAAGAAATCTGTCTAGATCCCTTCGGTCGATTGACGTTGGTTTGATCAGAGACACTGCAACAGATGAGGAACAATTGTTTACGATAACTACTGATGGAAATTGTGAGTTAAACAATAAAGTGGGTTCGAGACTTACAGTTATGGTCGTACAACCATGCTTGTTTACTCAGAAGTCCGAAGCTCCATTCTTTAATGTGAATCTTCTCTAGAAGGCTCGCCATTTCTCTCACTCGTTCCGTTGAAATATTTCCGAAGTTTGCAGAGATACGATCGGAAGTGGTCCAGTTAGGTATGGAGGAGACTTCGAGTCCTTTGACAAAAAACCACTCCTTATGCCATCCTTGGTTGCTCGAAGGAGTGTCCATTAGTGGTCGCTTCTCGAACCTGGCATTAGGTTTGTGAGATTGTTTGCTCAGCATCTTGAAGCCTCGTTCTCGAGATTTACCGGCTATGAACAGGGTGAAGAAGAAGTCGACAGCAGGTGGAATCCCTTGTTCGTGGCAGAAGGCGATAAATGTCAGGATGTGGATATAGGAGTTCAGCACTAACTGGGTGAATCCCACGCCTACGAACCCTAGTAGAATGATGACGAAGGCATGGAGAGGTAGGCGAACTCCCTTTTCGAGAAGGGTCACCGGCATGGCGGTCCAGCCTTCGGGTCGCTGGTACATTCGTTCGTGGGGAGCTGGAGCCCTTACCATATGGGTGTCCGGAATCTGGTAGCGGGTCCGAAGGTTACCCAACTCAATCTCAGTGACGGTGGAAGGAGTGTTGGCATGGGGGAAGTATTCTTCACTCTTGAAGAATTCTGAAGGATTAGGAATAGTTTTTAGTGGTTGATTCTGACTGTGAGTATCAACAGATTTGGGATTTGAACTCGGAGTCTCTTTTTTGCTAGAGCTCGGATTAGGAAGAACAGTGGTAATGGGGGTTATGCGAAGTGGGGAACTTTGATTAGTATTCTGAGAAGCCATTGTTAATTAGTTGCAGAGAGAAATTTGGAGAAGAAGAGGAGCAAGGAATATCCGAATTTTGAATTGAGTTGGTAAAACCTTTCGATTTGGGAGAAAGCAGCTTTTATACTAGAGTTCTCTTCAACTTTTCACGAGGTTCAAGGGCGGCTCATTTAATGCCAGCAGTGATTGTGAATTTGAAGAGGTAGCGTGCGGTTTTGGCCTTCATTGTTAACCGGAGTGGGCTTCTCTATTGGGCTTCCGGTTTCTATTTGAATTGTTGTTTGAGATTTACCTATTGGGCCTCGGTAAGTTGTATCTTGGGCCTTTGTTGATCTCATTATAATTCCTTTTATTCTGGACCGATTCCACTTATACTCTTTCATTAAACCTCCTGTTTAATAAAAGACTGGGGGGCAATGTTGGGCCATAATACTTTAGACATGTTGAGGTGGGTCTTGAAAGTATTAGGCCGGTTCATTGGGCCAGCCCATTGGGTGGATATTATCTTTATTTTGGGGCCTATGAAGTATTGGGCTGTGACAGTGGGCGAATTACTAGATGAGATGAGTATGGTTCCACTTGGGCTTTGACCGGTGTAGATTGGGGATAGAACTTTGACTGTCATCTCTGCATTGTACTTAATGAGGATTGGACAGGGCTTAGTCGGCTAAAAGCTGTGGGCCCGAAAAGTCAGTTGCATACAGGACAAACCGGACTTTGGAGATATAGAGCAAGGATGACACACGGTGAAAGGTAACTAATTAATTATTGCTCTCAAGTCACTAGATATTTATTCCTCCATTGTTAACCTTGTGATCGCTTGTACTGACTCTCACGCCGGAGCTATCCCCCGACGGTCCAAGCCGTCAAGCTTTTGGTGTTGACTGTGTTTATTGTGCAGAATCAGAACGTCTTACGTGATTGGGACGTGACAAAAGATCTTGGCGTTAACACCATATATGAAATACAATTTATATAGCCCACAAAATGTTACCGTTTTTCTACAAATCAGTTCTGTTGTATATTAAAAAATATTTACGTTGCCAATAGATAAGTAATGTTCCGAAAATACTCCCGTTAGTGGCTAAGAGATAACAAATCCAATTATCTTCGGTTGTTACAAATATTTGTTGGACTCTTTCAAAAATAATCAGAAAGTAACTGTTTCATGTAGGTAATATCTTCTTTTTAGACTTTTCAAAACCTTATAGCAATTATGACAATACAGTCTGCCGCCACTTATCACTTCCGAGGTATAAGCAAAAGATATCACAGCTGTAATAGGAGTGTTAGTTTCGTAAATGTTGCCAGCCAACAAATCAGGATAAACATGATATGATAGTACCAAGACTTACGCGATCACATCTCTTGGAAATAATCATGACTCTTTAACTGCCACATATCATACACCTTTTATATTCCGTAATACACAGCTATTTTGAATAACCCAACATAATAAATTATGTCAAATGAATGCAAAAGGTTTAGTCAAAATAATTATGACAGCTATTAGCAAGGATTATCATGTATAAAATATAACTACTAACCACATAATATCAGTTAGCAATATATTAAGTATGCACACAATGTTAATCATTTTTAATGCACAAATAAAATGTCCTAGAGCCTTTAAATGAAAAATCAATTACTATGCAATTGACCTTACACTTTGTTTCCTAGTAAAGAAAAACTCTTCAATCACTTGAATATCCCACCAATGTTCTTTATCATCAGATACCTGAAATGCCATAAAACAATTTAGCATATGAACAATTCATCATCAAAACTTAAGGATGAAATATGACTAAGTCAACAACTTTTGATACCATTATATTATGATGTAGAACAAAGTGGGAAGAAGGGATAAGGGTCCCTATCTCCGCAGAGAATCGGTAAAGAAACACACACAAAATCACATAACTTTAATCTCAAATCAATATATTCAATAATCTCCCAAATAACTAAGTATTACAATGCTTAAATAGAAAACCCAATACTCGACCAAGTAAAAACTCTAATTAAAAAAGGAGACAATCTCCTAACTAAAATCTACTACTACAATAACTTTCCTAATTAAAATCTATTACCATAATTAAAAATCTTCTAATTAAAATCTACTAATATAATTAAAACTTCTAGAATATCCTACAAAAATAATTACATTAATAATCAAATATTTATCTCTAAATAACAATACATAATTAATAATAAACTTCTTGAATTTCTTCAACCGTATCGCATCACTTGTCCTATTAGTATTAGGGTTTTGCTCCTCCCTAAATAATTATTCTATTCCCCAAATTTACTTGGTACGTATTTAAACATAAATTGGTTCTGGATATAATATTTCTTTAATACGCTTTGTGCTTATGCCTTTAAGCTGTGACCAACATGTGTCTGTTACTTTAAGCTATAAGCTAAAACCAAGCTGCAAAAATTGGGTCCATATATGTTGAAGTTTACTATTTATTAATTAATAATAGGATTCAGTTGCTATAGAATGATGTTCTATATTATAAGAGCCATAGTGATCAATGATCACCATGTCAAATACACAACGAATAATGACCTAATTTTTTGAATTTTATTACTGAATAATTCTTTTTGTTTGTTATGCAAGTATGTAACAATT